>CM050429.1:17138155-17738155 GCA_027564155.1 Gymnocypris eckloni scoliostomus | reverse complement strand
TGGATTAGATTCACTTCTTGTCCTGGAAGGTTTTGCTGCTGATATTTATTTTAAACCTCTTTCACTTCATAGATCGTGTTGCAACACTGTAACAAATCACATTTCAGTAACTCAAGCAAATGTGTTTTTCAGAGCGCCCTGTGAATGAGGACACCACTAAAACCAACTCAAGTTTCAGGTATGAAAACACACTATCTAAATAATAAGTTGTGTTTGTGCATCCTTGTCTTGCGTAGCTGACAGTCGGCCTCCAGAAATAGCACTAATTGGAAAATGGCATGTCTCTACAGAGCTCTTGTGATACACAATTATGTCTCATGATGTTCTCACAGTCATCTTCAGTGCAGGCATGATCAAAGAGATTTGGCTGCTCTAGACAGGAAGTGTTTTTTTCTTAGCAAAGTTGATGTTTTCCCTATTCCCCATGACCTCTATCTGACTGTCTTTCACATCTTGCTGTATGTTACTGTAACAGTTTAAAGTCATAGTCAGAATTTACCTTTTTTTAATAAACATTCCTTGTCTTATTACACTTCTTTAAATACATATTCATGGTCTTAGTGCACGGCTTATTAAATGTAATATTTGCTTTTGATTTTTCAGTAGAGATGTCTTGTATTTTTGTCAAATGAATACTATACTGTAGTTCATGTTTAAACATAGTCTATTTGAACATACCTGTACTAGTTTTAGATTGTTGCAGTTTTAGTCTTCTTGCTACAGAATTAAAAGCACAATTTCATGTTTTAATGATTTTAAACCAGACAAGGTACAACAAGACCAGGATTGAGACCAAGTCCCAACACAACTCCGAAAGCACAGGGTGACATTCTGCTTGTCCTGACTAAAAAAGCTAGATTTAACCAGGCTGTTTTCTACACTTGTATCATCAGATATGCAGGTTGTAAGGGAATTGAGAATGATCTCTGTCTGAAGCAGTGAGAGGAAGTCTGTGGGGTGCCAGGAATGGGCGTCACATTGGCTGTTTCACAAAAATGCAGACGGCTAAATGTCCTGTTGTCTTACTGAGTATCCAAAGTTATGCAGTGCAGACAATCTTATAGTTTGTGGCAAAATATTGAACTCTGACACATTTGGACATAATCTGTCATGCTTAAAAACAACAAAGGCAACATTTTCTGCATTTTGGTATCCATTCAAATCCAAAACTGAAACAGCGGTTTAAAAGTAATTTAAAAATACTTTTTACTGAATATGGGTTAAAACTACATACAAGCAGCTCACAGTCTGAAATGCATTATAACACTGTAGTTTTCTACTGTAGCTTATTGTTTTTACAAAGCCAGAATGGATTAAGCCAGTAAGGATTATTTTGGTGGTTTTTAATTTAGCACTCTTTTAATTTAATCACTCTCAAGTTGTTCCAAACTTGTATGAGTTTCTTTCGTCTGTTGAGCACAAAAGAAGATATTTTGAAAAATGTTGGTAGCCACCAACGTAGTCACCTAGTCTCACGTAGCCAGACCTTCATCCATGGCAGCTTTCATTGGCCAAGGCCCGCCCATGAGGCTGTTTGACAGACATGTCAAACAACTAATCACAGTTTGTTTCATTCAGCGTCACGTTTCGGGGCATGGAGATGCCACAAGACCAGGCCGGTGTGTAAAACTCTTGGACATATTTTAAAGATACTATGCCACGAACTTTAAATATGTACAATACTCCAGAAAAGCCAGCGTTTAGTTGACCCTGATAAGCGCTTGTTGTCACAGTTGTAAACACGACGTCTTCTTTCGTGAGGGGGTTTGGCGTCACAGCATCTTTGTTTTCAGGCAGAACGTTAAAGAACGCGACACACACGTCTCCCAGAAATCCTGTATAATTCAACAAATCAGAGGACGATTTCGAAAATCCTAAAATATAATCCACTTCAGTGTTTCCCCTTCCATTATTTTAAGGGGTGGCCTGCCCCTCCAATGACACCCCCCACCCCCCTTGAAGGTCAAGTTAATTTTATTTTGTCTATAGCGCCGGATCACAATAGAAGTCATTTTAAGTTACCTTTCCTATAGAACAGGTCTATACCTTGTTCTTTTATTAAACAAACTATATAATCTTATTTACATGAAGGTATGTTATTTCGGTCTCTACGTTACATAGTCGCGCACTCTATCACGCACAACGGAGTTCAGTCCCAAAACATACACACACACATACACAAACATACACGCACACACAAGTGAGCCCACTTCCACTATTATTTGTAAATATTAAGCAGCAAAAAGACTATTTAAATATGAATGCTGCGTGTCTCTGTGTTATGAATGGCACAGATGCGTGGTTTTGTTTACTACTCGTACCGAAGCACGCGTGACTCTTGCGTTGACATTAACGTCTTTCGTCTCTCTAATGAGGACATAAACAACATCTCCAGAACTGCTCTGAGAGTCACATCATGAGCATTTGACCGTTTCATTTGAGTAAAACTATCCTCATCATATTATATACACACAGAGCTGTAATGGTATTCACAGCAACCTGTCAAAATAAAAGTTAGGTTTACCTTGAAGTCAGAAATAACCAACATTACTATTGTTCAGTAGAATGTATGTAATAGGCTACTACTAAATTATTAAAACTTTATTTTAAGGGATAATCATACAATATTTATTCTATGTTTTTAATTGTAATATTGAATCCCATTTATTTTCCAAAAAAAATAAATGTTTAATTTTCATTCATTAAAAGATAAATTAAATGAATGTTTTATGCCTTAAAAAATACATTACAAAACACAGAATTTTGTAATTAAACATACGGTTGGAAAAATAAAACATTTCATAGGGCCCTAAACATGTACTTTTTGTTCATTTCAATAAAAATTGGTGTTAAATTGTTCAAGTTTCATGATTTTAATTAGCTAGACATGCTTTTTTATTAATACAATTTAATTTAACCATTAAAAAGGAGGCCAGAAAAATGTAAACAGAAAAAAACGGAATCCACCCCCCACCCCCCCAAAGCCAAAAACCTAGGGGAAACACTACACTTTTGTGTGTGATATGCGCGATATGTATCAAACCTTCAGCCAACGGTCTGTGGGTGTGACATCTGAGGCTGAGACTACCAAATAGCTGACGAGAGCCATTGGCTTTGTACGTAAAAAAAGTATTATGAAAGTCAGTATGGCCCAGAAACTGTTAGGTTACATTCTTCAAAATATTATCTTTTGTGCCCAGCAGAAGAAAGAAATTCATACAGGTTTGGAACAACTTGAGGTTAGTTAATGATGACAAAATATGTATTTATTTTTGGGTAAACTATCCCTTTAATGCTTTCAATTCTCATATCAGAATTTCCATCGCTGTTGGAGTGCATCTAACTTGGAAACCTGATTTATCTGTGGAGCACAGTAAGGTTTAATTAAAGCGGTTTAATTAAGTGTACAATCTGCTTGTACAATGTCAGATTCCTCTGAAATGAAGCTATGCAGCATCTGTGTGGGCATGTGATGGTGTGAAGGTCAGTATGTACTGTAATTTCATCCCTTCTGTTCTCATAGAGCTGTAACCTTCACCCACAGTCATTAGTTCTGTCACGATAAATATAAGGCTTAGCTGGAATGCTTTTTAGGACATGCAATGTTTAAAAGTGTCAGAAATTCAGCATTAATTAGGTTCTGAAGGAGCAGGAACCACTTTTAGACAACAGCAGACACCTTCTAAAGCACAGTCAAATGGTACGAGAGATTCAACATAGATTTGAAGCCACAGAATGTTAGAACAGAGACTCCTGTTGGTTAAACTGAGTCACACCGTCAGGCGTAGTTTAAACAGTGTTTTTTATTGATCCACGCTTGTGTACTTGTGTAAGCATCACAAGTGATGGTTGTAGTCTAGTTCATGTCAGTCTTTGACAGTAGGTGTTGGCTTGTCATCAACAGCTGTCTCGTGTCAATGATGAAGGTTGGTTTTAATATCAAGAAGAAATTTGTGTTGAATCTTCTAAGGTGTGGAGAGTTATTAGCATCTCAGAAATGTCACACTGTATCTTTTAGGCTCCTTTGCTTTTCAACTCTTGCATGACTAGCAATGAAAGCTTTAGGACGTTTTCCCTAGACGTTGTACATTTTAGAAGGTACAAAACCCCTCTGTTTTAAAAAGGACAAGCTGACGGAATCTCCCAAAGCAGTTACATTCTGTTTTAGAAGGAAGTCTTTTTCTCGCTGAATTGTGAAGTCTGTAAGGTCATTTTCACTGGCTGAATATTTGTAGGCGGGTAGATAGTTAGTAGGGGTGTAACGGTATGCATATGTGTACCGAACAAATACCGAGTTGTTTTAAAGGGTCATATGACATTGCTAAAAAAACATTATTTGGTGTAATGCAATGTGCTTATGTGGTTTAAGGTAAACAAAAACACATTATTTTCAACATACTGTACATTATTGTTGCTCTCCTATGCTCCCACCTTTCTGAAACACGTGATTTTTTACAGAGCTCATCGTTCTAAGAAGTGAGGTTTGCGCTGATTGGCCAGCTATCCAGTGCGTTGTGATTGGCTGAATACTTCAAGCGTGTAGCGGAAATGTTACGCCCCTCACCGAATTGTGATGCCTTGTCCTGGTGCGACAAGACTAAAACCATTAAAACCATAAAACCCATTATAGTCCAGTTTTAAGTTTTCACAGTCTGTGATGATTTGGGATGCAATGTCATCTGCTGGTGTTGGTCCATTGAGTTTTTTGAAAACCAACGTCACTGCACCCATTTACCAAGAAATGTTGAAGCACTCCATGCTTCCTTCTGCTGACCAGCTTTTTAAAGATGCTGATTTCATTTTCCAGCAGGATTTGGCACCTGCCCACACTGCCAAAAGCACCAAAAGTTGGTTAAATGACCATGGTGTTGGTGTGCTTGACTGGCCAGCAAACTCACCAGATCTGAAGAGGAAAATGAGAAACAATAAGCAAGAGAAACAAGAGACCAAAAAAATGCAGATGAGCTGAAGGCCACTGTCAAAGAAACCTGGGCTTCCATACCACCTCAGCAGTGCCACAAACTGATCACCTCCATGCCACGCCGAATTGAGGCAGTAATTAAAGCAAAAGGAGCCCCTACCAAGTATTGAGTACATATACAGTAAATGAACATACTTTCCAGAAGGCCAACAATTCACTAAAAATGTTTTTTCATTGGTCTTATGAAGTATTCTAATTTGTTGAGAGTGAATTGGTGGGTTTTATTAAATGTGAGCCAAAATCATCAAAATTAAAAGAAGCAAAGACTTAAACTACTTCAGTCTGTGTGCATTGAATTTATTTAATACACGAGTTTCACAATTTGAGTTGAATTACTGAAATAAATGAAATTTTCCACAACATTCTAATTTATTGAGATGCACCTGTACACTATTTTAGCCTATATGTTAATTCTATTTTTCTCGCAAGTGATGTCTTATTTAATGTATGTTTAAACATTTGTAATTATAATCAAATTTATTTAAAGATTGAGCCACAATTTGTTCAGTATACCACTAAAATATGTAATTTTATGTTTAGTTTTTCCACCTTGCAATATTGAAAACGTGGACAGAGCCATCATTTTTAATATCTAATAGATAGAAACATCTTTATAACATAACATAAAGGTTGTATTGTTGGCATCGGTAGATTTTGAACTTGAGACAGAAAGTTTTACAGTTAGCGATAAGATACCTTCTCAGATTTGTGCGAAACTTTATCTGTTCAGATGGTGTTGCTGTTTAAATTCACATTCTTTTGATTCATCTTTTACAAACACGTTTATTTCTACTTGCTCTGTATCATTGTGTAGGCCTGGTGTGTTTGTGCACTGTGGGTAGTAGATGACGTCAAGAGGGAAAATCAGCCTGTCAATAAGTGGCACATTTTGGCAGTGACCCCCTCACGTGCGTGTGCGTATGCGTGTCCCAACCTGTGCCCTGCAGAACATTAGCAGCATGCACAGGGAACACCATTGATTTCTTATTTGCACCACACTGTGAAACACCAGCCAATTCTCCCTTCATTTTTCCCATTTTACCAGTCAGGAGCTATAAAAATAGCCACACCATTGCAGAAAGCTGCTCTCCTGCAGGGAAAGGTGTGACCTAGGAAGAAGTGGAGCGAATCTGAGTGCTAAGCATGGCCTGCTATTGTGTGTTATGTTGTTCTGACCACTGGGAGCCCATTGTTGTCAATGCTGGCTTCAGTGATAAAGCAAAAAGGAATGATCAAAAACTTTTCACTGACAAACTTACTTGGCTACAAAGTTGTTTTGTGAATACTGCCTCAAGCAACCACATGTTGAGATTATATTAAATGGTCAAACATGTGAATATTGTATCTACAGGGAGAAGATGTTTGCTAACCTAGTTAGTTAGGTGCTTAAACAGGCAGTTATTTTGCAGCAGATGTTTTTGGCAGCTCTGTGCATTAGCAGACCCACAGTGGGTTCATTTTGCAATCTGATGATGTTGCTGGATAACTTTTGCATACATAGGATATGGATATATATATATATATATATATGAGTTAATTTGCAAAAAAAACTATACAATTCTCAGAGTTCATGTTTTTTCATTGTGCATTCCATCTCAATGAAACTGCAGTTGGGGTATTTGGGATAAATAAAAAACAGCTAACTAACACAATAAAACACAATAAAAAAATGATAATATAATAAAAAACTTTAATATATTTTGATTGATTAAAAAAGATAAATACCATGGGCCCAGCACTATGTGTCTTTCAGTGATTGGATCCCAACAGCACACCCACTTTTCCCATTCCAAACATAGCTTCCTGTGATCAATAAGAGTCATGCAGGCAGTGGTTTTACAATTTGTCTATTGGAAACACACTCCAACATGTAATCAATCACTTTTTCCTTTCTCATGCCTCTATATTTGATGTCTATCAAACCACGTATCTCTCTTTGCCTTTCCTCACCCATTATAATCTTTCCTTAGTAGCACCCCACATCACAGTAGAAGTATAGACAGATGGTTGGTGGTTAAGGAGGCTTTTTTGCCCCTCGTTTTCCCTCTATTAGCTCCAGCTGTCTATTACAGCCATAGCTGTTTTTTATTGGTTGTTGTGTTTTAACCGCCTAGTGGTGCAGCTCTCATCAATGCCTATTGATTCAAACAGCTTTTGTCGCTGCTGCTTAGGGAGGAAGAGGCAGGGTGGCACAGGGAGAGAGAAACAGGGGAAAGGGACTGCTCTTTTGCACAGGACAGGGTTGAAGGCTACTGCTACTTTGGATTCTCATGCTTCTCTCTCGGCAGGACTAACGGATGGTGAATGGAAGCACACGGATCTCCCAGAATGACGAGTGCTGCTCCTGCCCGGAAACCGTACCGAAAGGCACCTCCGCAGCACCGCGAGACGCGCCACACTGTGCCAGTATTTCGAGAGGATGTTAGCGGGAGTGCCTTGCCATCTGCCAACCCTGCGCCGTCAGCCCAGCCTGACCACTGCCAGGTAATTTTTCCCCGAAATCATGCACCTATCTTGCAGCGTACCCGGTTTACAGGCCCTTACCCACAATGCCATCAGAGACCCGTGTGGTCGCAAGCGTCCGACAGCGAGTTGGATGTCTCAAGCCTGTCTAGCTTGGAGCTCAGTGTCCTCCCCCCACCACGGATCTTCAGCCACGGTTCTTTTGGCGTGAAGCTTCCTCCCAAGCCTCACCGACATCAAAAAATGAACCGCTATACAAGTTGTAGCGATGATCTACTGGTGTTCTCTGCTGATGACGATCTTGCTTCCTCGGAAGGCTCCCAACAGTGCATCCCAGGCAGTTCCCCGTCACACTCCAGTAGGAGTGTGGAGCACTTCTTGGTCTTCAAAGAGAAAGCACAGATACTTGCACCCAAAGAAGAGCAGCGTCCACCCCATGCGGCGCCTCTGCTGCATGCCCATCCACCCAAGGGCATCCTCAAGCAGTCTCATCAGCTGGGACTATACTCTTCCGACAGTCTACGCAAGTCTAAGTCGGCAGAGATTCTAGCCCAGGAGAGAAGTCGTGGACGCAGCAAGAAGCCCAAAAGTATGTCCTTGGATAGGGAGAAGGGCGTACGAGCCTCTCCCACGGGACGTGCTACTTCTACATCGTCTATATCTCCCAGCTCTATGCCACCGGAATGGAAGATGCAGCGTCTTGAGGAAAAGGTAAAATTTTCCAAATTTCTGGATGAAATCACCTATCGGGTCCTGAGCCCGGCTAGTATAAAGATGCTGTGTGGGAAACTTCCAGAGCCAGCAGTGTCTTCAAAAGGGAGCCAAATCAAGCTGCACAACAATCCCCAAAAATATGAATTCAAGGACCATCATGACAAAAAGCAAGAGAGGAGCGGACTTTGGGACAAGTGGGCCACCCAGCATAGCAGAGACAGCAGGAAATCAGGGGAGGCAAGACCCAAGGCATGGCACAACTCGGAGGACAGTCCAGAAGGACAGATGTCAGAAAAGCAACACATAGATCCTCATCGTGAAGGGGCCCGTCCCAAAACCGAAGGCCCAATTTATAGCCAGGTGGGGGGCAGCGATGATTCCGAATGGGATGATAGGACTCCACGGGGGGTTCAACACCAGCCTCAACCCCACCAGTTACCCCATATAGAAAGCAGACCCGTGCAAAAGGACAAAACAAATAAATCAGGGCTGCCAAAGGCTAAGATTCCCATCATTCGTGTGGAGTGTGAGAACACACCTTTATCTCAAGTGACTCCCTTTTCTATATTATCACAGATCAAGGTATGTCTTTGACAACATTTTTGACTTTACCCCTTCCTCATGTACAATCCACTCTTGCATTGAAGAAATTATACCAAATGTCATGCCTTTAAAACAATTGTGCCTGAATACTCTTGAAATATTCTTTCAGAGTTTAACTAAATATTGTTGGAAGTTGACTGAAATATTAAAACTTATTTTCTCACCCTCATGTTTATCCACAGATTTACTTCTGTGATGTATTTTGAAGAATGTTGTCACTGCTTGTTCGAAACAACAAAAGTGCACAGTAACTAAGGGCTGTCAAGATGGGCACCATAAAAGTAGTCCATATGAACTGTGCACTGTATTTTAGATGTTCGGAAGTCATGCAATAATTGGTGTATTTCTCAAATGTTATTTGCAGTTGAATAAAAAATAACTTGCTAGGATATACATAGGAATGAATGGCATTTGCCATCATTGTCATACCTCTTGTGACATTTCCATATGGAAAGTTTGAATATTGGCGTAAGCAAATGAGATTTGAGATCTATGGAGAATGATCCGTGGCTGAAGCGTTAGAGTATGGCTTCAAAGCACATGGAATGGCGCATGAGTGATATAGATTACTTTTATGTTTTTGTTTGTTCTTTTGCCCACTTTGAAGCTTGACAGCCTCTAGTCACCGTGTTTTAATTGTATGGAAGAGCAGCTAAGAGAGTCTTCTGAATATCTTATTTTGTAATCCACGGTGAAAAGTCATGTAGGTTTGTAATGATTTAATAGTAGACTATGATCAAGAATTTTTGGGTGAACCTTTACTATATTGTATCAATGCCATGACAAGTATCCTCATCTCACTGTTCCAAATGATATTTTGCTCTAAACATGAGCATTTACTGAATCTTACTGATCACCAGTTGTCACTTCTGTATCAGTTTGATTTGGATAACAGATTTTTATCCACCAACAAGCAAATACATAAATAGTTTTTAAACAAACAGAGTTGTTTAAAAGCTTTCTCTACATTAGACAAATGTTAAAACAACCATTGCCATTTTCTGCTCTGTGGGATATGGTGACTATTTAGCCGGCATTAAAAAAACAAGCTGTCAGACTGATTTTAATAGCTTCACTAGGCATGTGCATATTGACCTGTTTGGCAGAAACACACAGAGTATGATGTTTCCACTGCATCCATTGCTTTTTTTTATTGCATTAAGTGAAATAACCAACACATGCAGGTCATTTATAAATATGTAATATTTAATTGATACATACCATAACAGTTTATTGAATGAATGTCTACTTAACATTTAGAAGTCACAAAATACTATCCATCAAAACAACCTATGTGTGCAATAATATGAAACTGCTTCATCACTGGTTAGAAGAACACTGTTTTAGGTTGCTCTGACATTTAGAAATCATTTTTCAGCCACACGCAATATCAACTCAGATTCGAGTCTTGAGGAAATGTTATGTTTGCCCTATTGGTATAAAAGACAAACATACAGCAGTGTGGGTATTAAGGATATGTGAAATATTTTTGGGAATATACAATCCTCAGATTCCTCTAATACTCTGTTATATTTATGAGTAAGATTAAATTCAGTTTGCTCATACTTAATGAATGTTCTTTTTTTCAGGAGTCCTTATCAGATGCCGACAGGATCAAGTAAGTTAATTTTATTCCCATCATTGTGATGTTTTAGTTTTTAGTCTTCACAAATGTTGCTGACAGGGATTGGCAGTGTGTAAGCTAATTTCTTTGTTTCAATACTCAGATTTCTTCTAGAAGCCTTGTGTTATTTATGACATGCGTTAAAGTGTTAGGTGGCATTAGCCAATTAATCTGACCCTAAAGCTGATTATTCATTGGCTCTTGCCATTTTATGGCTTGGTTGGCCAAGAGCCAATTATGAGAGGAGACGCCTGTATGACGACATTAGCTGATTAGCCCAGAAACTCCAGAAGGATAGGGTGAGTCTCGGGCTTATGAGCAGTCAGAAGCTGGGCGCCTGTCAGAATGACAAGCCATGAGGTCTTGTGATTAGAAAAAATGCCCGCCTTTTAATGACACCAGACATCCTCTCTTTTACCCACTACACCTCAGGTGCTCACTGGGGTACTAGGTCGAATTCACTTTGATCAGAGACATCTCACCGCCTTTCCAGGCTTACAGGGATTCTAAGGCTTTTAGGCTCCAAGACCAACCAGCAGGTGCACATAACTAGTGATGAGGTTCTGCTTTCAACACGAGGCCTCCCAATACATCTGCTCCATTTTTTTCATGTACTGCATTAGCTTTTATGTTCTCTTCCTGGCTTGTGTTCCCTTTGTTGCTGCTTTTCTCACACTGAAACCAATGCTTTAAAGTCAGCACCTTAGATCTGGTGTAGCTTAAAAGTTATTCTCATTTTTAAGCTGTTCTTCAAGTTGCCACTCTTCAACATCAATACATAGGTGGTGCTTGTGGGAATACTAAACTACATTTTGTCAAAAACAACTAGTTGGTTACCTTTTTTGAAAGGTAGCCTTGTTTGATTTGGTTTCATGTTTTAAGGGATATTTCACCTTCAGTTGATCCCCATTGACTTGCATACTATGGAAGTCAATAGGACCAGCAACTGAAGGTGAACTATCCCTTTAACTGACCTATATTGGATGTTTTGTAAGGGCAGAGTAAAGCAGAATGCAGAAGACACAATACATTTACTTGATACAGTCAAGTGCATTAAAATGGTCACAACTTTTCTGACAGGGTTTCACCCTGTGAACTGTCTTAACAGCTAAGGCACAGTAAAAAAAAAAGTTAAATTAAACCATTGCAATCCATCCCAGATTACTCATGTGTAGGATTGACAGGAGCCTAACAGAGCTGAGTCTGACTCGGTGTTCCCTTCACCATCTCGCTCATATGACGCCAGGCGGAAGCATTCAGGATGTGGTCGGGTAGGCGGTGGTATTGATTGGCCTAGTTGTCTGTTTGATGGGTGGAGAGAGCTGGACGGTGGATGTAGTCTGAAGATGGGTTTCTCCATCATGTGGTTCGAACTCCCCCAGGGTGGAAATCTGGAATGAATTGTTGAAGCTTTGTGTAAATCACAAAGCAAAAAGCACTGTGTGTCTGATATAATGTACTCTTTAGACTTTAGACACACATGAGATTGCCTGTGGATTTGACCACTGTGGAGAGACCAGTGATAGATACAATGAGCTCTTTACTTTATACTTTAACTGAGCTCTTCTCATCAAAACCTAGTGAGCTGCCTCGCTGTCCACTGCCCACTTAAGTGTACTTTGGTTTTTATGTACACTAGATGTGCATGACATAAATTTCTTCATCAGCCTAATTTGTGCGTACTATATGCATGGAACATACTGACAATAAATGTATAGCCTGAATGCACTGTAAGTTGCTTTGATAAAAGCATCTGCTAAATGAATAAATGTAAATGAGCCAGATTTTTATATCCATGCAATCTTAGGTTGTTTACCTTGCACATGCGGCATGAATTTTTTCGCACTCATGAATTTGTTCACAAGGCCTATTGTTTCACAGTCTAAAAGGAACATATGAGACAAAACTTCAAACTACTGCAGATGGTAACAGTGTATTAAAGGTGCCATAGAAAGGAAAACTGTATTTACCTTGGCATAGTTGAGTAATAACAGTTCTGGACATGGAAGTAACATACCGTGAGCCTCAAACATCATTGTTTCGTCCTTATGTAAATCTCGTGAATGCAAAAGACCACTGAAAAATAGGCGAATCAGAACATAACACTGTCTGTGACGTTACACTCGGGATCATTAATAGTTATGCCCCCAACATTTGCATATACTCTATGTCAGCCAGCCGAACCTTATGTTCCAGGCTGTGCAGGGGATGTGAAGTGCAGGGATGGGTTGATGTCTGTATTCAGAGAGGCACGGAAAGCAAATAAAGTGCTCTAATAAAATAATGCGTTCTACTAAAAGGACATCCTAGCAGTACCCTACATAAGATTTCACTTACCACATATACAGAGTAAGGAGAGATGGCTAAGGATGATGGCGAATGATTTACAGATCCTGAGCACCACTGAAGCATCTGCTCTTGAAAAATGTGTGGTAGGTACTGCTGCTCCATAGTATAAACAGAGTTCGTGCGATTGCGAATCTCGAAAGTGAAACTAAAAAGCGATCGTGCATTCCAAAGCAGTTTCAGTGCCCCGCATATTAATAGCGGCTGCCTGATGCCCACATTCTATTTACAGTATACTTCTGTTCGGTGCCTTGCTCAAGGGCACCTCGTCGTGGTATTTAGGGTGGAATGCTAGACATTCACTCCCCCACCTACAATTCCTGCCGGACCGAGACTCGAACTCACAACCTTTCGTTTTTACGAGTCCGTCTCTCTCTACCATTAGGCCACGTCTTCCCTAAATTACATATAGGTAATGTGGGTGAGAAATAAAGATTTAACAAAATCTCCATTGAAAGATTCATAGGGCTTGTGTTGATATGAATTGTGTCAGAAAAACAGCCATGTTCCACTCACTCAGTTCCTCTCAGCCAATTCTGACACGTGTATTCATTTTAGGATTCTCAGGGCCATTAACAAGTATATTGGTTTGTATGTGAACACTCCATAAACACTCACCATTTTCACTATATTTTCATATTTACATAATTTGATTTAGTTTCACCGAGAAAGAGTTTATATGGATGGAGCTGTTGCAATAATTTGGTAAAAAATGTGGGGATACATTTTTCTATTCTTTGATGGGGAAAAAAATCAAACAAATAGCATTTATTTAAAATGGAAATCTTTTGTAACAATCCAAAAGGCGTTGTCACATTTGATCAATTTATCCATCCTTGCTAAATAAAATGATTCATTTATTTCAAAAAGTTCTTTGATTTGAATATACATGTATATGTATTTACATTTAAACATTTTACCACGCAGTAGAATCAATGTATGTCAAATTAATACTATTTGTTGAAGAGCTTATACAGTATTTTCATCATACTGAAAATATAAGCCTTGAAATGATATGTCTTGGTCTATAAAGTGTAGAGGTACATCTAAAAAAATTAATATGTTAATTAGTAACATTTTCTTGTAACTTATTTCAAAAAGTAAAACTTTCATATATTTTAGATTCATTACATGTAAAGTAAAACACTTCAAACGTTTTTGTTTTAATTTTGATGATAAGAGCTTACAGCTAATGAAAGTCAAAAATCAGTATCTCAAAATATTAGAATATTTATATTTGAGTTTCAATAAATGACCATTCATACAGTATAAATTCTGGGTATCTCTTGTTTTTTGAAAGCACAATAATGGGGAACACTGCTGACTTTGCAATGGTACAGAAGACGAGCATTGACACCCTCCACAAAGAGGGTAAGTCACAGAGGGTCATTACTGAAAGGGGTGTCTGTTCAAGGAGTGCTGTATCAAAGCATATTAAATGCAAAGTTGACTGGAAGGAAGAATTAGGTAGGAAAATGTGCACAAGCAACCGGGATGACTGCAAGCTTGAGAATACTGTCAAGCAAAGCCGATTCAAGCACTTGGGAGAGCTTCACATTTGAGTGAACTGAAGCTGGAGTCAAGAGTCACCACACTCAGACATCTTCAGGAGAAGGGCTACTTAAGCCACTTCTGAAACAGAAACATCATCAGAAGCATCTTACCTGGGCTAAGGAGAAAGACTAAAAGAACTGGATAGTTGCTCAGTGGTCCAAAGTCCTCATTTCAGATGAAAGTACATTTTGTATTTAATTTGGAAATCAAGGTCCTAGAGTCTGGAGGAATGTGGAGAGGCACAGAATCCATGTTGCTTGAAGTCCAGGGTGAAGTTTCCACAGTCAGTGATGATTTGGGCTGCCATGTCATCTGCTCGTGTTGGTCCACTGTGTTTTCTGAAGTCCACAGTCAACGCAGCCATCTACCAGGACATTTTAGAGCACTTCCTGCTTCCTTCTGCTGACAGGCTTTATGGAGATGCTGATTTCATGTTCCAGCAGGACTTGGTACCTGCCCACACTGCCAAAGGTACCAAAAGCTGGTTCAATGACCATGGTGTTACTGTGCTTGATTGGCCAGCAAACTCGCCTGACCTGATCCCCAGAGAGAATCTATGGGCTATTGTCAAGAGGAAGATGAGAGACACCAGACCCAACAATGCAGATGACCTGAAGGCCGCTATCAAAGCAACCTGGGCTTCCATTACACTGAGCAGTGCCACAGGCTGATTGTCTCCATGCCACGCCGCATTGATGCAGTAATTCATGCAAAAGGAGGCACAACCAAGTATTAAGTGCATAAAATGAACCTACTTTTCAGAAGACTGACATTTCTGTTTAAAATATAATTTTTTTATTGATCTTATGTAATATTCTAATTTTCTGAGACACTGAATTTTGGGTTTTCATTATCTGTAAGCCATAATCATCAAAATTTCAAGAAAAAAAGGCTTGAAATATTTCACTCTGTGTAATGAATCCATATAATATATGGGTTTCACTTTCTGAAAGAGTGACAACAAATATTGACCTTTTTCATGATATTAATCTTTTTTTTTAGATGTTCCTGTATTGAGCATCCTTACCAGTTTCCCTTTTCACAATCAGCTTTTCTGTTTGCTTTTTCCTCCACGAACTTCTTGGCTCATGGTTGAGAATCTAACCTTGAAAGCGATAAAGCCACTTTTCTACATTGCCTGAAAAAAACATATGCACGTTCAGGAAAGTGTGACTGACAATTGCGGAAACCTTTTTCTCACCGAAAGCTGTATGTGATGGCTCTCAATGAAATGAAGTGGGGGATTTTCTAAACAGATGTTAGGGTTTGCACACAAAAACCCACAATGTGTGCGTGAGCATGCCTCACACATTTCATTTAGCATCCTTTATGGCAGATGAATAATGAAACAAATAAGCCATTCATAGTAGGCTGGATGTTTCACGTTTTTGTTCAGAAGTGCTTTGGGGAATGTGCGGCACGGCACGTCTCTTAAAAGCACATGCTCACTTTTTTACTTTGCTTTTTACAGTTATCTGCTTTGTTCTTTTACTCCATTTGTACTCTAAACATGTGACTGCGAACAGGCAATTTGCCACTAAAAAGAGTTACATTGGTGTATTTATAGCTTAAAACCCCAGCCCCCTTCTAGGTCTATAACATGAATCATTGATGTTCCTGTTTCTCTGCTTTGCTGTTGCTTTCAGCGTTGTGTCACGTTGGCAAGTGTGTGAGTATTGGTGTGGACGTGTGTTTTAGTGCCGCTCTCTGTGCTTCCTTCCTCTGAACTGTGAAAGAAACGGGAAAAGGAAAAGATGTTGCATATTCTTAGGAATCTCAGGAGCCTGTCAATGAAAGATTTGATGTCTGTGAACTGTTGGATGTTAAAATCCTTCATTCATGTAGCACTTGAGCTGCTGTGTGGAATTCGATTCCCAGTAGTCTGTCTGTTATCACTCTCTGTCTGATGACACAGTGATGGAGACATGAAACAGGGGCCCTCTTTTTTGCCACCACTTGTTGCGTTTCCTCTTTTCTCTTCAGATACATTTTAACCATTTCATCAGCTGTCACTATTTGCATGAAAATGAAAGACTCAACATTAAAGAATAATATCTTGTATTGATGAACCTAAATGAAACACCTCAAAGTGAGAAATTAGTTTTCATTTAGCCAACATTTTAAATAAAGCTTGGTAACTGAACATGATTACCTTTTGTGAATATCATATCCACTAAATATATATATACACTGATGCAGTCAAAAAAAAGTTAATATTTTTTAATTTCACCCAAATATTTCTGGTTGCTGAAACATTTGGAACATCATATAACTTGACAATAATTAGTAAACCCAGCTTTCTGTTGCTCTGTACACACTGAGCTCATGCAAAAATGAATACACAGTGGAATGGTACTGCCCAACATACCGTCACTTACTCAGTTCTTTTTTTATTAATCCGTAAAATTGGTTTGCAAATTAGACTGAATTGAATATAGGAGTCAAGTCACTGGTCTGAATCATGAACTGAATCAACCAGGCTTCTTGCTACCTCAGTGAATACCTCAGATGACTCACTTGTTCAGTGAACCATAGGTTATTATGCATGACTTACTTTTTAAAGCAATGGTAAATATGCAATTTTGTGTGATTTGTAAAAGTCACATTTTTGTGAATAGTTAAGAGGCTATTTTGATGGTTATAAATAACCCATATTATTTTAGCCCATAAATGGACAGGAAACATAAGTTGCACTCCTATTGCCAACACTGTTTCTTGCTTCAAATCACTCAATCAATCAATCAATCACTGGCTCATACTCTGGATTATTTGGATTTGAGCAAAGCTCTCCATATAAATATTCCTAAGAAATCACACAATCTAAATTCAAAGCACCTTGTCCTAACATGTGCCAAGCCAAAACGCCACATATCAGTCAAAGAGTCTTTATGGGAGTGACTGTTTTAATATTGTACAGTCACTGCAGGACCACCTGTTGTTCACTAGTGACTGAGGCTTGTAAGGAGTCGGAGTATATTTGCAGCCCATTCATTAGAAAATGGTTCTAAACAGTACTAAATTATGATTATTTGGCTTGTGACAATAACCATTTGTGGTGTGCACACATGTACTTGTAGGAAACCAGTTACAACTTTAAAGTTAAGATATTTAAGACATTTTAATAATTACATATTTTATGTTGAGAGTGTGTTTACAGTCTGCAGTTGGATGGCTGAGCTCCAGAAAATCAATAAAGATGTGGCTTTGACCGTTGTATATTTGAAAATTAAAAAGGCGGAAAGAACCCTAAACACTAACACAGAGAACCATTTCAGCAAAAAACAGTTCTTCAGGAATCATTCTATGGTTCTAAATAGAACTGTTATAAATGTAAAGAACCATCTTTATTTATTTATTTTAGTGCAGACTGTGGCAAACGGCCCTGAATGTTCAAGCTTGTCTAAACTCCTTACACCACAGTTGAATTACTCTTTTGTGCTTTCAGGCATCAGGAATTATAAATGCCCTGCTGCTCAGGCTTTCGCTGGTCCCGATAAGATTCTTCTTTTTGTTTTAAGCTCTTGATAGAATTGTTATAAGAACAGGTTTAATTGTAAGACTTGAAGTTGTGATTAGCTACATGGTTTATTGACCCTATGTATCCAAAAAATGACTGCAATCAAGCTTTGTGCTTTTCTTTGTGCAATTAAGCAAATGAACTTGATAGAAGATGCTGCGAGATTACTTTTATACAAGAGCTAGCGTGAATAGTTGAATTATATTGTATTTAGCTATTTCTTTCATCCATTTGACATTATTTCATATTTTAGATATTTTGATATAGACATAATACATCAAGTAGGTTTATGTCAAAGTTAAAAATGCCATACAAAATCTGAATAAAAAAATTGTCAAGGCATATCACTATCGTTCCCTAAATGAACGTAAGAACTAACAGTATTTTATCATTGTCATTAACCATTGGCCTAATGGTTAGAGAGTTGGACTCGTAAACGAAAGGTTGTGGGTTCGAGTCTCCGGCTGGGATTGTAGGTGGGGGGAGTGAATGTACAGCGCTCTCTTCACCCTCAATACCACGATGAGGTGCCCTTGAGCAAGGCACCGAACCCTCAACTGCTCCCCGGGTGCAGCAGCATAAATGGCTGCCCACTGCTTCGGTTGTGTGTTCACGGTGTGTGTGTGTTCACTGCTGTGTGTGTGCACTTTGGATGGGTTAAATGCAGAGCACAAATTCCGAGTATGGGTCACGTCACTCACTATTCACTTTATCAAAATGACATACTGGGACATAGTGATGACACAAATGAATCAAAGATTTGAATTAGTGCACTGAAATGGATACATGGGACTGAAAGAATTTAATTTATTAAATTATTGAATTGAATTTAGCTGTAAAACAGCTCTAAGTGAATGAAAACATCCTGCATTTTAAATTTGAAAGTCCACAGTGTATAAAAGTTATTGTCCTCAAAAGAAAGATTTGACTCTGAATCATTGAAATGAGTCGTTTTTAAAACGAATCCCAAGCCGTTTCATGCTGATGTCAACATGAGACATTAGCATATTTCCCGCCAACTTGTTGCGAGCGCGCAGACCTGGGAACGCTTGATTTTCACATTAGTCTGAATTAGGGATGCCAATTTTCAATCGTTTCCATAATCAATCGTTGTTTAAATTAACAATAAATGAATCGATTAATCATTAACCTTAACTATTGCAAAATATGTCTATTGCAGTGGCATATAGCATGACAGGATGTGCAAATACCCCTCAAAACGCCAGCTTCCAGCTAATGAAAAGTGGTTTTAGTCTAAATAAAAGGCTAGTGGCAGGATGGTAAAATGAATGGATGTGATTACAATCATTTGATAAAAGGAAGAGAGCGCGCCATATACGCACGGGATCATTATACTTTGTGTGCTGTTTGACAGAAGGTTCTTCAGATTCTAAAAAGGTAAGGAAGAGTAGGTTCTTTAAAGAACCTTTGAATGAATGGTTCTTTGTGGAACCAAAAAGGGTTCTTCTATGACATCGTTTGAAGAACCTTTTGAAGCACAGTTATTTTTAAGAGAGTTGGAACGTTAAAAATAGCTGTTTTCCCGGTAACGGCTGCACACTAAGCAGCACGGCGCTCACAAATACCGCGAGCAATCAGACCAATCACCGCAGATTAGCGTCACACAAAGGAGGGGCTTGGAAAAATGAATCGTTGAGTGAATCGTTTGGGAGTCATTGAGCAAGTAAGGTAGCAATATCTGCATATTATAAGACAATGAAAGTGTTTTTTGACCTTGCATGCATGTTAACCTGTTGTTGGGGACTCCCAAATCCAAAATATGAACCTTTCATTACCCATAATAGGGGCACTTTAACAAACTTTAATCTGATGTGAAATTGCATGGATTCCAGTTGACAGAATGTTGCTGTACAGAGGTAAATGTGACGTACTCTAACGCTGTACACTCTTATGACTGTAGTTTACTGTAAATCTACACTCATACTTTAAGTCAAATGAAGTTGTGAATCTAGTCTAATGACACCATGTCAGTAAGCTTAAATCAAATTAGTGATTAATTTTTACCGCCTGTATAATTATGCAGAAAACCGTTTGAATGAACTCTTTGAATTTTGTAGTAGGCTCTGCCTCCTTTCATGTTTATTATACCATATATCATTATAAAGAATGTATTATGTAATTTTTATATCTTAAAGTAATCATGTTTAGAAAAGCAAAAATTAATTGGTCAAGTGTGGAAAATTGCATTGTACACCTTATATATATATCAATTAATATGCAACAGTGGAAAAATACAGTTTTTCCCTATACACACAGTATACATAATGATAACCACACCAAATGAAAGTGTAAGCGTGGCATTTATGTGGGTATAGGGATGAGATGGCAAATGTGTTCAGTATCACTGGAGCTGCCCGTTCAGTTCAGCACAGAGCCAGCTGCTCTTCACACACACACACACACACACACACACACACACACACACACACACACACACAATGTTCCTGTACCTCCTGATCACACATTCACACACCTGGATGACTAACACTCAGTTCGCTCTCAGTAGGCACAACATTTAGCCTAATGTTGTACTGCAGAGAGCCTTTTAATCATGGGGCTCAGAACCGTTCAGTGTTTTGTACACATGTAATTGTCTGTGCATCAGGTTTGGAAACCGTGCTTCTGCCTCCCCAGTCCCCATTTCATCGCCTTCAGGTTTCTTGAAAGTATTGTGAATGTGGTTTTCTTTGGAGTAATTGGCAGCTTTCATGAGTCTTGGCCGGGGTGTAGGCTGAGGCATCATTATGTTTTTGACACCTTCTCCCAGTTTCTTGGATCTAGGCTGTGAAAGCTCACGTTGCTGAGGTGCACCTCCAGTCTTATAATAGAGTCTATAGGGTGTTTTGTTTACTGGCCATCCTCTTAGTTTTGCACTGTTGTTCTTTCTTAGTCCACAGTGCTTTATTGGCATGACTTTAAAGATTACGAAATTACAGAAAGTATACAGTAGTCTCAATTAAATATTGGTTTGAGAGTTGAGAATATTTATCAGACAGAAATATATTGTGCAGGCCATGAAACTGTATTTTGCATTTTAAATGCAAATCAAATATATAATATCCTCCTTTTTTCTAATATATTTGTTTTGATGACTTAATGTGAGGAATATTGAATGTATGTATTAAATAATGTATTAAATAAATTCAATGCACACAGACTGAAGTAGTTTAAGTCTTTAGTTCTTTTAATTGTGATGATTTTGGCTCAAATTTAACAAAACCCATCAATTCACTATCTAAAAAATTATAATACTTAAGTATGTATGGAAAGTATGTTCATTTACTGTATATGTACTCAATACTTGGTAGGGGCTCCTTTTGCTTTAATTACTGCCTCAATTCGGCGTGGCATGGAGGTGATCAGTTTGTGGCACTGCTGAGGTGGTATGGAAGCCCAGGTTTCTTTGACAGTGGTCTTCAGCTCATCTGCATTTTTTGGTCTCTTTTTCATAATTTTCCTCTTGACAATACCCCATATATTCTGTATGGGGTTCAGGTCTGGTGAGTTTGCTGGCCAGTCAAGCACACCAACACCATGGTCATTTAACCAACTTTTGGTGCTTTTGGCAGTGTGGACAGGTGCCAATTCCTGCTGGAAAATGAAATCAGCATCTTTAAAAATCTGGTCAGCAGAAGGAAGCAACAAGTGCTCCAAAATTTCTTGGTAAACGGGTGCAGTGATGTTGGTTTTCAAAAAACACAATGGACCAACACCAGTAGATGACATTGCACCCCAAATCATCACAGACTGTGGAAACTTAACACTGGACTTCAAGCAACTTGGGCTATGAGCTTTTCCACGCTTCCTCCAGACTCTAGGACCTTGCTTTCCAAATGAAATACAAAACTTGATCTCATCTATAAAGAGGACTTTGGACCACTGGGCAACAGTCCAGTTCTTCTTCTCCTTAGCCCAGGTAAGACGCCTCTGGTGACAACTGTAGCCAAATTCCTTGACACGTCTGTGTGTGGTGACTCTTGATGCCTTGACCCCAGCCTCAGTCCAATCCTTGTGAAGTTCACCCAAATTCTTGAATCGATTTTGCTTGACAATCCTCATAAGACTGCGGTTCTCTCGGTTGGTTGTGCATCTTTTTCTTCCACACTTTTTCCTTCCACTCAACTTTCTGTTAACATGCTTGGATACAGCACTCTGTGAACTGCCAGCTTCTTTGGCAATGAATGTTTGTGGCTTACCTTCCTTGTGAAGGGTGTCAATGATTGTCTTCTGGACAACTGTCAGGTCAGCAGTCTTCCCCATGATTGTGTAGCCTAGTGAACCAAACTGAGAGACCATTTTGAAGGCTCAGGAAACCTTTCCAGGTGTTTTGAGTTGAGTAGCTGATTGGCATGTCACCATATTCTAATTTGTTGAGATTGTTTAGTTGTGAATTGCTGGGTTTTTGTTAAATGTGAGCCAAAATCATCACAATTAAAAGAACCAAAGACTTAAACTACTTCAGTCTGTGTGCATTGCATTTATTTAATACTCGAGTTTCACAATTTGAGTTGAATTACTGAAATAAATGAACTTTTCCACGACATTCTAATTTATTGAGAAGCTCCTGTATATCAAATTAAGACAATTTAAAGCCAAAATTCTTTGAAAAAAAAGTAACAAGGTAGGTAACAAAAGAGGAGTGAAGTCATATTTGATGTTTGACTACGAAGTACAGCAGATATTTTGAGTGAATACTCTTAACAAAAAGCAGCTGAACATGACATGCATTATTTAATTATTTTTCTGGCTCATATACAATTAATATGACTCCATTAATGTTGCTGTTAATATATAATGTTGTCCAACATAATAGTTTTTTTTTTGAGTGCTCATTGGAAATAGGATTTAACCTAAAGGTTCAGGTTGCATAAAGGTTGAAAATATTGAATTAAAGCTGTGACTTACTGTGCATAACGAAGAGGACAACATAAACAAGAGACTTCAGGAATGAGCCTTCAACACTTTTAATCTTTTATAATTTTTCAAATGATTTATTAAACAACAGTTAAAAATAAAATGCCACAGTGAAAGGGATGTTGCTGTGTTCCAGTAAACACCATAAAATTGTCATTAAAGTAGCCTATATGAATTATGCATGATGCAAACGGCTCTGGCGCATGCCACATTGCTGTCTTTTGGCTTCATTGTTGTCAAACATGGTGCAGTGCACACACTTTTATAAATCGAAGTACGCACACTGATGAGATGCTCCTGATGTGGGAGAGACAGCATAAAAGTATTTCCTTTGAGAGGAAATATGAGCTTGCACTGATGCTCATCAAGTAATGTGCACATAAAAGCTTTCCCAGGCATGGCAAGGTGATGATGAACAGTCTTCACTATTCACATTAAAGAGTCCTTTATGATAGTGTAGTAAAATGAAAATTGAAATACACGAGAATGATGTAGATTGTTGCCCTTTACCTCTACAGCGTTTGAACTCAATTTGACAAACTGTTTCTCGTGTCAGCGATGCATTTTTCATATCTTTCATTGCTCTCACTTATTTTGCAGGATCCTGCAGCAGCAAAATGAAGACCTCCGTCACCGGCTCTCCCAGACCACTCATAAGATGGAGGCGATGGAGACGGAGTTCGAAACCAGTCGACATTACATGCAGGCAGAGATGGGTCGAACCAGAGACGACCTGGAGAAAATGAGAGACAAATTCAGAAGGTTAGCTACTTTTATTCAATATGAATGCATTGAATTGATCAAAAGTGACAGTAAAGACTTTTATAGTGTTACAAAAAATAGTCTGTTGAATATTGCAAATACAGTTTTATTGAACTTTATAAGAATCCTTTAAAAGACTTCACAAAAATATGAAGCAGCGTTTTACACATCAATAATAATAATACAAAATAAAAATAAATATTCTTGAGAAGCAAATCAGCATGTTAGAATGATTTCTGATCATGTGACACTGAAGACTGGAGTAATGATGCTGAAAATTTAGCTTTGCATCACAGAAATAAATTACATCTTAAAATTAATTCATATTGAAAATGGTTATTTAAAGTTTTAATAATATTTCATAATAACACTGTTTTACTGAATGTTTTTTTTTAGGGAATGGAATATACTGTATAAAATATGTATATCATTGTATGGACAAAAAACAGTTGATAACATTCTTCAATATCTTTATGAATATATTTTGTGCAGATTTCTTTTAATTTTTGTTATTGTTATTTAGACATATTTAGCATTTTCACTATTATTTATAAAAACATTATTATAATTATTCAAAGCCAGTTTTTACAAAACTAAGACTAAACTAAGAACAATGTAGTAGCTTCCTCTCAAACTGAAGCAGAACCGGTTACATAACTGAATGTAGATTGATTTCGGTATAATTGGATTTGACATTTAATAGGATGAAAAGCAAGAGCGTTGGACTGAAAAAAGCTCTGTTGCATAAATCTACATGTTTACATTTACTCAAATGTTCCACTGTGATCCTCTAGGGTCAGTAGGAAAACTGATGATCATGTGACTCCAACAGTTTTTAAAATAACGGTCACACCTAAGCTCCAATTCTTGATATTAACAAACCATTAAATATGAATTTTGCCCCAAGAAACTCCTAATTTGGTGCTTAATAGTAGTTAGGGTAGTTGTTAAGTTTAGGTATTGGGCAGGATTAGGGATGTAAAATATGGTCATGCAGGATGTGTTTTATAAGTACTAATAAATAGTCAATTTGTTAATAATAGGCATGCTAATCAGCAACTGGTTAATAGTGAGAATTGGTCCCTATACTAAAGTGTTACCATAATAACCAATAGGCATCAACATTATGGCTGCCTACAGTACATCCATGTGCCCAGTTCTGGTTTCATTAAAAATCATTGTAGAATCTACTTATACACCGCAAACTAGAACAGTTGGAAATAGGAGATTAAGGTTCAACATTTGTTGTGGATTGCTCCAAAATAAGATGCTAAGTAAAATTATGTCCCAAAACCTAAAAAAAAACAATTAAATATCAGGGTTTTTATTGTTTTACAGCCCCAAATTCCATGACATTCCATATTATACTGTAAATTCCATTTTATAACATGGATTCCATAATTCCATTGCTTTTTCTGCATCGTGAAATTCATGGAACACAAACATTTATCTTAACACCTCTGACTGCAAAATGACAAGAGTCTTCCAGCGTGAATCTTGCGTGTTGAGGAAAGAGGTGGATACAGCATATTTCTTACTGAAGTTGCAGGAGTAGATGAGGGAGGGAGATGAGACGTACCCCTGCAATCCAATTTTAATGATTATGATCAAAGCAGCCAAATTAATGAGCTCTTTGTAGCTACAGTATATGAAGCTGGCAGCCATCACTTTAATCGCACTGACCGGCGGCTGTGTAGAGTTGCAGGACCCCTGCTGCAGGCCGCACTACAAAGCACAGCGGGATCGGCAGCGCAAAGCATGCTGGTCCGGCTGACACAGTCCAGAGGAAGACAAGAGGACTGCAAACTTGCCTGGATAATAATCACATATAAAACATCTGGAATACCTCCTTTCTCATCAGTATTCAATACATTTGTTGTCTTGTGAGATTTCGAAGGGTTAACGCAGTTCTCTGACATGAATCATAAGAAATTGAACTTTTTTGGTTCCAATTCCACTTTGTCTCTCTCATCACACTCAAGTCAGACAGCAAGTTCACAACTTGTATAACACATAATGACTTTCAGTGGCAGCACAGTAAACTGTCCATCAGCAGACATCTGAAGAATCATTAACAGAACCAAACATCATGAAAATCATTCGGTTCCAGAATTTGACAGAATTGGAAACAGTTCTGAATATACAACTCTTATTCAATCGAAATCTAATACAACACAGCAGTGTTTATTTGAACCATATTTCATTTAAAATAATTGAAGTGGTCAGTCACAAGTTTTTCTAATAAACAGTTTTTTTAAATGTGGTTTGAAATACTACTACAATATTAATTAAATTGACTTAAATGTTGTTCTGCTGTGCAGCTTAAAAAAAAGTGCCTGAGAGCCTAGTCTTCAGGAAATAAATAAAAAATGTTTAACAGGCAATCAAGCAGCTCTGTTTGACAAAAGCTTTGTGTTTTTGCAGGCTAATTAAGAACTGCATTTGAGAGCCTTTAGTGGCTGTAATGTGTTACTTTCATTACAGGTAAGGGAGGAGAACAGCAGCGTGAGATTGTGGCTGATTTTAATGAGCACGAGCTTGCTGTGAGGCTGTGCTATTTGTGTAAGGGTTTAGTGGCACGGTAATGACCAGTTCCCCTGTGTAATTCGCCTCTGACATCCAGACAGGTTGTTTTTTTGGGTGAACAAAGGCAAAGGCGATTGCATGCATGACGACGACACATAGATTTTGATGAAAGATTATGAAGAAAAACGTTTTTCTTTGGAATATTATACACTGATAATGCACAATAAGAACAGGAGCATTTAATCTTTAATGTACAAAAATTAAATCCGATATTTGAATGCAATTCATCTGTTCAGACAAGTGTGATAAAGAGAAATACAGCACAATATGCTGTTTGTACAGTATAATGTTCGGTTTGCTTATCAACATACGGATATACCCTATTTGTATTTATTGAATATTTTATTTTGTTCCTTATGTTCCTTGTGTTTCGCTGGATTTGGTGCGACTTGCATTTTTCATAATTGCCTTTAATTATATGTGTAATAAAAACACACACACACCCCACACAAATACAAGGTTAGCAATTTGCAAATTTCCATTTCTGGCACCAGTCTGTTGTGGAGAAAAAAGAACAAAGTCAAACAACATTAAAATGTTTTCAAACAGCCTTTCAATTTTTTTATTCACCAAGATGATTATTAAATAAAGAAAATGCAATACGGAGAGAAAGCCAGGTCTGTTCATGAGTGGCACTAAACTGAAACAGCTTCAAACGTGATCAAAAGAGCTACTCTTATTGGTCAGACAGTTTTCTTCTTGGTATGATTGGGAAATATATGATAAAATATATAGGGAAAAACAGTATTTCATTCAACTGAAAAACACAAAATGCAAAAATGTAGGTGCATTTTGAAATCAACTTATACTTTATGAAATTAAACTTATTTTTTTATGAATTATATGCAGTAGGCTAATAAACAACATGTAAACTAGAGCTGCATGATTCTGAACATATTGAGAATCAGTTTAAAAAAAAATATAAACTGGAGATCACGATTCTCACAATTTACTAGTGATTCTGACAAAATGTTCATTGCTTGAGTCTTTAAAAATATATATATATTCATTTGAACAAAATGAAATAAAATAAAAGTCAGTGTCTCACTTCACAAAGACTTTTCACTGTTGGAATCTCCTGAATGAAATTTAAACGCTTGACGCCACATCCTAGCGGAAGATGATAAACATGACAATACAAGTGTTAAGATACTTTCGTTTTGATCGCTACTGTAGACAATAAGTGTTTATACCCAAACTATAAACTTTTATCCCAGTACTTCTGTTATTTAAATGTCTGTAGGGCTGCAGCTAATGATTATTAATTAAACGGTTATTTTTCAATTCATCTACTATTGATTTTCTCATCAGTTGATGAATTCTTTAGTTAAACTCTCAATACATAATAACAGCAAATTCTGCTATTAATCTTTTATTTTATTCAAACCTTTTCTTATAATTAATACTTTACAAAAAATAAATAATAATAACAACAACAAAGAAAACAACAATAAAGAAAGATAATAACAAGAAAATAGAGAACTAAATAACAATAAATAATTAATAAAAATGAAAAATAAAATAACAATAAAAATAAGAAAAGAGAGAATATTTTTTTTATACAAATGAAAGAAAATAACAATAAAAAAGAACAGAGAAAAAAATTACAAATAATTAATTAGAAAGAGAATTACAGGGCAGTGATATAATCAATAGAAATGCAGATTATGGCTGAATTCACAGTTCTGTTTGGGACTGACAGCAGTTGTTTACAGGTGAGAGACTTGAAATGTTTTATTTATTCAGCAGATTAAAACATCTGCTTGAATACATATCCGTTTATGAATGTACAGCTGAAGTCACAACCACATTCAGGACATGAGAGCAACAGAATAAAAAATAGCATCATAACACCGGGAAGTTTTATCACAGCTGACAGCCCGTTTTTAAATGAATGAGCCCAGTCGAGGCTTGTCCTAAACATCACACAGTTAAACAACTAACAATGTAACAATGACTGTAATGCTTTGTTAGCAAGTGCAGAGAGCGCGTTTGGTGCGCGCTTGTCTCAGAGCTCGAGCGAACACACACACACACACACACACACACACACAGCTGCATTGACGGCAGCTCCGGTTTAAGATGACCGCGAATCATTTCTCCTTCTCCGTCTCTGAGAGTGCATTAAACCCGTCATGATTATATAGGCAACTCGATGTCCCATGCTGTTCCGTTCATTCAGCGCAGCTTTGAATGCGGTTGTTAATCCTGACAATGTAAAGGCGTCAGTGCAGCTATATACATGCTGTTCTGACGGTCGTATGATAATATAATGCTCTATGAACGTTCTATGAAGTGAAGTGATGTTGCCACACTAGCCTTTACCTTCTGCTCTAGAGTCTTGTTTGTGTTAAACATGGCAGAAAAACAGTCTTAAGTTGGGATTACTGCAGGCTGCAGCTCTAATGTAAACATTGCTCAATACTTTGCGAGGATATCGTCACGTTCTCGCGAGACCAGTCGGATCTTGCAAGACACATCGGATATCGCGAGATCTCGTGCCACGGGATCTCGTCACACCCCTACTGTATATCAAACCTCAGATAGTTGGCTGTGATTGTCTCTTTCATGCAGCATTTTGGATTTCAAGATGGACAAAAAAAATCTTGTCACTGTAAACGTCACTTCACACTTTGTTCTGAAACAATGTTATAAGTTCAGCTTTAGATCAGCAGATCCGAGTGCAGATTCTGATGATTTAATCGTGGGCTCATATCGGCCTGATATGCCCCTGATGGTCTGAGTGCAGCTCTTTGTGATTGAGTCGGTGTGTAATTTGGCTGCAATCATGCCACTTTATCTCCAATCAGGATGCATCTCCGGCTTATATGCTTTCAGACGGCAGAGAGATTGAATTACCCAGCGTTCCTTCCATCAAAAAAGTGTGGTGCTCACATTTGCTGCTCCATTTCCCCGCCTGCCACATCCTAAACCTGCATGCCAGCTCTCCGCAGATAATAGCCTAATTGGATTGTAATTGGTTAGTGATTCTGCAGCGTAGGCGTTTTAATGCTATCTCTGATCTAACGCATTTTCACATGCGCTGTGGCGATTTGCACCAGGTGCTCTGGGAACCCTTGAATGAGAGGTATTGTTATAGATGTTTGTTTACCTGTTTATTCGGTGTGATTTTATTGATATTATTTTTCTTCTGAGGCTGTTCAATTGGACCTTCCCCTCCTCTGTGATTCAGAGCGGTCATCATGCAGCAGTAATTATTGCATTCCATCAGCACCGACCGTCCGCCGCTATGAACTGCTGCTAGACTTTATGACTGCGCTCGGCACAAATCACCTCCGCTTGCTAAAATGAATTGATTCAATTCTAATTGTTATGAATCCAGACAGTTAAAGTCCCTTATGATCTGCCAGGCAGTGGAACAGTATTGATCCACGAGAGGGAAAGAGTGATTGAGATTGAGGTTTGCGCTGTAAACCGAAAAGCAGAAGTTGGAGATAATGTGGCATGCAGGCCAGATGGTCTTTGTAAGCACACATTCTGTGTTCGAATCGATTTTTCCTTCTAAAGGTTTTATGAATAGAAGCCTTGGCACCTTGTGCTGAATCTCATTTTGTGAATTCAGTGTTGATTCAATGAAGATATGAAATCAAAAGGTATCCGAATCACGTCATGTAGCCCACGACTTATTTCTTAGATGTGTTTGGTCTATGAAAAAGTGCTGTGTAAATTATTAATATTAAATTAATATTAAACATACTAAGTACTGTGTAAATTATTAAATGAATTGTTCCATTCCCATATGGCTTTCTCTCTTCCTTGAAGCACAAAAGAAAAGTTTTTGGAGGAGATCCTGGCTGCTGTTTTCCATATAATGAGAAATGTTGGATCTATCAAGCTGCAAAATGAGAAAAGTAGCAGCATAAATGTATCATAATGCATATTCACTTCAGTTATATGGAAAAGAGTCGGTATAGTTTTCAGAAACTGAAAATAAGTCATATGATGAGAAATTTCCATTTTGTGTGAACTATATGTATTTGTTTCCTCATAAAAGTAGGCTTCTATTCTATAAAATATCCAAAAGCACAATGTAAAATGGCAGTAAGTCTTCATAAACAATGTTCATAAAATCAGTGCTCCTGCACGCACATAAAGCTTGCCACAGCACACCGGCAGTAATGATTATGAATGCTTCGGGAAAAAACAGTAAGAAGACTTCCTTAACATCATTATTCATTGATAAGTGTTTTCTGTATTTTCAGCTGCAGTGATGACTTGTCATCTCCACAGTGAACACACACTTTATGGACAAACATAAAATTGTTTTCTATTTGAATTGGTTAAAAGCAGAGATTTTCTATAGGCTTTTTGAGGCAAAAAGAAAATAATTTGACACGCTCAATTTCACAGAGACTTAAGAAAGCAGAGAAGGCAGAAAGTGCACCCTGTTTGCTTTCATTATTTTACAAAAGCAAAATGTTTAGTTGTTATTGAGAGTTCACAAAAATAAAAGTATACCTTTCACAGATTGGAAAGATTTATTACACTTATCTGTATGAGCAAAAAAGATGAGTATTTTAAGTCTAACGCAAACGATCGCTCCGGCTCCTCTAGTTAACTGTCATGCAGTGAGTGCTCTACTGTACATCTTCCATACTCCGCACTTCAATAACGCACATTTTTATAAGTTAACATTAAAGCGAGTGGCCATGTAATGTTTCTGTTACTTATGTTTCATATGATAAACCACATTTGAGGTCGAAACGAACAATGTTCTGTAATTACCACATAGACTAGCTGTTAATGATCTGACAGTTACTTCGCCACTTATTTAATTTTATTTCTGTGATTAAGCAACAAATGAAATTTTAATTGACTAAACCTCTTCTGGTCGACTAACAGTTAGTCGACTATTAGGGGCTCTAGTAGAAACAGATCTTTTCTTCCTCATTGACGTATATCCAAGTGTTACAGATTATCAAAAATAAAAAATGTAGTGAGGGGTCTATAAGTTGTTGTTTGAATTTTGAGATGTGGGTGTTGCATTTTGATTAAATATGTCCAAACAAAATGTCAAAAATTAAACTTACATGGATTAATTATTCGCAATGAGACCTATCATGCATTTGAAAAAAAGGTATCACCATATCCAGAAAAACTTTAAGCAACACAACTATTTTCAACATTAATAATAAGAAATATTTCTTAAGCAGCAAATCAGCATATTAAAACGATTTATCACGTGACAGTGAAGACTGGAGTAATGAGGCTGAAATTTCAGCTTTGCATCACAGGAATAAATTACATTTTAAAATATATTAATATAGAAAACAATTATTTTATATTGTAGTATTTCACAATATTCACTGCTTTTTTGATCAAATTAACACAGCTTTTGTTAGCGTGTGTGTGTGTATACAGTGTATAATAAATATATATATACTGTATATATATGTGTGTGTCTGTGTATATTTATATATATATATATATATATTGTGATGAATCTCTTTAAGTGCCTCTCCTTCTCCTGTTCTGTCTTATTCTGTAATCTGCGTTGGCATTGTGACCGCTTGAGTATTTCATGACTTTAACATCAGACTCTTACAACTCTGTTTGAAATATAATGTCTTATTATTGCAATAACTTGTGAATATTTCTAAAGCGGCCGTACCACTGCCTTCAGCTATGGCGAGCTCTAGTGAGCTTCAGAGAGCTGACAGGATGTGGTAGCATTTCCCAGCACAGCAGTGAAATCCTGTTGTTTCCTGCGTTGTTTAATGCCATATGCACATCTTAATGCCACACCGCACCGTGATATATCATATAACATCTGGATATAGCTTTATACCCTGGCAGTGACATACATTTGTTTTGTTTTCCCCCCTGCAGACTGCAGAACAGCTACACGGCGTCTCAGAGAGCTAATCAAGACCTGGAGGAGAAACTTCACGCCCTGGTAACCTTTACACTCCACTTTCCCTTTCTAAAGTCCTTTATCTTAAACACTGATGTCTTTAATTGCCATTTAATTGTTCAGCGTGCCCTAACAACGCAACTCTCAGTCAGTTCATCACAAGTATTATGAACTGTAATTGAGGAACCTTTTGCTTTGCTTCATTCTCCAGGGACTAACAAAGTATCAGTATTCCTCATGCCAGTCATGCATGCTGGAAGTTAATTTTCCACTGGGAAAATTGTTGTTGGAAGACAAGCAACAGTGGTTGTTGCTTTGATTCGCACTTGAGATAAAAACACCATTATTCTTGCATTGTGTTTTAAATTGTTGCAGTTCTGCTACAAACCAACTGTGAGTTTTGTTTACTCTCCAAGTGTAAAGCCAAATCTGACTCACTTTTGGCTCTTTCTGGATGTACATTTTGGACCCTGCCATCATAGATGAGCTGTGATAGGCAAATAATCATAATCATAGTCACTTCCCACTACTCTCATCTCACAGCTGTGCATAAAACAGTGTGTGAGCACAGTCCTGTTATCATGATTTTTCTAAACATTTCAGCTGTTGACGACACACTACTCTACTGAAAATGTTTACAATAAATGTATGGGTGAGTGGTTTAACAAGTAATGCACTTTACATTCATTGGACAGAATCCAGGTTTCTTGCCAGTTCTGCTTTTTTTCTCAAAGGATTAGTTCACCCAAAAGTGAATGTGAAAAAGGAGAGGTCAGAATCAGAAAGAGCTTTATTGGTAAGTGTGTTTGCACACACAAGGAATTTGTCTTGGTCTTAGGAGCTTCCAGTACAGAAAGTATAAACATAGTTCAGACAACATATAATTAAGGTAATAAAAACACTAATAATGAAGAGAATGGACAATCATTTTGAATGACAATAGTAATAAAATAAAAATATACAGAAAAGACAAATGACCATAGGCAGAACTGTGAATGTGCATGTGTCATGGCTCAAAGAGAGAGTGAGCTGTGTGTGAGGGGTCCAGAATGACTTTCTTAGCCCTTTTCCTCATTCTGGAGATATAAAGATCTTGGAGGCTGGGTAGAGGTGCACAGATAATCCTCTCAGCAGTCCTGACTGTCCGTTGTAGTCTTCTGATGTCTGTTTTGGTAGCTGAACCAAACCAAACAGTTATAGATGAACACAGGACAGTTTCGATGATGACAGAGTAGAACTGTTTCAGCAGCTCCTGTGGCAGGTTGATAAGACTGCACCAGACAGCCAGCTGCTCCACCTCCTGTCTGTAAGCAGACTCGTCTCCGTCCTTGATGAGTGTCATCCGCAAACTTCAGGCGCTTGACAGAGTTGTCCTTTGAAGTGCATTCATTTGTGTACAGGGAGAAGAGCAGTGGGGAGAGAACGCAACTCTGAGGGGCGCCAGTGCTGATGGTGAATGTTCTGGATGTGAGTTTGCCTAGCTTCACCAGTTGCTGCCTGTCTGTCAGGAAGCTGATGATCACTGACAGATGGAGGTGGGCACAGAGAGCTGTGTCAGTTTGTCTGAGAGAAGGTTTGTCTGATGGTATTGAAGGCCAAGCTTAAGTCCACAAATAAGATCCTTTAGTAGTTCCCAGGTTTGTCGAGGTGTAATGCGGTCCCATATTGACAGCATCATCCACAGACCTGTTTGCTCTGTAAGCAATCTGAAGAGGATCCAGCAAGGGTCTAGTGATGTCCTTCAGGTAGGCCAGGACCAGTCTCTCAAGTGACTTCATGACCACAGACGTGAGAGCGACAGGTCTGTAATCTTTAAGGCCAGTGATTTTGGGCTTTTTGGGGATGGAAATGAAATGATGGTGGAGTACTTGAAGCAGCAGGGAGCTTCGCACAGCTCCAGAGATCTGTTGAAGATCTGTGTAAAGATTGGGCGCAGTTGGTCAGCACATTCTTTTAGACAGGAAGGGGAAATATTGTCTGGTCCTGAAGCTTTCCTAGATTTCTGTTTTCTGAAGACCCGGTTCACATCCTCTACACAGACTTTAAACACAGGTTGAGTGGTGGGGTAGGGAGGGAGTTGCAGGGGGGGTATGTGAATGTGTGAAGTGCAGATCAAAGCGGGTGCTGGGTGTTAAATCGGCAGTAAAACACATTGAGATCATCAGCCAGTAGTTGATTCTCCACAGACTGTGGGGGAGGTGTCTTGTACTTGGTGATGTTCCTCAGACCAGTCCATACTGATGTTTATTAACACTCTTCCCCTTCCAAACCTGACTTCTGTGGAAGATAAAAGGAAGTTATGAATAGGTCAACTGATATAGATGACATAACACAATTTAAAGGAATAATAAAATCAAAATGTACAATTCTTATTATATGTATAGAATATTGCAGTAATAAATAATTTATACATGCACATGATTTAATTCATGTGCCCTTGTAATCTTTAATTAGCGCTGTCAAAATAAACGTCCCTGCTTTTACCAAATATGGCAAATATTTTTACTAAATATTGGCTGATACATCAGCCTTGTTGATATATCTGTCAACCACTAACTTTGGATACTGTACTTATCTTTTCAATGCGTTAGACTTGAGGTATAATTTGAATAAGAGCTGGCAAGTTCCCGAAAAGGACTCAAAAAGCTATTGAATAGCTACCACTTTATACCACTTTTTTATTTTATTTGGAGGTTGACATCCCTGCATTTACATAAATTTGAAATGAGTGACCAGGATTTTCCTCAAAAGTTCACCTTTTATGTTGCAAAGAAAATAAAGTCATGCATGTTTGGAATGACGTGAGGATGAAACAATGATGAGAACAATGATGAGAATTTTTGGGTGAACTGTCCCTTTAAGTGCATCAAAGACTTTCAAGCATTAATGCTAAATGTATTCATTTTTAAATTATAAAACATTTCTACAGGTAAAGACTCTTGATACTTCAGTGTTGTCATGCTGTCATTCATTTGCCACTCCATTACTGTTTAAAATTCAGTCACAAGAAATCAAAGCAGATTCTGCTCCCTTTTAAAATGATTAAATTGGTTTAAAAAGAAAAGAAGAAATGCAGAGGGCCCTGAATGACCAATCTGGTTGTGGTCATAATTGTCATGTTTTAAGGCCGTGCTGATGGATCAGTCAGGCGATTTGGTAGCAGACAGAAACACAGCATGTTTTTTTTTCATAAGAGCTTTGTTTGGATGAAAATGTTCTGTGCTTTAGTGCTCAAACAAAGCCAAAGCAATTGTCTGAGAACAATCGAGAGAGAGAAAAATGAGCAAAAGCTAAAGATTGAATAAATGTACAAATTTGTCCATAAGCCTCTTTTTCTTCACTGAGTCTAAAACAATTCCCACTGGATGTTCTAATGCATCATAATAACTGTCATAGACTGCAGTTGTCCCCTGACAATGTTATTCAATTAGGATGAATGTGATTTAAAGATTATTTGAATGCGATTGTGCATCACAGAAACCGGGCGTCCTGTGTTCAGTGTGATGCATTCATTAAAATATCTTTGGAAACTGCTGTTGGTTGACGTCATAAATTGTTAAAGGATTCCATGTTTTATTAAAGCCAATATGAATCTAAATTTTCCCCCGACTCTGCCTTTTTCCAGTTTCGCTCAAATGAAAATTTAATCAAACATGCATCTATAATAAGTTATTTTAGGAATCTTTTATCACTCTTAGGTGGTCTGAAAATTATCTCTAGAGTAATTTAGCATGACTGGAAAACTTCAAAATGAGCTGCTCGCTCTTAATCCCGTCTGAAGACGTCATGCGTGTATAAGGATAGCATTAGCTCTTGATGATTTATGTTCATTTTCAATTCAATCCCAGCTATGTCTGCATGGTGAGATCTCATATCCATGACCTCTGCTTAAAGCTTTGCCAATCACAGGTGAAACAGGTGCTGCTCAGTAATCTCTCGTCGTGGACGCGGGGATTACTCATCCCATCATGTCTTACCGTAGGTGCTCTCAGGACACGAGCTCACTCAGAGTACTGCTTTAGCGAAATCATCTCCAAAAACAAGCAGCAATCAGCAAGAATGTGGACATCTGTTTTCAGTTTCTGGTTGGGTAATGCAGTATATTCAACCATGATTGAAAAGCATAGAGAGAGAATTGAAATGTGTTTCTCTATCTCTCTTCAAAATCAAAACTATAAAATATCTACTCTATTCTAAACTACTAGTCAGTCTTACTCAAGCCATCATCAACGTTTGTCTAGCTTCTATCTAGCTTTATTTCAGCTCAACTTCACTTACAAAGAAAGTTTTTAATAAGTTTAATTGTAGTTAGGTTTTTCTGGATAATAATTTCTAACTAATGATAAAGTGGTGATCCAGAAATATATTGTGTCTTTCTCATGACAAGTTTCTATCTTTCTATCCTCTTTCTATTAAATCTTTCTCTTCTTTTCTTTCTTCTTTTCCTCTCCCCTCATGCTGCCTTGTGACTTTGGGTATTTCACCATCTTCTTCATCATCATCTTCGTCATCATCAGGCTACCATCAGTCAAACTTGGGTCAATGCAGTTGCGTTCTCATTCTCTTTCTATTTATCTATTTCCTTCTGTCTGTCTCTGCTCTCCCAATAAGTATCGCTGTGGATATCATTCCCATGAATCATTGCATCTCCTTCCTGTCTCCTCTCCTCTCTTCCTGCAGTAGATGGCTGGATATAGCTGTGGCCATACCTGTGTCTGTGCATGTGGACAGGGGGATTCTGGGATAGATGTCACGCCATAGAGTGCAGTCCAATTTAACACAGTGGTTAAAATGCACAGCACAACTTTGCAAACACTGTAAGAAAAGAAAATATTCATGAGTGAATTACTAATGATATTTGACAGAATTTAAGGTCACTGCAAGATCACTATTTGTTGGGCCATTCTGTGTGAAAGGGAGTAATAAAATCTCTTCTGTAAGTCCATTAGTGAAGTGTTCAGTAACAGTGGCCACGCACTACACTACCCATAATCCTGAAGAGAGATCAGCCAATCACACCAAACCATCCGGCTCTGGGTTGAATCACAACTTTTGCCCTGTTTTAGTTTCTCCCAAATTCAATGTTTTCTGTTCATTTTTCTTGATTCCGAATTAATGGTTTACATTTCAATAATCAAGTTTCTGATCATTGGAATTTATAAAACAAAAATTAACAATTGAATAATTTTATTTTTTGTTATTATTATTATTTTAATAATAGAGCCCTGGAAAATGTATTATTTTTTAAAGAAATGTTTTGTTGTCTGTTTAAATTTTTTAAATTGTATGTGATTTTAATGCAAATGTGTTATAAAAGTGGTGGCAATCAAATGAAGGCATAAAACATTAACAATTTAATCTTTTAAAATGTAATCAAATGAAAATTTAACCATTCCCTTAATTTTTTGGTAAACAAAGTGCTATTGCTGTTAAAAAATTGAAGACAAATGTTGTCAAAATGATATTTTCTTTTTAATAATATCATTATTTGTTATTACATATTATTAAATAGAGAAGTGCATACTGCTGTACAAAGTTTCTTGAAAATAACGTTTTTATTTTGACAGGTTGTTGTGAAGACCTTTGAGTTTCAGCCTTGATAAATTATAAAACTACCGACTATGTTTGGAAACAGTTAAAACATTGTTTAAAAGCAAGATATAAAGACAATATTTATTACCAAATACTCAAAACATAAAAATAGTTTGAGAGTGATTTTCAGATCTCTATGGGAGTGTACTGTGTCTGTTCTGCTTGGCTGTGATTGGTTGATTTCTCTTTAGGATTATGGGTGGTGTAGTACTTCATGGGGAACTGTATTATTACACATGATTTAATTTAAACGTTTACTGCTGATGGTATCTTTTTATGAAAAAAATGAATGGGACTTTTACTTCTGCAGCCATGTTAGCTAATTTTCTGTTTTGCACACATAAATGGGCTGTCTGCGGAAAAAATTGTTGATAATTTACAATATTTAGTATAACGATATTTTAATAGCTACAAATGATAATTTTGCATCTCTGCTTGTCAAAATAACATGTCTTGTAACACATGGCATGTAACATGTCTTTTGCAGGTAGACAGACACATTATATTATACGAGCATATATTTCCTAAATAAATTGTATTCTTAGTCAATTATGAAACCTTTTAGAGTTGGCACTGTTGGCATTTTGACCACTTGACTGCAACTTTGGATGATGTGAATGCAGCTGTTAAAGTGCTAAAACACTTTTGCCTTTCTATCCCCGTTTCCGTCAGATGTGTGGCTGTTACATGTGGACTCTGCATTGTGTTGAAAGGCTGACCCCTCCTTAACTCTCTTCTATTGCTCCACATTGTCCACTTCAGTCCAACAGTGACTATAACGATAATTGCTTTGTTATGGACATGCCAGGCTCCAGATTAAGGGTCACAGTTTCAGTACTTTTTCTCAGTGTCTCTCTTTGTATCTCTCTGTCTCCACTTACACCAAGAGCCGGCAGGGCAGAAGTGTGTCTTAAGTAGCAAAGCTTCTGTTAAGTATGTCCTCTTTAAAGTTCTTTCAAGAGCTTATGTCAGATGTTTTAGTGCAAAGACATTTCGGACATTGCTGAAGTGTCACTCACACCTCAATTAGAAAAACACTGAACTCAGGAAGTCAGACAGAAGATATTTTATGCGTATAGATATAGACGTAGCTGGAGTGGTCTCAGCCTCAGTCAAACTGCCCACAATCACTGGTGTCTGATGCTTTTATTCTTTCCATGAAACACAAAGGACAATTTTTTGGAGAATCTTCAACAACAGCTCATACTGACCATGGCTGATGACAACGAAAAAAGTAAAAGTAGCATAAAAATATATGATGTGTGCATTATGTTTCAGGTCCTCTGAAGGAATATGATGTTGCTGTATAAGAAAACTAACTGAAGTTCTTCATTATTAATATACACTGTTCCAGATCAGTGAAGAGGATCAGTAAATAATCATCATTTTAAAATGTTTTCATACAAAGCTACCTTATGACTAACACTACCCTTCAAAAGTTTTGGGTCAGGAAATTAGTACTTCTGTTCAGCAACGATGCATTAAACTCATCAAAATTAGCATTTATAATGTTACAAAGTAAGTTCTATTTCAAATGCTACTCTTAAATTGGTTTTATAAACTTTTCAACTAATCAGTCTTGAAAAAATATATCACAGTATTCAAAATATATTAAGCAGCACAACTTTTTTCAACTGATAATAATAAGAAATGTTTCTTGAGCAGCAAATCTTCATATTAGAATGATTTCTGAAGGATCATGTGACACTGAAAACTTTGCATCAAAGAAAATTCAGCCTTTGCATTACAGGATAAATTACATTTAAAAATGTTAAAAAATGAATTTAATAGTGTAACAATGAATCACTTAACCAGCACCAAACTATGAATGATAGTCTTTCTGGAGCTTGACAGATATGATCAGTATGAGCTGTCGTTGTGCGAAAAATAAAATAAAACCGATTTTGAGTTTGAAAACACAAGAGGGTGAGTAAAGTTGGTTTTATCAAAGACTGAGCTAATTGGACAGAAATGTTTGAGATACAGAGAGTGAGACACGTCAGATTTTTCCGAGATTCAATCAATGTTTCCTTACCTCCTTTATTTGTTTTCCCCGTGGACTGTGTCTCAATTCCAGGCTCTTTGAATGACTTTTTCTTTGCAGCTGGTGCAATGTCAGCAATGAAATTAGGACTGAAGGAAAACATGGTTTTGTGTGTTGTTTTTTCCCTCTAAACCAAAAATGGCTACTAGTGTTCTTTGTATTAAGAGAGAGAGGTTGAACCTCATCTGAGACCTTTTATATTAAAGTTTACATGAATGTCCTTTTTCTCCTTACAGCTCCGTAAAGTGGAAAGAGACAAGAAAACCATGGATCAAGAGATAGTGGAGCTCACGAATAAACTCGTGGATGCCAAAAACACTATCGACAAGCTGGAGGAACTGAATGTACGTGCCATGTCAGAGCTTTGTGTGTGTTTGTGTTTGAGGCACGTTTTGGACTCGAGTTATCAGAGCTGCAGTGTTACTGGGATTGATAACTACTAGAGCTGAAAATTGAAAGTTGCATGAAGAGGATCTGTGCTGAGATTTCACAGAAGTCTACTGTCAGATTCCAGAAATGATGTCTGGCTTTTGGAGCTTTACTGGGGAACACGGGAAAGTCTCCTAATTAATTCATTCTCATTTTAAGATTCAAACTTGAATCAACCGCACATAAACAACACCACTCAACACGCACTTCCCACAAGGCTTCTGTTTTTAGATAAAAACTGCCTGTTTTTAAATAATCTGGTTGCATGAGGAAGCCCTTCATTTATAATGAGAGATTTGATTCAAATTATATTATAAACACTTTTTCTCTTCAAATTCGCTTCGCACACAGGACTGTAAATGAACTGACAGATTGGTTTTCTGACAATGTTTTTTAAGTAACTCAAGGAATAACAAAGCACCAGAATGCAGGTCGTTCTGAAATGTGCCTTTATTGCACCACATGTATGAAACGGTGCCACAGGGAACTAATTATAGCACTGGAGAAACTGATAGCCGTCTGTTCACAGTGTTTAAACAGCACTTCAGCTCCTTAGACACATCAATCATAGCTCCTTCCTCTGAGGTAGATCTTTGGATAATTGTTTTCCTTTATGGGCTTTTTAGTTATGAATCCTGAAAATTGCTGCTCTTTTTCCTTGTTTTATTTATAAAGTGCCAGTCAAAGGTTTGGACACAGAACTACTCCTACTTTAAGATTATTATTACGTTGTATTTTTCTACATATAAGAGCAGTGGTTCTCAACCAGGGGTCAAAAGCCCACTTGGGGTCTTGGCAAACTTCAAGATGAATTTTAATGATTTAAAATAAGTTAAAAATAATTTCATCCATCCTTCAACAACTGTTTCCTTTTTAAAGAACCAAGGTTCTCACGGTCTTTGAAAACCTAAATATATTCAAATGTATTTTAAAAGTGACATTTTTATTTAACCTGGAACAATAATAGAATCCTAAAGCGTCATGGCTGTTTTTTTTCATGGCTGATTCTAAATCGATATTTTACCAGTTATGCCAAGCTGTCAAAGATTTTATTAGATAGAAATTGTACAAATATTTTTACTTTTTTACTTTATACAATTATTCACAACTGGAAGAGTAGGAACTCCTAAAATTGCTGGAATATTTTATGTATTTAAATGTGTGTGTGTGTGTGTGTGTGTGTGTGTGTGTGAATGTATTTATGTATGTGTTATATATATTATATAATCTTTATTATTATAAAGACTTTTTTTTTGCTTTTTAGTGCAAGTTAAATCATCTTTTTGATGCATTTTACCTGTAAAAGAAAACATAAAATTATGCGCACCTTTTTTATGCACACCATTTTTTATGCTGACAAAAATTGTATATTAAAATAAGTTATGATTTCACTTTTTTTTTATATAATTCGTAAGCACAGTTTATATCAATTTACAAAACTGATTTCAAATTTCAATCCTTTAACTTAACAGACTGTGAAACAAATGTCTAAACCTTTGACTCTTACTGTGTGTTACAAAGATGTTTCCTTTTCATCTTTTATAAAATAACATTTCTGTTTAATTTAAGGAATGTTATTCCAAAAAGTTGATGTTGATGACTCTCTTTATTTGACGTGTTCTCATATTTGTTTCTCTGCCACTTGTTCTTATATCAATTTTCTCTCCTCATGCAGGAACGGTATCGGCAAGATTGCAATTTGGCTGTACAGCTGTTGAAGTGCAATAAATCGCATTTCAGGAACCACAAGTTTGCTGATGTAAGTAGTAGTATCTGTTCTCAGTTTTAAAGCACACCCCCTCCAACATTTTTAGGAACCGTTCACCAAAAATTCAAGTTCTGTTATTTACTCACCCTCATGTTGTTTCGATCTAGGGTAGCTGTTCCAGATTAGCTGGGATGTCCTGTATATTTTATTTTTTATAATATATTTTATTTATATATATGTATATGTATGTATGTATGTTCACTCCCTCACAGAAAGCGGCACTCGTGTTAACACCAATTCCGTGTTTTGACTTCAGTAAATCAGTTTTGGCAAATACAAACAACGTGATTATTTTTCATGAGTCCAACATCCGCACAAGAGATGTGAACAGTAAGAGAAGTTGTCTTTCACTGTTGTAATGTTGTTAAATAGAGAAAAACATTTTACGTTATGTAGCTAATGGCATAATTCTTAACCTATCATGATCAATAAAAAAGTGTCAAGCAACAAAATCAGCCCATATTGAATAATAGCTGTCTTTAATTGGAAAATAAACATTTTCATATATACTAATGTATGTATATATATTTGTGTGTGTGTGTATATGTGTATATATATATATATATATATACAGTGCTCAGCATAAATAAGTACACCCCCTTTGAAAAGTAACATTTTAAACAATATCTCAATGAACACAAAAACCATTTCCAAAATGTTGACAAGACTAAGTTTAATATAACATCTGTTTGACTTATAACATGAAAGTAAGGTTAATAATATAACTTAGATTACACATTTTTCAGTTTTACTTAAATTAGGGTGATGCAAAAATGAGTACACCCCACAACAAAAACTACTAAATCTAGTACTTTGTATGGCCTCCATGATTTTTAATGACAGCACCAAGTCTTCTAGGCATGGAATGAACAAGTTGGCGACATTTTGCCAGATCTATCTTTTCCATTCTTCAAGAATGACCTCTTTTAGAGATTGGATGCTGGATGGAGAGTGATGCTCAACTTGTCTCTTCAGAATTCCCCATAGGTGTTCGATTGGGTTCAGATCAGGAGACATACTTGGCCACTGAATCACTTTCACCCTGTTCTTCTTCAGAAATCCAACAGTGGCCTTAGATGTGTGTTTAGGATCATTGTCATGATGGAAAAGTGCACGACGCACCAAGGGCACGGAGTGATGGTAGCATCTTCTCTTTCAGTATAGAGCAGTACATTTGTGAATTCATGATGCCATCAATGAAATGCAGCTCCCGACACCAGCAGCACTCATGCAGCCCCACATAAGGACACTGCCACCACCATGTTTCACTGTAGGCACCATGCATTTTCTTTGTATTCCTCACCTTTGCGACACCATACAGTTTTGAAGCCATCAGTTCCAAAAACATTTATCTTGGTCTCACACTCCAGAGTATAGAGTCCCAGTAGTCTTCATCTTTGTCAGCATGGGCCCTGGCAAACTCTAGGCGGGCTTTTTTGTGCCTGGGCTTTAGGAGAGGCTTCTTCGTGGACGGCACCCATGCATGCCATTCCTCTGCAGTGTACGCCGTATTGTGTCACGGAAATAGTCACCCCAGTTTGGCTTTCTACTTCTTTAGATAACTGCAGTGAACTTGCATGTCGATTTTCTTCAACCCTTCTCATCAGAAGACGCTCCTGACGAGGTGTTAACTTCCGTGGACGACCTGGACGTCTCTGTGAGATGGTTGCAGTTCCATCTTTTTTAAATGTTTGTACCACTTTTGCTACAGTATTCTGACTGATAAGTAAAGCTTTGCTGATCTTCTTGTAGCCTTCACCTTTCTTGTGTAAAGAAATTATTTTCTTTCTCAGGTCTTGTGACATTTCTCTTCCATGTGGTGCCATTGCTGACAGCATGAAATGGGAAGGGGTTTTCTTTAAGTAACACCCTTTTATAGTCAACTGTCACCTGTGTAATGAATAATTAGACTCACCTGTGGTTGAATTCTTGTTAAATTAGACATTTGTAGTCTAAAATTTAGTGTTTCTCCAGAGACTTTCAGTGGGGTGTACTCATTTTTGCATCACCCTAATTTGAGTAAAACTTAACATATTGTTCTCTAAGTTATATTATTAACCTTACTTTCATGTTATAAGTTAAACAGATGTTATATTAAACTTAGTCTTGTCAACATTTTGGAAATGGTTTTTGTGTTCATTGAGATATTGTTTAAAATGTTACTTTTCAAAGGGGGTGTACTCATTTACGCTGAGCACTGTGTGTGTATATATATATATATATAAACGCAACTCTTTTGTTTTTGCCCTCATTTTTAATGAGCTGAACTCAAAGATCTAAGACTTTTTCTATGTACACAAAAGGCCAATTTCTCTCAAATATTGTTCACAAATCTGTCTAAATCTGTGTTAGTGAGTACTTCTCCTTTGCCGAGATAATCCATCCACCTCACAGGTGTGACATATCAAGATGCTGATCAGACAGTATGATTATTGCACAGGTGTGCCTTAGGCTGGCCACAATAAAAGGCCATTTTAATTAGGCCGTTTAATATATATAAACATGTAATTTATAATGCATATCTAATAAAAGCTTGGCAGTATGGTTCGCGATCCACTTTCATTGTATGTAAAAGAAACAGCTGGCATATTCTGCAGAAAAGAAATCTGGTTTGGGACAACGTGAGGATGAGTAAATGAGATCAGAATAAAACATTTTGTCTGAACTATCCCTGCAGCACAGGACTTGTTGGAGTCTGAATGTGTTTTGCAATCCGCAGTGACACTCGTGGGCGGTGCTGAGAGAGAGAGAGGGCACGATTGCCCAGTGACTTTATTGTTATGGACATGGACCTCTGATTTTACGGACCGGGATCAGAGAGGAATAGTCAGAGAGAGAGATGAAGAGAAAGAGACCAAGAGAATAGAGAGAGGATTTAAAAAAAAAATAGCCATGTCCGCAGGATGTGCTTTATAGCAGTGTTTAGCATGGAGAGTGTTTAGACATGGCTGGTCTTTGGATACGGACGGTCTCGCTGGCAGAGAAAAGGCCACAGTATTGACAAGGTGCCAAACTCCAGACACATCCGTCTGTTTGGCCTTTGTGTCTGTCCGTGGGGTAAATAGGACAGATTTTATGCTGATGGACAGCTCTGTGTGTACAAGAACAGAGACGTATGATAAGACAGCTTGACCTCCTGGGCATATGGGTATTGAACACATCAAGACATTATCACCTGTGGCCTGCGCTCTACATTAAACCCATCTATCACTCTGTTTGCACTTGTTGTTTTATTCTGCAAACCGCATTAAATCCTGGCCAAAGCCAGGGTAACACTTTTTGCATATTTACTATTTGAACCGCTAGTCTTGTTTTAAATGCATTAATTCTAAGCAGTTTTTTTATATTTAGTTATTTTTATGATTTTTTTGCGTAGAGATTGGTATAAAATTGAAATAATCATTCTCTCAGCCAACTCCAACGATATTGAAGTTGGGACACTTGTTGTCTGCTTTTTCTTTATATGAATTTACATTTATATATAGCAATTTTAGTTTTGTAAAGACATTAATTCCTGGACACAATTTGTATTTGTCTTTTCTAAACTAATTCAAATATTTTAGCTGGACCCCGTGTTTTGAAGATCATGAGAAATTCAGTTACGTTTGTCCAAACTTTTAGGTTATGCAGAGAAAGATGGCATTACATCTCCTTGCCATATTGGCTGAGTGAGAGAGTGTGGGTGCAGGATCTTCCTCCTTGGCAGCAATTAATTCACAAAGGATCTTTCTTCATCCTTTTTTAATTTATTGAATTGACAGCAGTGACTAATCTCTAGAATTATGATCTCTCTAGGAGAGCTTTAGTGATGGAGCGAGTTCACTGGAAGCTTGGTATTTTTAGAAGATTTGATTCACTGTCCAGATTATCCTCTTGCCCTGCTCTCGTGAACTCTGTAATTCATTACTCTGTAAGCAGAGACCACAGGCTGTTTCTTTGCTTATTTTAAGGCTTGATTGAGCCAAAGCCATTACCTGTTTTCATCCTCTTACTGCTAACATAAAGCCACTGTTGTAAAGCATGCACTTGTGAAGCATCATTCTCCAAATTCTCCATATGAATGTCAAACTGATCTGCACTGGAAGTGCATATGCATCAAAAAGGCCACTTGTGTATTCTATCACAGCGTTAGAAGTGCTTTGAGAACTTGAGAGCCATTATGCTTCAGTCCAGTGCTGGGAATCTGAGAGTTATTATAGCGGCTCTCATTTAGAGCCAACTCTCTATATTTAGCTAAAGATGTAAATTATGCACAGTAATTGGCATTGCAGTCTTTGACGGTTCAGTGTAGGTCACTGCAAAAATTACTAGAATTGTAACTTGTCTTTGTAAGGGTAGCTTAGAAAGATGACGACTAGCATGCCACTAGCTAAAGAAGATGCTGGTGCCACTAAATGTTAGCTAGTGCTATTGCCATTTTGAATGTGTTTGGTGCCATTTATGAGGATGAGCTTGTAACCAGACTTTTGACTTACAATATGAAGTTCAGTCCATACTGAAGATTATTTTGGCCAAGAGCCGTGTATCTGATTGAAACCTTAAGTATACTTCAGTTTTTATGTGTATGCAAGGGTATGCATACAGTGCGTGTGATGTAAATTTCATCATTAGCATTGTACATGTGCAACCCAATTTTTTGACAGCGGTCACACGTGCACAATTTAAATTAATTTGGCCCACTAGGTGGCAACACTAGCCCAAGTCTTTGTTGCACAAACTAAAAAATAAATGGAAGAGACAGAAGAACAACAAACTACCAGAGTTGTGCGAGTTGGTTAAGAGATATTCTCAACTCCAAATGTAATACCTTTTTATCAGTCGTAACATCTGGAGGTTAAATAGCTTAGACACTTGACAAAGATTTAACTTTATAGTGTGCATTTGTCAGACTTTGAATGCTTATGTTTGGCTGTATGTATACGCTAAGTGTTCGCATCAAAACAAAGTATACTTTACCAACCACAGTTCCATTTATTTTATGTATTAATCAGGGGCAAGAATGAAATTGGATATAACACTGAAAGAACAAAACAGGTGATCAAGTCAAGTTGAGCTTATTGTCATTCCGATATATGTGTGGACATACAGTGGCACGAAATGTCGTGCCTCACAGGATCACGGTGCTACATGAATACAGACATACAACAATGAAGTTAAACAGTATAAACCTATACACAACTAACCTACTGTCAGATTTGACTATACATATGCTATATATAAAAGTGGTTACCTATACATAAACTAAAAAATACAAACTGTACAACTGTGCAAATGCCTCGCAAATACTGTACATGTGCAAAAAGAGAAACATTCAAGCAGCTGGCTGGGGAACAGTGTAAGGTAAACATAAACATGTAAACATGCTCATGTATAGTATCAAGGATGTATAGTATTGTTTACGTGCTAGTGCAAGGCCTGTAAAGTTATCTGAGCTGTCCTCATTTTCTGTGGGAAAAAGAAGTCTTGTTTTTCGTACCGTAGTGATTGGAGTATTGCAGCACTTTGTGTAACATCTGACTTACCACACTAGCATGTGATGGTACAGTGGTCATGGGATACTAATGCCCTCTGGGACAATTAATTTAGGCAGGGTCATGTAGATTTCTGAGCTAGAAGGCCATGAGGGGGTCATGCTTGGAACTGTGTGGTCTGGACAGATCAATTCTCATGCCCCACGCTCAGAGGAAGTAAGGGATTTGTGGGTAATTGCTGCCCCACAGGATCGGTACAACATAAAGCTGAGCGGGGCTGTGTGATCACTGATTTCCCCTGCTTTTTTTCCACAAATCAATGACTTGGCCTGGCTTCGTTAAATTGCGTCACACTGCAGAATGAAATAAAGGTCTCATCGCCTGCCTTTTTTCTTTTAGTCTCTCTCTCTCTCTCTCTCTGTCTGTCTCACCCTTCTTCAGTAATAATCTAATTTGAGGTGAGCTGCTTACTCTTTATTCTTCAAGGTCAGGCTGATATTGGATGGTGTTAAATGAAAAAAAAAACTACTTGCTGCTTTTCTTGATCATGACTGTGATAACCTTCATTGGGGCAGTATTGTAGATAGGCTTCATCAAACATCCTATTCATATCCCAGTGCATTTAAGATTGCTTCCAAGAAAGGATTCATCCTTAAAATGTGCAAGCTACTCATGACAACAAATTTGGTCCCAAGAAAAAGATTAAGATCATTTATTTAACTTGGTGTTATTCCAAACTTTCTTTCTTGGAACACAGAAGAAACTTGTATGGACTATTTTATACTACAGTCTTGTTCATTTTGGAGCTTGACAGCTGCACCTATTGCATGAGAAAGACAGCGTAAACATTAGTGTTTTTCCTAGTTTGTGTTCCATGTAAGAATTATTCATTCATATTTTAAGGTTGGTCTTTAAAATGTATTATCCTAGAAACTGAATTAACTCTGATTATTTATTCAAAATAAGGCCATTTGAATGCCTGCAGGTGGTTGCAATAAAGTTCTCATTATCCAAGATTTTTTCGGGTTGTTGGATATCCTGTCATTTTCGAGAATATTTCTATTCATAATAGTTTTTTAAACACTGAAAACCAATTTCTAAAATGAGTTCTACTGCAGGAAATGTAAACCCTTGTCACGTTTGTTTTTGTGTTTATTTTCTCTATAATGTTTTGCAGTTGCCATATGAGCTACAGGACATGGTGAACAAGCACATGAAGAGTAGCTTGCCTAACAAGACTCAGGGAGCTCAAGCCCAAGATCCTGACACTCTAAGCCTGACTCCCGCAGATGTAGTGCCCACTTCAGTGATCGCTCGTGTTCTTGAGAAGCCGGAGCCCCTGGTGCTCAACTCAGCCCAGTCTTGCAGCAGTGCAGGTCGGCCAGTGGCTGAAGATGTGTTCGTACACGTGGACATGACAGGACCCCAAGACGACAGTGGAGGGCGTGAAAATGGGGGTCCTGTGCATGCCAGGCCTCCTGCGGGAGCTGGATCTGATCAGCAGCATGTAAACGGCATGTGTCGAAGCCAGGGCAGCCTGGATTGTCCAACAGGAGAAGATGGGGCAGCCCCTTCTTTTGAGAAGTTGAATCCTTACCCAGCACCTTCACCACCAAACCCGCTGTACCCTGGTCGCAAAGTGATCGAGTTCTCCTCAGATGAAAAAGTCAAGATTCCCAAGAACAGTCCACTGCCCAATTGCACCTATGCTACACGTCAGGCCATTTCTCTTAGTCTTGTGCAGAACGATGAGGAGGCAGCCGAGCGCCAGCGTACCGTGCCCAATAGCCCTGCTGTGTCTGATGGGGGTTGGCGGTCTGGGACCTCCTCATCTTCTGGTGGAGGGCGTGTTTCTCACCAGCGCACACCTCCACAGATGGATGCCACAGACACCCTCTCCAGTCATTCAAGTCCCTTTAGCAGCCCCTCAGCCCCGAGTGCCTTTGCAAGCTCTGGTAGCTCAGAGGAGGACCTACTGGCCAACTGGCAGCGCATGTTTGTAGAAAAAATGGCATCATCCACAGAAGGCTCCCTTGTCAACCGCACGTCCTTCAGCAGTGAGATGATGAAAGATCTCCAAAGTCACAATGGCAAATCAGGAGAAGGGGCTCTGAGAGGTGCTTACTCTGATGGCGAGGAGGGATCCTCGGTTCAGAGCTGGACAGCAAGTAGAGAGTCCAGTTTGGATACAGACACCAGCAGCATGGCAGACCTGCGGGCAAAAAAGACTCAATATGGTGGTGGCTTTTCTCATGAAGAGGGTGAACACCTACTGATGGCCCTTGATCCACTTGACAATGATGGTGCTAGTGGTGACACCATGGTCACCATTGAGAGCAGTCCGGCCTCTGCTAAGCGTCAAGAGTTTGCTGAAGATGCTGGCTCTGCAGGAAGTTCAGCTGAGGAGCGAGATATCCTGCCCCAGGACTTTCCTGTCATCGGCTCAAGAGTCCTAACTGCCCTTGAGGATTATGCAGACAAGCCCCCTCGGTCTGGCTCCTCACGACCTCTGAAGAGCCCCAAGAGAATGGGGGTTCATCACTTGCACCGCAAAGACAGCCTTACCAGAGCTCAAGAGCATGGAAACTTGCTGGACTGAGACTTCCAGGCTTATTCTTCTCTTCTGTTATGACCTTGAGTGCTCTTCGTCTTACTAGCAATCACCAGGCATTGCAGCATACAACAAGCGGAAGGGATCGGATCAGCATTGCTGTAGTTATCCCTGATCATGCTGCTGTTGCTGAGGCATCATTGTAACTCTTCTGTCCTCTCTCTGAGGCTTGGAGCTCTATTTATCTGTGGAACCTATGGTATTGATGGCATCCGTGGTGAAGTACTTCAGTCAGTCCTGCTATGAGTGGATGGTGCTTCAGGGATCGTACAAGAATGTCATAGTCTGAATTAAGGTGATTTTCACCAGTCCAAGACTTGTTTCTGTTTGATGTGACATGATTGAGTGGGCAACAGCAGGACATAGCCATACAATTATAATTCTGTAAGAGAAAGAGTTCTTCAGAGGCGACATTAGGAATGATCCCTGTGGCAGTGTACGGACATGGAACATCTCACTTAATGGGTGTTTTGGCATTTGCTTTTGCCCTCGGTGAGAGTTTTCTACCCAGATAATGATATCTATCCAGTATCCCAGTGTAAGTCCTTTGTTACGGGAGATTGGGATGGCACCAAATGGCTTCACAGATACCACTGTGTCAGGCATTCTGCTAGCTGAAGCAGATTAAATGTAATCTATGGGACTCTCGTCAATTTTCAGTGCCTAACCCTTGCTCTGACAGAGGGGGCCCTCCAACACCCTTTAAAAGAACATCTTGTTCCTTTAGCCTGCTTTTAGTCATCATAAACTGAGAGGATCCTTCACCTCCAGTTTTCAGTTACCTCTCTTCATTGATCTACCACTGTATTTCAACTCCCAACCTAAAGACAACTTTTGTACTTTAATCATTTGATTTTGATGTATTCGGTATATGTTTTATTGATCAAGTATACTTCCTGATTTTCATCCTGATTTTAAGTAATTATATAGAGTTTTGTGTATTTATTTGTCTTTTGCTGGTCTAAAGTGTCCATTACCCTCAAAGCAGTTAAGCACTTGCAGAAGTCTGTATAAGTGCACAGGTTACTGAATCATGAAATGAGAAGGTATACAATCCCTTTTACACATTAGTTATTACATTGTCAAACAATAGAAAATCAACCCAAACAGTTCTGTTTGGCATTTTAATTATTTAATCTATTTTTTTTGTTGAGTAAAAAACCTCTACAAGTAAGGCTGAAACGTTCAAATGTGTCATTGGTATTTCATGTCCTCCAATTCAGAGAGGATGCTGCTGACGGCACAAATTGCCTTTCAGAGGGCATATTAATATTTCAAAACTATGCATATAGTACTGTGTAAAACACCACCGAAACCTAGCAAAGCTTTCTCTCTGTTAGGATGACATTACTGACTTCTACATAAAAAAACGATGAGCTAAAAAGCTGAAATTTCAACCAGAAACATGCCTTTGTTAGAGTGGCACTGACAAGAGCACATTATTTAGATGATTGTTTGTTAATTCTTTTTAAATCCTGATTTCAAGAAAAGCCATGTTTTGATCTTAACGAATGTAATCATCTTTATGTAGCATCCGTTTTCATTGGTTCCTCGTTATTCTTTAGCTCATGCTAATGCTCTGTATTTTAAGGGGACTGTGCATCCCGTCATCATTTGGTGTGTTTGTCTGTGTGTATTTTTGTGTGTTAAATCTTGATTTCTCATGATTATGGTTGATCAATCTGTCCAGCAGATACTTTCTACAAGAGTGTTCCCGTCTTAAATTTCAGTCGTTTCATTTCAAGCAAATAGCATTTTAACATTTATCAACTTTTCTCAAACAATACGTTTCAGATGCAATGACTACAAGCATCCTCGTTCTTTTGTATTGATAAATATATTTTAGAGACTATTAAACTCTGTGTTGCCTTTGTAAGTGCTTTGTGCTTTTTATTTGCAATAAGTTTTAGTCTGTTGACCAGTCATTATCCAGATATCCCAGGGTCGAGTACTTCATGCAGTATTGTACTTTAAAAATCAGTGTATTTTTTTAGAAACTGGACACAGCATACCTTCCACCCTTACTCACTTGAGACATTTACCCTACAGGTGATACGCAACAGTATTCTTCATGCATAAGAGTATGTTGTATACTTAGGATTTGTCTTTTATTTATGAACATATCAGTGATACAGCAGCATGCATTACATTTTAACAGTATTCCTGGAAGGACATCAGACTTTTGTGAAACGCTTGCTGTATATATTCACCTCATAGCTGATCTGCCACAGCACTCCTTTCCTAATAATTCAGCTACGTTCCTCAGTGAAGGGCAGAATGTGTGATCGAAGGGCTCCCAAGTCCACACTTACTCTTCTTGTCTTACACTTTGGTCTTCGTTTGTAGTTATCAGTCTTGCTCTGCAATATATGGGAGTACCATTAATAGCCCATGATTAATTGAAGTGTAACTACCCACCATGCTGAATAATTAATATTTTATCATGTTCTAAAATAGTTCTGTGATCTAAAGAGACAACCCATTAGGGTTTTGCATGACGAAATATGCTCTCTTAAATATTTCAGTCTCGTCAGATGTTACACAGACCGTAGGTCATGCAAATAAATACAAAAAAAGACACGACAGTGGTCAGAATGTGCAATACACAGAGTGCATAAATAGGCCTTTCTCCTCTGCTCTCATGCAACTTTAATAACTCAAATGTAATCGCACGCATAAGAGACGTGCACATCTTTAATCCAAGGTGACCCTCTGGCGTGCTGTGCGCAAGTCATTCAAAATCTTTGCTGAGAAGTCTAAGATATTAAAAAAATGTCAAGTTATGCTCCAACCAACTCTCCAACCGCCTTTTGCCCAAAGCTGAGGTCTCTGTGATGGAAAAACATATTCAATTCATGTTATCTTCTCTTGAACCTTCAAGCCGGTGCACAATCTGCACTTTTTCTTTGATCTATGAATGTTTTTATTCATCCGTTGGCCAACTTTCATGTAGCCATCAACAAAATGTAAAATGTCTGAAATTAGCCTTTGTTATTGACTATTGCCCTTGTATTAAAGTGAAAATCGACCCCGTTTACTTTAATACACATTCCTGGTTTTACTGTTGTGGTAATCTTTCATACAAATGTAATTAGTCATCACCTTCACAATGACTCCATTTTCTGTCGATGTTAATGTTAACCAAGAGCCGTCGTGAAGCCCTAGTTTAAGCATTGATTCAACAAACTCGCATTCAGGTTTCATTCTAGTATGAAACTGTTATTCTCGACCCAATCAATTCCTGATTCATAAAATCAAGTCGTTGTTGAATATCCTGTTTCACTTGAAAATGTCTTGGAAGTCAAATGAGTTGTGCTTCATGTTTTGTAGAGTCCTGGCAATTCTTTGAGACATGTCTTTGTTAGTTGTATCTTGTTGATTTTATTAAACCTGAAGTTGAAGTTTCAAGTTATTGGAGTTTTAAGTTTTGTGAAACTCGAGATATTACTGTCCTGATGCTTTAACATGGTGGTGGAATTTCATTGATTATGAGGGGAGTTTCTAAAGGTGCAAAAACCTGTTTCATGTTGATGTTGGCTCCCATCTCAGATGTGGGCATTTTTACAGTTTGTCTTCTTAATTTGTCCATAATTCCTCAGAAAGATTTCTGGTGCATACCTTGTGCAACTGTAGCAACATGGTGCTTGTTTCCTTGTCATACCATCGTTTTGATCCCGCTCTCCATGCAGTGTAATGTTCACCACAGTTTAAAGAAATGTATTTTGACCTTTACTTGATCAGGTAAAGCTTCCATGCTTGTGTAGATGTTCCATGCACAGATTTTCCCCTCAAAAAAAAAACATTATGACTGGACTCGTTTTATTTTCTGAATTTGTAAACTGATGTATATTTTAAAAGAAATAAAGCTATTTTAAACACTTGTTTTGAACTGTACAGTTTTGCTGTGTCATCTCTAGGCACTACTATGAGCCACAGATGTGTTTTTCTGTTATATGACGTCATTCTAGCCGTGGAGCGGTATGATGAGGCAGGAGTGCCCGCTGCTGGTCACGAGGGTCCGGTGCTCAACAGTGTGCCAACAGTCCTTAGCTGTAATTGTCAAAACAACTACAGGCACTAATTAGGGTCAGCAAAGCATATCAACAGAGCTGACGAGAACTATTTGCAGTTTTGTCTGACAGGTTTCGGGATAAGTGCATAAATTAACACCTCGAGACGGTTTAAAATAGCAGTGTCATTAAAAAAAAAAATTACTTTCCTCCTGTGATTCATTTATAATTCTAGTCGAGTTTTTGTGCCAGAACTGTTCTTTTTCATTATTATCTTTTCATTCTCGTACATGCTTTGCTGCTTTTACCTGTTTTAATAACCTACATGCCTCTTTGTAAAATCTGCATTGCATTGTGAGATACACAAAACTATATCCTTGCATTTTTGCGAAATCACACAAGCAAAAGAGTGCTGTTGTGGTAAGTATCAGCACAGATTCAGATTCACACTTATAAGATTGCACAGTTGCGAATGTGGACTTACTTGGACACTTACTGGAATATTAATGATACATCTTTTTATTTGATTATAGAGGTTATCATTTCCAACTTATTTTGCAATGCAAATATATTTTCTGTAAATGTGCAAGACTTCCACTACATGCACCAATATAGGTAATTAAATAGACGATAAATGCAATAATTGGTGGTAACACTATTTGCACTAACCAGTGTGTTTATGACTATGATAATAACTTCAACTAATATGACATAAAATACCAGTTTGCAATATTAAGCAGCCTAATGGATTATTTTTGCACAGATACAGTTAACGTGAATGACACTGGAATAAGTCGATCAGATTTCTGAAATGGAAACCGGGAACATTTCCTACTTCAGTGGTCTAAATCTAATTACATTTATTATCTAAACTAAAGAACATTTTAGTTTTTTCCCTATATGGTTATTGCAATACATTTTTATGTTTAGTTTGATTATGATTTGGGGTTCACCAAAAATCTCACTAAATATTTACATGGGCGTAAAATACACGGGGTGATGTGAATAAATAAATTAGATAAAGAGATGGGATAGTCTGTGCATGAGCTGAGGTTTTGTTTGAATCAGGCCTGAGATGATGTGAACATCACGGAGCGCTCAACACTCATGCGCTGCATGTTTCAGTCATACTCAAAGCAGGAGGGCGCCCTCGAGCAGAAAGTCCAAGACAGACTCATAGAAATAAAAACTTATGACTCCAGGAACATGAAGACATTTGCCTTGTCCAAATATCCACACTTGCGGTCTTGGCCACTTGAGAGCGCATGCTCTCGACAGGAAGTAAGTGTGCAAGACAGTCCCAGGTCTTAAAAAAGTGCAGTGCACACTAAATCTCCAGAGCTGTATTCAAAGCTTTTACAGCAGTTACAACCTTTATACCTTTTCAAATGTTCTTTCATGCTTTTGCTTGTAAATTATTCTTACTGTTCTTAATTAGGATTATAATTTATTTATCTTATTATTTATCTTATTTATGCCGCAATTTACACTTAATTTTATTTTTACTTACAATTTACACTTAATTTTTATTCACGTCAGCTGTAATAGATTGTTAAATTGTGCAGGGGAGTCTTTGTCCAAGTTGGTGGTATTTTTGCCTCCAGTTCAGACCCGTGGCCAGGAACGCTACACCCTCACACCATGTTAAATAGTGCGTATGTTACTACCTTGAAAGTGATAACGATGTTTCTTTTTGTTAATTGTTAATTGATTTTAATGGCGCTCTGCCCTCATCCATGACACTTCTAAACGATTGCTCCGATAACCCAGTTGGTCTGACTTTATCTTGCAAATGTACTTAAATGTGTTTTGAACGTGCGGTAAAACTTGGACATTTCCGTGCACAGCTCCAAACCGGAGAATCATTTCAGTTATAATAGTTTCTATTCATATGTGTCTTCCATCAGCAGTGTAGAATCAGATTTAGCTTCGCCAGATCACGAATTAATCACTCTTTTAATAATCTAATCGGTCAAAAGGCTTTGCAAAATGGTCTGATAAATATTATTCTGTTTGATTTATTTGAACAGAAGTGAACTGTTCAAATAAATAAAACACTGAATCACTTTTTACTGTTTTTGCTCAGCCAACGGAAACGCAATAGCAGGATTAATGGATCGCTGCGTCTTGGAAATGCACACAGTGCTGTGTTTGGTTCCTGAATGAATCAGTTTTTCGATGACCATTGGTGATTCAATGACTAACTAAAGATACTTGTATGGATGTAACCTGCAGAACGACTCGAGATTCGGTCAGCATTTTTGTGCACTACGTGTCCTGGCTCAGATCTCATTTCAGTTCAGACTAATGAGTATTTCATCATGCTGAATCCTTCAGCATATCTGTCAGTGAAGAGGATTCATTACAGCTTTACCCACTGGAAAATTGGCCTTCCATTTGTCTCCGTTCTTTAGCAGCTTGGTAGATTGATTGGAGGCCTTTCATTAATTATAGACCATGATCTCCTCCCATATTATGTGCCTTTCCTGGCAGCTGCTGAATGAGAGAGGAGGTAGACATTAGGCTGGTGCTGGTGTCCATTTCCTTATTCGATCCCTGACCGGAAATAGAGAGCTGCTTATTCAGTCATGGAAGGCAACAGTAGATAGTACCTAAAAAGTACTGAAAGCAGAATAACTGCAGGGTCCGAAATGAACTTTTACATCAAGGGACACAATTTGCAGAAACATTTTTGTTTTACATTGGTAAAGACCTTTTTTATAATTACTTAATAATAATATTTGTATTATTATTATATAACTTCAACTGCAGCATTTACAGCAGTTGCATTGCATTCATAAGCTCAATGGAAACGAGTGATTGGTTGTAATGTTCTACGTTGCATATATATACATTTACATTTATGCATTTAGCAGACGCTTTTATCCAAAGCGACTTACAGTGCATTCAGGTTATACATATTTTTGTCAGTACACGTGTTCCCTGGGAATCGAACCCACAACCTTTGCGCTGCTAACGCAATGCTCTACCACTGAGCCACAGGAACACTAGTGTATATACATACACTATATAGCCAAAAGTATTGGGTCACCCCCTTCTAATGAAAGGTTTGACTACTTTAGTAATTTCCATGAGTACAAATCGTAATGTTTAAGCATATAATGATATTCTCGGGAATTGTGTGCTTCTAATTTTAAAGCATCAGTTTGGACAGAACCCTTTTCTATTCTAACATGACAGTGTCTCTGTGTATAAGACAAGAATCAAAGAGAAATGATGATTCAGTCAGTGTGGAAGAACTTGACTGTTCTGCAGAAAGACAAGTCCTAATCCCAGCTGAACACCTCTGGTGTGACTTTAAATGCAGGCCTTGAGCCAAAAACTCCAAAACTCACCAAACACCAATGACATATGGGTACATATGGATACAGTCATTTCATACACTTCAAAACTGTTGCAACAGAGGTGGAAATACAATTTTTAAGTACATTCATTTCTTTGTTGCCACAGTGTCTTTTTCTCTTCTAAAGAAGGGGGTGTCCCAGTACTTTTGTCCATATAATGAATGTAAAAGTCATTGGTGTTTGGTGATGAGTTTTTGGCTCAAGGTCTGCATTTAAAGTCACACCAGAGGTGTTCAACTCTGGCCATTCTCCTCGTCATAAAAGAGGGTTGTAAATCTAGATTTTGTGTAAATTAATTTTGGCTGTATGCTGCACATAGCTTGTGAACCACACTCCATGGAGGATTTAATTATTCACTCTGCACAAATGCTTTTAATGCCCTCATGCTATAACTGCATCTCAAATAACCACACTGACTCTACAGTTGATTTCATAAGAAAAAACGATCTAAAAAAAAGAGCAGGTACAAAATGCATGAAGCACAAAGGTCTGGGAAGACTTAAATGTGGATCATAGTTGTTCTAAATGGTATAAACAACATAATCAGCTTTGCACAGGAGCTGCTGTAACAGTACTGAAGCACTGAAACATGATGCGATGTGACTGTAATGGTAATGTCTGTCTGTTTTCACTGAGCTACGGCACTTTTAATGCTCCGATGTATTCTGAGAGTAGGAGTATCGTATTTATGCTGCACAACCACCTGAATCCAAATGAAGGACACTGTGAAAAGATGGTGACATTAAACAGCATTAGAGGACATCAGACACCACTGAAGCCTGTGAAGAGCACACACCTGTGTAATGGAAACAGACTACAGAGACCACTGGTCAGGTATATACACATTAAACCCAAAAAAATTATTCAGATATAATTTTTATATATTTTTTTACTAGTGGGTGCAGGACAATATATTGCATTATTTCAGGATAGCAAAATAAAGTAAACTGACATATGGTGTCATAATTATTCATATGGTGGACTACTGCACAGACTGAACAAAATTTAGCATTGCTTGGTAATTGACCACTATGAATTCATGAAATACCTTTCAAAGTTATCTGACATTATCAAGATGAATTTGTTCTGACACAATTTAAGTCCTTGTCATATTTTATTTAACTGTGATAATGTGAGAAATGTGGTGTCTGAATACATTTTGTGTGTGTGTGTGTGTGCGTGCATGCGTGCAGTGCTGCTGGAAAGTTTGTGAATCGTCTATATTTCTGCATAAATATAACCCAAAACATCATCAGATTTTCACACAAGTCATGAAAGTAAACAAAGAGAACTCAATCAAACAAACGAGACAAAAAAAATATTTATTTATTTATTCAGGAAAATGATCCAATATTGCATATCTGTGAGTGGTATAAGTATGTGAATCTCTTGGATTAGCAGTTCATTTAAAGGTGAAGTTAGAGTCCATCTGTGCAGAGGTGTTTTCAATCATGTGGACTATCAAAAGTCAGTACGTGACCGGTTTTAATCAAAGAACAGGGATCTATCAAAGTCTGATCATGTTTGTGGAAGTGAATCATGTCACAAGGAGATTACTCAGGACCTCGGAAAAAGAGTTGATGTTGCTCATCGGGCTAGAAACGTTTACAAAACCATCTCTAAAGAGTTTGGACTCCACAAATCCACAATCAGACAGATTGTGTACAAATGGAGGAAATTCAAGACCACTGTTACCTTCCCGAGAAGTGGTCGACCAACAAAGATCACTCCAAAGCAGAACGTGTAATAGTCTGTGAGGTTGGTAACTTCTAAGTAAATAAAGGCCTTTCTCACATTGGCTAATGTTAATGTTCATGAGCCCACCATCTGGAGACACTGGGCAACCGTGGTGTGCATGGCAGAGCTGCAAGAAGAAAGCCACTGTTCTCCAAAAAGAAAATTGCTTGCTAAAGATCACGTGGACAAGCCAGAGCACTAGTGGAGAAAATTTTAATGGATGGATGAAACCAAAATAGAACTTATTGGTTTAAATGGGAAGCTATAATGTTCGGAGAAAAGAACACACCACGTTCCAGCTTAAGAATCGTATCCCATCTGTGAAACATGGCGGTGGTAGCTTCATGGCTGGGGCCTGTTTTGCTGCATCATGGCCAGGACTGCATGCCATCATTGATGAAACAATGAACTCTGAATTATACCAGAATTATACCAGAAAACTCTAAAGGAAGACGTCAGGACATCTGTTTGAGAAGTCTCAGGTGAACGTGGATCATGCAGCAAGACAACAGCCCCAAGCACTCAAGTAATTCTACCAAAGAATGGTTAAAGAAGAACAAAGTTAATGTTTTGGAATGGCTGAGTCAAAGTCCAGACTTTAATCAAATTAAAATGTTGTGGAAGGACCTAAGCAAGCAGTTCATAGGAGGAAACCCACCAACATCACATAGTTTAAGTGGTTCTGCGCTAATGAATGGGCTAAAACTCCTACATGTTATTGTGCAGGACTGATCAGCATTTACAAGAGACTTTACCTTCAGTTACTGCACGTAGATGAGCCCCAGAGACAGATCCCCAGTGAGGACCTCGTCACCTAGACAGCATCAGGAAAAGACCCCTGGAACCAGTGGAGCCCTTACAATCTGACTTTGGAACAAGCTACTGATTGGTCTGGCCGGAGGAGAACTGTCCCCCGACTGAGCCTGGTTTCTCCCAAGCTTTTTTCTCCATTCTGTCATCGATGGAGTTTTTGTACCTTGCCTCTGTCTTGCTTAGTTGGGGACACTTCATTTCCAGCAAAATCATCGACTTCATTGCACAGATATTATCTAAACTGAGCTGGACAATGCCATCACTAAATTCAATAATGAAATGCTTCAACTGAAAATTTAGTGTTAAATCCTGTCATTTTACATTATTGACACCATTTTCCCATTTTGATATTGTGCAGTTGCTTTGGCACAATTTGTATTGTTAAAAGCGCTATATAAATAAAGGTGACTCGACTTGACTGTAGCAAAAGAGGGTCACACCAGATACTGAAAGCAAAGATTCACACACCTTTGCAATGCACAGATATGTAACACTGGATATTTTTTTCTCAATAAATAAATGACAAAGAAAATATTTTATCTCACTTGTTTGATTGGGTTCTCTTTGCCTACTTTCAGGACTTTTATGAAAATCTGATGATGTTTTGGGTCATATTTATGCAGAAATATAGACGGTTCACAAACTTTGAAGCAGCACTATTTGGCTGGTTTATTTTAGCAGTTATTCCCTGTTTGCACACTCAACAAAAACAAAAAAAGCCAAGCAAAAAGCATTTAAAAAGATGTAAACTGATTTATTCAGGCATCAGGCCATCACATCAACCCTATACAGCTCATCTAACAGAGTATACTGTTATTGGTTAAATACAGTATATTTATAAATAGACTGTACATCTGTAAAATAAATAATTCACTATTGCGTATTATAAGTCACTTGGTGTTTAAGGTTTTTGTTCCAGCTTTGAACGGTCTTGCGCTAAGTGCTACAGGTCATGCGGCGTGAGAGGTTGCACACTAACTGGTGGTCTCGCAGTAGTCGTACAGTGCAAGCACAAAACATCGGCAGCTCCAGTATCACATCTCTGTCTCTGCCAAAAAGCTCTCACCCAGTCCTGATGTCATCAGGACCATCTGGGAGCTGGAAGAGTCTGGAAGGGTCAGAGACAATTTGGTAAATGTGTGAAATGTTTCCAGTTCTGAACGACTAAAGATACTTCTTTCTAGGGATAGTTCACATTCTCTCATCTTTATTCACCCTCAAACCTGCATGACTTTCTTTTACCCGGTGTATTTTTGGAGAAAACCCTGGCCGCTCTTTTTCATATACACTATAGTGCTCACCAAGGCTGTATTAACGTGAAAAATACAGAAAATACCGTAATATTGTAAAATACTATTATAATTTAAAATAACAGTTTGCTATTTTAATATATTTTAAAATACAATTCCTGTGATCAAAGCTGAATTTTTAGCATCATTACTGCAGTCTACAGTGTCACATGAGAAATCATTTTAATATGCTGATTTGCTTCTTATTGTTTTCAATGTTAAGAACAGTTGTGCTGCTTAATAGTTTTTGTGCAAGCCTTTTTTCATGATTCCTCGATGAATAAATGTTCAGTAGAACAGAATGTATTTGTAATTGTTTTTTTTAACAATCTAGAAATCTTACTGTTTGTCCTTTCTGAAAAAAATCCTTGACCCCAAACCTTTGAACAGGCAAGTACAGTAATGGAAATGAGAGGGGTCTGGGTCTTTCAGGCTCCAAAATGACAAAATAATAAATCCCTTCCACTTCGGTAGAATGTACCAAAAATCATTAACATAAAAAATGTAGGCTATTTTTCTGAAAATCATTGAGTATACCAGTCTTTCTGTAAAAATGGAGCATCGACACCATTGGTTTTAGTGAAATGGAGTACTTGTTTGATACTTTAAGGTGATTTTTGTTCATTATATGGAAAGAAACGGTGAGGATTTGCTTCCAAAAATTCATCTTTTGCACAAAAAAGAAAGTCAAATAGGTTTGGAGTGACGTGAGGGTGAGTGATTTTCGGCCGAACTATTCCTTTCAAATGTAACCGTGCTAATAATAACCTCTAAGTCTAACGACTTTAGGATATACAGGACAGAGAACTCACAATTTGGCCATTATAATAAATTCATATTTCTATTTCGTAAGTAGAAATGATCTCTCCTAAATAATGCATGAGTAATGTCAATTTCTGTACTTCCCTTTTGCCCCAGCCTCTTAGAGCCAGTTACTCCAGGACAGTCATCCACACACAAAGAGGGAAAGAGAAAGTGGAAGAGAAATCTAAATGAAACAGTCTTGAAGCAAAGAGAACAGGCTGAGAGAGTGAGGCTGGTCAGCCCTTACTGCTGTGGGGAAGCCAGGCGGGTTTCTCTCTGGGGGTCAGCGAGTGTCCGCGCGCCTCTCCGTCTTTCTCCTCCTCCTCCTCGCCTTCAGAGAGGAGATCTGCGATCTGCTGCTGCAGCTCAGGACTGATGTCGTTCTCGGCTAGAACCAGCACACGCAGGCTGGTGGGGTAGTTCTCCACCATGTCTAGGAAGACCTGATCACAGAGAAACAAGGAAGGCATTACGCTTACATGTAAAGAACTGGGAGGAAATCAAGTGCAATGACATATCTGTGTTAATAATACACATACAAAATGATTAACAATCAAGCACTTGGTTATGGTTGATACTCCAACAGAGCAGGTGGAGGTACTGCACTGGTTGCAACCCATCATAATATAGAAAAAAGATTGTGTGACTACATCTTCTGCACAAAATCATGTTGTCAGATGGGGATGACACTCTCTACACACCTGAAAAAGTTACAAGTAAAAAAATGAAATAAATCTGTATTAAATATCCAGCACTTTAAGCCTCATGCTGCACAACTCCAACTTATTTGGGCAAGTAGGACATATGGCCTGTAAACATTAGTCACACAAGTGTAATATAAAAAGGAAGTGGGTGTGTATAAATGGATTTTTCATGAACAAATGTAATTATGGAGTCAGGGTCTTCTCTTGCCTCTGGCTCGCTGCAGAAAAGTGAGACTCAAATACTTCTGGATTTCTCTGGATACAGAACCAACAGACAATCAAATAATCGAATTAGACAAAATATTCAATAGATCAACATGAAATGGGTGAACGGTTAGCAGAATTGAATAAATAATGGGTGTTAGTTTGGAGTGTTAGGAGGCCTTGAGGTGCAGTCACATTAACACTTGAGAATACTGGTCCATCATTAATGAAGAACTACACAAGAACACACGAGTAACGCAATATTAGCACTCTAGTAACTAACAAGAAACTCAGATTAATCAATTAGTAATTAATATTGCTTAGTAGAATGTGGTAGTTCACTATTAGCTAATCAGTAACTATTTTTCATACCTCCCTAATAACTACTAAGAACTACTGCATACAAGTTCATAATTCATATGAATAACACAATGTATAATTCATTCTAAATAAAAGGTCATGGTAACCCACTAGTAATGACTCAAATATTACCAAATTCTTCAGAAGGAATTACTGATTATTTGGATTCTAAAGTGAAAATCATGATTAATTCTCTAATAATTACTGAAGTCATTGTAAAGTTTTGAGGTTTGTGTAAGTTTTTTTATATATAAATTTAGCTAGATTGGGTAACTCTTAAATCATTACTAGTTGCGTTACTGTAATCTTCACTATAGAATACTGATCCAAATAATTAGTCTTTTCTGCAGAAGGATGTAGACATTACTATCCAAAACCTTACATATCTCTCAAAAGCTTACAATGACGTCAGTCAATATTGGGAAGTTATGATGATTTTCACTTCAGAATACTGATCCAAGTAATTAGTAGCTTCTTCAGAAGGATTTGGTTATACTTGATTCATTACTAGTGGGTTACCATGATCTTCATTTTAGAATGAATTATTCATTATGCATAATTCACATTAATTATGAACCTGTTTACAGTAGTTCCTAGGAATTCTCCAGGATATATGAAAAAATAGTAGTTACAGTGAACTACCAGTTTCAACTGAGTGATATTACTTACTAAATAATTAATCAATGTTTCTTGTTAGGTAATGGTAGTTACTACAATGTTAATAGTGCATTAGTCACGTAGTTAATCATTAACGATGAAACGGTATTCTAAAGTGTTACCCAGTGCTTGAAGTGGAAAAAAAGAAGTGCCGGTACTACCCTATTTAATTATTTATATTAAATAAATAAGTACTTTTTAATAATTCACAATGTATGTATAGTGCCACAATCAATTAATCAATCAATAATTAAATAAAAGTTTTCAATACAAATTAGCACAAGTCAAGCTGCAATACCAAACAGGACCACAGGGAGACGCCAAAGACCACTAAACCTCCTGCCTTTAATATACGGATCCATTCAGAATCACTAAACCTCTGACCACCGTTCATTATAAACACTCTTGCTTTTAAGCCAAATACACGCTGAAAATAATCATTTTACTGGCATCTGGACATAAGTCACTGTTCTCTCTGTAATTGCTGATGAAATCGGCCATGTTTTCTCTGCATTCGTGCTGTTTTGAGCTTACTATTTGACTTTGTTCACTGGATCCTTGGACTTTCCAGGAGTTTTAAAATGATGTGATTGCAAAAGCCTGCTTATTTTCAGGTTAAGATATGATTTTTGTTATAAATACTGATTCAAATTAGTAATCAATATTTCATTATTATTCTACAACGTCTCCCCTGATATGCTCTTGCGCACCACACAATGATGAAGTACACCGACTCTGCTTGCGTTCATTCACTTCATGAGTCGAGATGAGAGGTGATACAGCCTGGGTAGTGTGCTTTAAATAGTTTCTATATCATTTCTAATCATATATGGGATCATATAGCCTAATCACCAAGATCCTGACTATTTTACTCTGAGTACCGGCAACATGTCAGAAGTGCCGTTACGCAACAAAAAGAGCAGGTACTCTAAAGGCTAAAAGTGCTGATACTGCGTACCGGTGCGTACTGTTTTAACCCATACAATGTAAAAATGAAAATTCTGTCATCGTTTACTCACCCTCAAGTAGTTCCAATCCTGTTTGAATGTGTTTGTTCTGTCGAACACAAAGGAAGATATTTTGAATACAGTTTGTAACCAGGCTGTTTTTGGGGCAATATTGACTTTCATATCAGGAAAAAAAATACTATGGAAGTCAATGGTGCCCCAGAACTGCTCTGTTTCCCACATTCTTCAGAATATCTTCCTTTGTGTTCAGCAGAACAAACACATTCATACAGGTTTGGAACTACTTGAGGGTGAGTAAACGATGACAGAATTTTCATTTTGGGTGAACTGTCCCTTTAAGACTGGTTTTGTGCTCCAGGGTCACATTTATGCACTTAATAAATTGTACTTTTGGTATAGGCCAACTACAACTAGTATACTATAATAATAGTCTGCTAAATTAGAACAACTAATCTTTTACTTAATGTAATTTAATTGTGCGTAAGTAGTGATGAAGTCCAACTAAAGATATACTGAAGTATATTTGATTGTGTTAAAGTGGAACTATTGCAAGCATACTTCAGGTCCACTTCAAATATCTTGCATTTAAAGACTGATATTATTCAAAGATCACACAATCCTCCTCAATTTTTAGGTTGATATTAATAAATGTGCATTGTGCACAAGTAGTACTCCAAATAAAGTTTAATTCAATTTTTTTAAATCAGTAAGTCTCGAGCGATGTCAGTAAATATGTTAATAGATTTGAACTATATTTACTATGAAATAAATGTATCTTAAATATGTTACTTTTTATACTAGGGAATGGTAGCACAAATACTTGGATGACCCACTATACCTGCTTAGACTGCAACCAATGCATATTTGACCATCCAATGACACCAAGCAGAGTTATCACAGCCATCATGAGAGGAACACTGAGAGCATGAAGAAATTCCCTGAACAACTCTGCCCTCTAGTGGAGAGTTACCAGACAACAATCCTCTGCCATACTACCTCCTGTTGACAGACTCGGTGAAAACAGAGACGTATGAGAGCTTGTGATATTTTCTTTCTTTCTAAGGTTTATAAACCCAGACTTAACATCTCATTTTGTGTTTCACAGAAGAAAGATAATAAAACGAGGCTGCAATGACACGAGGGTGACTGAGGAATTATGGCTTAAAGTTGTGCTTAATCCATTATTTTCCCCCACAGAGCTATTTTTCAGCAGGTGGGGATAGGAAAAGGTTTTGGATTACTCATCTGGTTTATAAAGTACATATCTGATTTACATGCCCTATCTCCTTTCAGCGAAATGAATGAAGCCACTGCTCAGATTACATTACAAGCATCACACAGCACTTACCCGCATGAACTTACACATAATTCATCACTGATTTAAATCAATAGTGTTTACTCTTTCAGAAATTAAAGTGAACTATGGAAGGTATTTTAGAAATGCAGTAGTGGTTGAGAAATTGAGTGGGGAAATGAAAACAATTAGATTCAACTAAAGATCATACTATTTTCTGCCTTAAGAGAACAATTACCCTAAAAATGAAAATTCTCATCATTTATTCACATCGTTTTTTCCTCTGTTATTTTGAAGAATAATCAGACAAATGTACAACCATGTTCAAAAGTGGGGCCTTTGAGTTTTTAGGTCACCCAGGCTCATCAAGGCTGCATTAACTTGATCAAAATACAGTAAAAACCTTATTACAATTTAAAATAACTATAATAACTATTTTCTATTTGAATGTATTTTAAAATGTAATTTATTTCTGGTGCAAAGCTGAATTTTCTGCATCATTACTCCAGTCTTCAGTGTCACACGATCCTTCAGACATCATTCTAATAAACTGATTTGCTGCTCAAGAACATGTCCTGCTATCATCAACATTGAAAACAGTTGTGCTGCATAATATTTTTGTGGAAACTGTAAACATTTTTTTTCTGGATCCTTTGATAAACAAAGTAAAAAAACAGCATTTATTTCAAATCGAATTCTTTCGTGACATTATAAATGTCTTTGATGTTTCTTTTGAACAATTTAATGCATCCAGCATCCTTGCTGAACAGTAGAGGCTGAAGTATTATTTCCTTTAGACACCAAAAGACTTCCTGACAACAAACTTTGAACAGTTGTGTAAAAAGAAAGTCATGCAGGTGTGGAAAGCTGGAGGAAGGTGAGAAAATGATGACAGGATTTTTTTTTCATGTTTGGGTGAATTATCCCTTTCTCAGCCTACATTTTATTGTGATCTTCTAAGGAAATATTATGCCATATATACATATATATATACACACACATACAATGGGAGGGTTTGTGTTTTGCCCACTGACAAAGAAATGTTCAATCTATGATTTCAATGGTAGGTTTATTTGAACAGTGAGACAGAATAACAACAAAAAATCCAGAAAAACACATTTCCAAAAAGATTATAAATTTATTTGCATTTTAATGAGTGAAATAAGTATTTGACCCCTTCGCAAAACATGACTTAGTACTTGGTGGCAAAACCCTTGTTGTCAATCACAGCGGTCAGATGTTTCTTGTAGTTGGCCACCAGGTTTGCACACATCTCAGAAGGGATTTTGTCCCACCTCTTTGCAGATCATCTCCAAGTCATTAAGGTGAACCTTTAGCTCCCTCCACAGATTTTTATGGGAATGAGGTCTGGAGACTGGCTAGGCCACTCCAGGACAATAATGTGCTTCATCTTGACTCCTTTGTTGCCTTGGCCGTGTGTTTTGTGTCATTGTCATGCTGTAATACCCGTCCACGATTTTCAATGCACTGGCTGGCTTCAATGCCCTGGCCCTGACAGTATATGGTCCCGTCCATCATCCCTTTGATGCGGTGCAGTTATCCTGTCCCCTTAACTGAAAAACACCCCCAAAGCATAATGTTTCCACCTCCATGTTTGACGGTGGGGATGGTGTTATTGGGGTCATAGGCAGCATTCCTCCTCATAGATAACTTGATTTAGGTCTCAACTGACCACGACACTTTCACCTTTGTTCTCCTCTGAATCATTGGCAAACTTCAGACGGGCCTGTACATGTGCTTTCTTGAGCAAGGGGACCTTGTGGGTGCTGTAGGATTTTAGTCCTTCACGGCGTAGTGTGTTAACAATTGTTTTCTTGGTGACTATGGTCCCAGCTGCCTTGAGATCATTGACAAGATCCTTCTATGTAGTTCTGGGCTGATTCCTCACCGTTCTCATGATCATTGAAACTCCACGGTGAGATCTTGTATGGAGCCCCAGTTCGATAGAGATTGACAGTTATTTTGTGTTTCTTCCATTTGTGAATAATCGCACCAACTGCTGTCACCTTCTCACCAAGCTGCTTGACAATGGTCTTGTAGCCCATTCCAGCATTGTGTAGGTCTACAGTCTTGTCCCTGACATCCTTGGACAGCTCTTTGGTCTTGGCCATGGTGGAGAGTTTGACTGAATCTGTGGACAGGTGTCTTTTATACAGGTAACTCCTAATCTCAGCTGCAGTAAAAGCCAGGCAAAGCATCCCAAAGGAGGAGACCCAGTCTCTGCTGATGTCCATGAGTTCTAGACTTAAAGGGTTACCCTACCTCAAAATGAAAGTTTTGGGGTAGGGTAACCCCAAATTCAACAATTAGTTGTGTCAAGGCTGACACAGAAGAGTGTACGCATTTTGCGTCCAGGAGATAATCTCCAAAATGGCGCTACACTGACACAGAGGAGACGTTACGGTGCCTAATTGTTGAATAAAGTCGTTACTTTTGTTTGATTTCTGTACAAAAAGTATTTGTGTTGCTTCATAACGTTACGATTGAACCACTGATGGCAGATGGAGTATACTGGCGATACTTTTCATAGTTTTCTGGACCTTGACAGTGTAATTTACTTGGCAGTCAATGGGACTGCCTCACAAGCCTCCTGGTTTTTATACATAATATTATATATAACATCTTAAATTGTGTTCTGAAGACGAACAAAGCTTTTACGGGTTCAGAACAACATGGGGGTAAGTGAATAATGACCAAATTTTCATTTTGGGGTGGAGTATCCCTTTAAGCCAGTAATTGCCTGCAAAGGATTCTTTCATCTTGATTGTTTCATTTTAATTCTATTCTGGTGGCATACAGAGCCGAAATTATGAAAATTGTGTCAGTGACCTAACTCTGTCAGGGACCTTAACTGCATGTATGTACAGTTGAAGTCAAAAGTTTACATACACCTTGCAGAATCTGCTAAATGTTGATTATTTTACCAAGTAAGAGGGATCATACAAAATGCTTGCTATTGTTTATTTAGTACTGACCTGAATAAGATATTTCACATAAAAGATGTTTACATGTAGTCCACACGAGAAAATAATAGTTAAATTTATAAAAATGATCCCATTCAAAAGTGAACATAAGGTTTACTCTTAATACTGTGTTGTTACCTGAATATTTTTTTTTGTTTAGTGATAGTTGTTCATGAGTCCCTTGTTTGTGCTGAACAGTTAAACTGTCTGCTGTTCTTCAGAAAAATCCTTCAGCTCCCACAAATTATTTGGTTTTCCAGCATTTTTGTGTATTTGAACCCGTTCCAACAATAACTGTATGATTTTGAGATCCATCTTTTCACACCGAGGACAACTGAGGGACTCATTTGCAACGATTACAGAAGATTCAAAAAACCATGCATTAAGAGCTGGGGCGTGAAAACTTTTGAACAGAATGAAGATGTATATATTTTTCTTGTTTTGACAAAATATCATGCTCTGAACACTGCCTATAAATTTGTATTACAAGCACTTCCTGTGTCTGTTTGCCTCTTTATAATGTATCACTTATTGTATTCCTCAATTGTAAGTTGCTTCGGATATAAGTGTCTGCTAAATGAATAAATGTAAATGTAAATATACAGAGGTATAAAGTACATGAGTAAATGTAACTAATCACTGTACTTAAGTATCTTTTCGGGTACTTTGTAGTTGTACTGCATATCAAAGATATTAGCATCTTTAACTCTCTACTTCACTACATTGTTTAATGAGTATCTGTACTCTTTACTCCACTGCATTTATAATGAGTGTTGCAGTTACACATTACATTTTGCATGGCACCTAGCTTTTCTGCAGTTTATTTATGCTACAAAAGATGTGATATTGCCAACTACAGGGCACTGAAAGAACTATATCTTGTGCATTTTGCCCTTACTCACCCAAACTTGTGAAGAAGGCAACTTTAGGTGAACGTGAGCTCCTTAGCAATTAGTTGTGACGTGTTTTATATGAGAAGAGGACATGACTGCAGCTGCCAATGTGGCCGAAACCAGCACATCCAGTGCAAGAAGACTTTGACTTTTTAATTTTACTTAACATTATTTTATTTGTCCATGACTCTGAAGAGACCTTTTTTAATGATACTGTTTTTAGTTTTTGCAATTTTGAGGTGTTCAGTTTTATTTTGGTTTCAGAAAATAAGTGTGATTGCTCTCCTCACAAATCAGCTCTTTCTTGTTTGTGTTGCGTTTTCTGTGCCTTGTCTTGGACTTTTATGTCACTTCCTGTCTTCCGTGGTGCTTGTAGTCAGTTTGTATCTTATCTTGTTCAGCTTGTTAGCCTCCTATATACTTTATATTCATCCCAAGTGTTTCTTTAGTTCTTTGTGAGTTGTTGAATGTAATGGTTGTCTGTTTGCCCTTCATTCTGTTCTTTGTTCCCTTTGGTTTTTGACTTATGGTTTGTTCTAGCTTTTCCATGAAATACCTGCACACAGATCCTTGCCTCTTCCTGTTTTCCCAGCTTCTCCACAACGTTACAGTTTTTGACTGGCATGTCTCTTTGATTTGAGCCTATATTTAGTATAATTAAAATACTTAAGTACTGTTAAAATCAGATATACTAATACTTTTACTCAAGTTGTTTTGGAATTGGTGACTTGTAACATGTAGTGGAGTAATTTTCACTGTAAGGTATCTGTACTTTTACTCAACTATGGTTTGTGTGTGTGTATATATATAATAATTTATTTGGTATATTTACAAAAATCCCCATGTTTTGTGATGTAGTTCTGAGTTTGGAATATACCTGTGCTGACTTGATTGGTGAGGCCGGTTCCCTCCAAGTCCAGAACTTCAAGAGTTCGACTGGATGCAACAGAAACAGCCAGCATCCCAGCAATGTGATCCCCTGGAAACCACAAGCAATAGGAAAAGCTGAGACAGAGACCCAGGGTGCGCGGTACAAACCAAGTGGTTTTCAAAGTGCAAAGCCTGCATTTCTCCAGCAGAAGAATTTGCACGCTTGGGTGGCAGTTTCATTCACCGGGGAGCAACAGTCAGCAAATAAATGTCTCAATATATAACATCTACATCGACCACTATACTTCAGGCAAACACTTGCCTCCTTGAATTAATTGTTAAATAGATTTTTGTCAAACCATGACATGCAATTAACTTAACAAACCTTTAAAGCAAACTCTTGAGCTTATTAATAGTGATTAAATGTTAACATTATCTATGTATCATGTCCAGCATACATCCATACCTCAAAACTGCTCACCTAAGGGATTGTAGTCGAGGTTGAGGACCCGTAACTGTGAGCTATGAGCCACGGCGATGGCCAGTCGAGCCCAACCCTGCGTGCTGACGGCTGGGTTGGCACTCAGCGTCAGCTCTTTAAGCCCTGTGCAGTATTATTGATTGCATAAAACAGAATTGTTAATTTACCACAGATCCGAGCCTGCTGTTAGATTTAAACTACTACTACAGTATTTTTCATTTGGACTTGTACCAATTTCCAGATATTACACACAAAAACACTCAAAATCAACATTTGGAAGGCTTAGTCATTCAAAACAGTTTTGAGGTTAATTAATCTAATGTTGCATCTATGGAAAATAGTGATCTATTATATACTATGTGGAATATCAAAGGTTTGCATGTCTATTTGTTAATGAGGAATCTGTGGACGCATTCATGTTTTGCATGTTACAAATTAATACACGTTTTTTACATTTTACAAATGTTTTTACATTGTATGAAATATACATATATAACATAATATCAAAAATCATTCAATACATTCTGTAAAAGTTCCCAAGTGCCCAACAGGGCTTCCTGCCCCAGGCAGGGGGCCATCATATCCCACTGTGAATAATTTAGCATTTTGTTCTATGACAACTTAAATTAGCCAATGTTTGCATTTATTTCCCTTAATAACACATCATCTGTCTCATGCATCACCATCCTCCACATCCTAAACTTATATCTAAAGTTACAGTTTAAAGGTTAATGCACATTCTTCTAATCTTTCCCCAACAAACAGGCCATTTCATATATTATTTAAAAAGTGAAGAAAATGTGTTTCAAACATGTTTTTCTATATTAACTATGTGTTCACAGTGACTGTGCCAAAGTGCTGAGAGCTGTGGGGTTTACAGACAGTGCAGCAGAAGAGTGAAAGCAACACGAATGTGTCAGTTTTACAAACAGCATACAATTCTGGCATATTAGCATGGTTAGCATTAGCATTTTTTTTGTATTGATTTGCCAGCTGAAAAATACCGTAATATTTACTAAAAACTCTAAAATAATGTATAACGTGACTAACTGCATATTTAAGCTTAATGTGTCACAAAGGTATTTTGTATGGAAACTGTCTTTAGTAAACACTGTTTACTGGTGAAGCTGAGATTTTACCTGATTTGGCTCCATCCGGAGGAAGCATGCCACAAATGAGACGAACTGCCTCATCTCCCAGCATGCAGTCCCCCAAATCCAAGGACACCAGAGAGGGGTGAGTGGAAAGGGCTCCGTTCAGGGTGACCAGTCCTGCATCTAAAAGTGGACTTCCGTGGAGACTGTAAAGGCACAGGACAAGCGGACAGAGCCAGACATTATTTTCTGTGCTACATCTGCATTCCCTGAAGAAAAATTAAAAGTGCTTCAAGTGTGTTGTAAGTATCTGTAGTCAGAATTATAAGATTTACAAGAAAAAACTAAAACACGACTGAAGGTTGTAACACTTCCCAATATTAATATAAATTATACATTTGACAAACAAAATAAAAAATAAATAAACAGTGAGTTTGTAAAAAGGCCAATCACAATTCAGCATGCAAACGACCCGAGTCTCTAATATTACAGTGACGCAATCGAGATCCCTCGGAACTGGAGAGGAAACATTCAAACAATGTATGTCAAAGCTCTTCAAACTTTAATTTCAGAAACACGAATCATATATAGGCCTGTATTATATACAATACATTAAAAACTCATAACAATTCATTTTAATTTACAGAAATGCATACATTATTTTAGCGCATTGCTGGATTTCATCGTAGCTTGTTGTGCAATGTACATATTTACTCATTTAGCGGATGTACACATGAGGAACGTCGCAATCAATGTATCATAAGAGCCAATAATATCGCTAGTAGCCTACACAATGCAGATTTTAAAGTTTCAGGATTAGTAGCCTACACTAGCTAGGGCAGAGATAGCCTACTGGATGTGGTTTGGGGGTTGCTTATTTGTCTTATTTGCACCAGTGATGATGTGTTTTCGAAATGTCTCAATTCTCTTCTTAATTTTAAGTCTGCTATTGACTGACTGACAGGAAACTTCTCCACAATAATAGCCTATCGCTATAAATATGCGCGATGATGATAATAATAGTGGCGTTTGCACGCTTAACTAAAGAATCCTTCAAGACGCACTCACAAGAGGGTCTGGACGGATCTGTTGGCCTTCAGAGCATCTGCCAGCTGCTTGGTCCGGCCGATGGTGGACACCACGCCGAGGTTCAGGTTGAGCTGCGCGAGAGACTGCGACTCCGCCACGCCGCGACACACGCGGCCGAAGTCCCGGTCAGACAGCTGGCAGCCGCGCACCGACAGCAGCCGCACGCTGTTCTCCTTCAGACTGTCGCATATGTCTTTGATCTCCGCGCAGGACAGCGCCTCTCCCGTTATCTGAATAGAGCCCGGCAGCATTTCGGTGGTGTCAAGCTCGGTTAACGGGCATTATGGGTCCTGGAGGTCGGATCCGCGGCGTCTAATCCGGTGCACCGGGCTCGGAATATCGCGGAAGGTGTGGTGAGGCTGCTGCTGCTGCCTACTTCAGCGTTTTGTGCGTTTGCCTCCCGACATGCTGGAGGATCCTCAAGGCTGTGAACCCAAGATGAAGATGATGATGATGCTGTCGGTTACGATGGGCAATCTCTAAACGTCGCTCACGTTAAATTGTTCCCATCTCACCAACGAAACGGGCTTTAGGCGACTCCAGCCTTGAGGTAATCCGCTCAACTGATGCTGGGATTGGCCACAAGGAGAGAACGCGTCTGTGCCAGTGTGAACGGGAAATGGGCGCAAGGTAACGAGTGTAGGCTACATCTGTTAGTGCTCTGTATGGATGATTACTTGGGTCTTGGAAGTAGGTTGCATCTATTGCATGAAACAGAACACCGGGGCAAGTTGTCACACACTTCACCCTAGTGATGTTTGTCAGCGTGGGTTTATTTTACAAATTGAATTCTGCACATATCAAGTTCTCACTACGAATAAATTTATTTTTATTTATTTCTGTAAATGTTATTTACAGTTAGTCTTATTGAACACTGTAGTGGGAGGTACATGTTCACAGTGGTAAAATGCATAGGTTTTGCAACAGAATGTAAACGTTTGAAACCACACAAAATAACTTGTAACTTATTTGAAACAAATTAACTTCTAAAACATCAAAAATTGTTAAATAACCTGTTATTCTTTATATAATCACATAAAATGTGACAATTGGCCCGACCTGCCATTTTTGAAAAATGTTTTTTTGTTGGGACAGTTTAGCCACTCAGTTAACTCTGTCCTGTGATATCTGACACATGAAATTGTCACATACATTTATTTGTAATGAAACTTAAATCTAAAAATATGCAAAGAAAGAAAGAGAATAGTTTAATATATTTGCATGTGTTTGAATATTTAATACATCAGGCTTTTATGGCTCATGCATCTCAATAAATTAGAATGTCGTGGAAAAGTTCATTTATTTCCTTAATTCAACTAAAATTGTGAAACTTGTGTATTAAATAAATTCAATGCACACAGACTGAAGTAGTTTAAGTCTTTGGTTCTTTTAATTGTGATGATTTAGGCTCACATTTAACAAAAACCCACCAATTCACAATCTCAACAAATTAGAATATGGTGACATGCCAATCAGCTAATCAACTCAAAATACCTGCAAAGGTTTCCTGAGCCTTCAAAATGGTCTCTCGGTTTGGTTCACTAGGCTACACAATCAAACTCAAACTTAACAAATTAGAATACTTCATAAGACCAATAAAAAAATCATTTTTAGTGAATTGTTGTCCTTCTGGAAAGTATGTTCATTTACTGTATATGTACTCAATACTTGGTTGGGGCTCCTTTTGCTTTAATTACTGCCTCAATTCGGCGTGGCATGGAGGTGATCAGTTTGTGGCACTGCTGAGGTGGTATGGAAGCCCAGATTTCTTTGACAGTGGCCTTCAGCTCATCTGTATTTTTTGGTCTCTTGTTTCTCATTTTCCTTTTGACAATACCTCATATATTCTCTATGGGCTTCAGATCTGGTGAGTTTGCTGACCAGTCAAGCACACCAACACCATGGTCATTTAACCAACCTTTGGTGCTTTTGGCAGTGTGTGCAGGTGCCAAATCCTGCTGGAAAATGAAATCTGCATCTTTAAAAATCTGGTCAGCAGAAGGAAGCATGAAGTACTCCAACATTTCTTGGTAAACGGGTGCAGTGACGTTTGTTTTAAAAAAATATAAACGGACCAACACCAGTAGATGACATTGCACCCCAAATCATCACAGACTGTGGAAACTTAACACTGGACTTCAAGCAACTTGAGCTATGAGCTTCTCCACCCTTCCTCCAGACTCTAGGACCTTTGTTTCCAAATTAAATACAAAACTTATTCTCATCTGAAACGAAGACTTTGGACCACTGGGCAACAGTCCAGTTCTTCTTCTCCTTAGCCCAGGTAAGACGCCTCTGATGATAACTGTAGCCAAATTCCTTGACACGTCTGTGTGTGGTGGCTCTTGATGCCTTGACCCCAGCCTCAGTCCAATCCTTGTGAAGTTCACCCAAATTCTTGAATCGATTTTGCTTGACAATCCTCATAAGGCTGCGGTTCTCTCGGTTGGTTGTGCATCTTTTCTTCCACACTTTTTCCTTCCACTCAACTTTCTGTTAACATGCTTGGATACAGCACTCTGTGAACAGCCAGCTTATTTGGCAATGAATGTTTGTGGCTTACCCTCCTTGTGAAGGGTGTCAATGATTGTCTTCTGGACAACTGTCAGATCAGCAGTCTTCCCCATGATTGTGTAGCCTAGTGAACCAAACTGAGAGACCATTTTGAAGGCTCAGGAAACCTTTGCAGGTGTTTTGAGTTGATTAGCTGATTGGCATGTCACCATATTCGAGTGACATGCCGAGTTTCACGAGTTTCACAATTTGAGTTGAATTACTGAAATAAATGAACTTTTCCACAGCATTCTAATTTATTGAGATATATGATATAGGAGAACATGGAGCTCATACTCAAAGAGAAAAACGTTTATTCAGAGGCCTAAACTGAACAAAAATGTGCAATTTGTTGCAGCTGTTATATCAAATTCTGATTGCATGCAATGCAAATCAATTTCTCATAACAACAGCAGACTTCAAATGCATATCAGTCGTCACTCTGCAAAACATAATGCAACACAATACAAGGATGATTGAGCTACGTGCAAATAATAGTTTCTCAAAAGCCTGACGTGTCATATTTGTTACTCTTATTTTAGCATGATTGTTCCAAAAATTGTGTAATCAATTTGCTTCAGTCCAGAAGTGTTCATACTTTATAAAATCAGATCATTTAGAGGCCTTAGATAGCTATAGGTTTGATAAAATACCTCGTCCTCATTGAATTGATTCTGTCTGAATGTGTGTCAGTGTAATTGTATAACTTGTTACCCAACAGCTACTATAAAATATATAAAATGTTGTTAGCCATTGATTATATACATACACAAACAATATTCATCCAGTTGCAGCTCTGTGGCACAGGTGGGTCTTGTGAATAATATATTGAATGGTCACATGAATGTCACTTGTCTTTCTCTCAGCAACAGTCTGAAGATGTGAGGGTGGATAGTATAACCAATTGTACCCAGAGCGTGTCTGGTTGCATGGCCCTATCCGTGTGATGGCTTCAGTGAGAGCAGGGAAACATGAGCCCTGATTGAAACAAACACAGTTCATTCCTAATGGACTCACCTGAACTTACCCTGATCACTGCAGTCAACCAGAACACCATCTACGATCAAAAGGAATGTTACATTTAAAGGAATGGTGCATCTAAAAATTAAAATGCAAAAGGTGAGTTACATGTTCCGAGTAAACATGTAAAGGTTTTTTTTTTAGATTAAAAAAACTAAATAAAAATCCCATATTGCATATTCAATAGTTAATCGTTGTGCAAAATTTGTATTGTTCCCATCTGCGACTTCTGGGTCTTTAAAAAACGTGTTTTTCATTCTGCACATCAATGCTGTCTTGGTGTCATTAAAATATTTTGCTGCAACACTACTTCTTCATGTTTCAAGATTGACCTGAATCTTTCTAATAATACAAGAAATGAGAACAGAGACTGACTCAGTCTCCATCCATCCATCCAATAATCATTTTTGGCCATGGGCTCTAGTCTCATGTTTTATGTTGTAGGTAATTTTAGACAGGCTCTACAGAGCACTTAAAGTAGTTTAATAGTTTAACCTACTTTGCGAAACTTTACGTTTCTCTTCTGGGACTGTTTGAAAGCACTCTTTTATTCTTTGAAAGCATTTATTTAAAGAGTTCATGTTATTGTATGTATTTATTTAAATTCTTTTCCTCAGTTCTTCTTATAATTTGTCATTATTTTCTTCTAAAACAAAGCAAATGTGGCTGTGAACCCCTGATGATGGCTGGTCTCTAGAGCATTTGTGTATTTATTTTGTTTTCATTTTTTTTTTCACATGAGACAGGCTCTGAGACTCTGATTTGGCAGGCTCACGTGAGTTCCAATCCTGCGTTTAATCCAGTGTGCTTTTTCTAGACGGGATGCACTATAATGGCCTGCATGGAGAAGAAAAGCAAGAAAATATCCACATGGACAGTTTTTCCACAGAACAATTAAATGAACTCCACACAAAAAATCTAGAACTGAATATACAGTATTGCAGTTGTTACAATATACCTCACACCTGAAATCACTGATTGAGATCAGTGAGATCTGGGTCAGACACTGGCTAATCAGATCACTGCATTCTGCACACACTTGTGGTTAGTCATGACCATGTGACACTGATGTTGGCATAAATGCCCTCCTTTGTCCTCAAAATGGCCTTAATTCTTCTTGGCATAGATTTAACAAGGTGCTGGAAACCTTACTCACAGATTTGGATCTACTGATATGATAGCATCATGCAGTTGCTGCAGATTTATCAGCTACATGATGTGAATCTCCCGTTCCACCACATCCCAAAAGGTGCTCTATTGGATTGAGATCTAGTGACTGTGGAGGCCATTTATATGGTCAACTCATTGTCATGTTCAAGAAACCAGTCTGAGATGATTTGAGCTTTGTGACATGGTGCATTATCCTGCTGGAAGTAGACATTAAGATGGGCACACTGTGGTCATAAGAGGATAGACATGGTTCGCAACTATACTCAGCTGTGGAGTTTGCTCAATTGGTACTAAAGAGCCCCAAGTGTGCCAAGAAAGCATCCCCACACCACCAGCAGCCTGAACCATTGATACAAGGCAGGGTGGATCCATGATTTCATGTCATTTAGGCCAAATTATGACCCTACCATCTGAATTCTACAGCAAAATGTAGACCATCTGCCTCAAGCTTCGAGGTGTTGTGTGTTCAGAGATGCTATTCTGCACACCGAGTTATCACAAGCATTTTTTATTATAGGAGTTACTTTATTTCTGAGTTATTGTTCGAGTTGCCTTTCTATCAGCCATTCTCCTCTGACCTCTGGCATCAACAAGGCATTTTCAGCTATAGTACTGCCACTCAATGGATATGTTCTCCTTTTCACAGCATTCCCTATAAACCCTAGAGATGGCTGTGCATAACAATCTCAGCAGATCAGCGATTTCTGAAATCAGACCCACCCATCTGACCATGCCATGTTCAAAGTCACTTGAACCAGCTTTCTTCCTCATTTGAACTTCAACAGATTGGCTTGACCATGTCTACATGCCTGAATACATTGAGTGGCTGTTATGAGATCGGCTTATTAGATAGCAGTTGAACAGGTGTACCTAATAAACCTAATTAAAGTGGCTGGAGAGTGTATATGAACCATGAATATTCCTACAGCTCACTGACCTCTGTGAAACTATTTCCAGTATGTTCATCTCAGAGCAGCTTTCACTATGTTACATCAAATCATTTAGAGTATTGAGCATGTTTAGGTTTAATAAGATGTTACTGTTCTGAGCATCAGCTACTGGTATGTGCAGTAATACTGTAGGTATTGTTTACATGTTTTAACTGGACTTTAAATTCCAAGCATTAAACATATCCCGGTACTGATCGCAAGTAAGTACAACAGCATTTCTTTATTTTCTCTTTACAAGAATCCTTTAACTAAGAAGCTCACATGTAAAAGACAACATAATGAGAGAGCAGGAAACCCTCACCCACAACCACAGCTTTAAATAGCAGGAATAAGACTGCACCACAATGGCTGGTTAAATAGGGATTAGGAATAAAAGATTGCACGCACCATAACAATCTTTCAAATCTTCAAATAAAATATCATTGTATTTCTATGCACTTCACCTTCCGATCAAGACTTCTCAATCGAATCTTGATAAAGACTTCCTTTTGCAACTGTGAAAATATCTAAAACAAAAATAATGATGCATCAAGATCTAAAAACAGAAGTGTTGTGTGATGTCACTCAGTAACTGAGACCGTTTGTGAGGACGATCGGCCAATCAGTGCACAAACATCCAGCTGCATTTAATGTCAACAGGGTTTTTGAAGAATAATTATTAGTATCAGCATCCTTAAGAAATGCATACATATTCTGAATAAACCATTCTAATATTAGCAGGTCATATAGACTGTAACGCTTAGCTAAAAATGATAAAGACAAGTGTTGAGTGAATGGGATATTGTGTATCTCATAATAACATGAGCCAAAATTAAGTGAAGCCGTCTGGACCTAAGAACATCCTTTTAGGTCTATATGACAGCATCAGGAACAACACATGAGATACAAACTGAGCTCAGGCCCAAGGTGCTCAACAGAGACTGCCCCATGATTTAGTTTTGCCCTGACCCTACATATGTACACCAGCCTCACTGGACTGTGTGACCAATCCCAGAAGACAAATATACAATCACTGTGACTGAACAAATGCAGCTATTGACTTGATGGTGGCATTTACAACAGCATTTGCAACAATAGGAACATCTCTGGCCACTCTCTGGATGGGTGGGATGTTGGGTCCTTCCAAGGTATCCAGAATACCTGCAAACAGAAAAACACAACAATGACAAAGCCTGTAACACAGTAAGTACAGTAGCCTGATAGCATAGTCCCTCATTGACCATTTTTGAGGGGAACTTGGTACTAACACTAAATGGACTTGCAATGTGTGACAGAAATGTTGCGATTGCAGTGGTTATATTTGTGCTAATATCAGTGGACAGGATTGCTTTACATTATTTAAACGGTCATATGACGCGATTTTAAGTTTTCCTTTCTCGTTGGGGTGTAACAAGCTGTTTGTGTATAGATAAGATCCCTGAAGTTACAAAGACTAAAGTCTCAAAACCAAAGAGATATTCTTTATAAAAGTTAAGACTTGTCCACTCCCTCCTAAAACACCTAATTTAAAAACACTTAAAATTTTAAAAACACCGACCAAATGTTTATGCAAAGAAAGAGGGCATGATTTTGAATCTCGCTGTAGTATTGTTGCTGCCGCCAGCACCATGTCCTGGAGACACTGTGTTTCGTTGTGAAAGTGAAAGTACTTTGACTTAGTTGACTTGCAGGTCTTAATGCTCAGATCGGATATTTTGCTGAAATTCTTTTGTGCTGTTGTTCACATTGTCATTTAAATGCGACTGCTATCAGTCTCACGTGTGGACCGTATACGGCCCTGAAGTGACCCGCATGCACAGAAGAAGACGTGACGTCAGACGCAGCGCACTGTGTTTGTGGAAATAAAAATGGATGCTGCTCGTGTTAACATGTTTAGCAATTTTTAAGTTAATCTGCAGAGTCTAAATAACAAAGTGATATTATTGTCTATATATTGTGTTTTATATATTTTAATCTTCCTGCTTCCTCCAGCACAGAATTGTGAAGTCTGTCGCATTTCAAAGACGTAAAATTCACATGAAATGCGACATGGCCGTTCAGACTGAAGTCGCATTGCAAAACATATGATATGTATCCGATTTAGGACCACATATGAAAGTGGCCTGGGCCTGATTTAAAATAAATCGGATTTGTGCTGTTTAGACTGTCATAAGAAATCAGATATGGGTCACATTTGATCAAAAAAGTCAGATTTGGGCCACTTTAGCCTGCAGTGTGAACTGAGTCTTAGTGTGGGCTTATAAAATGGGACACAACTAGAAATCAGAGGTTAAGTTGTATTTGCAAAACTGTTCCAAATATTAGAGTGTGTGCAGCGCATTTTACGGAGGACTATTTCCTGAACCTGGAAGAGTAGCCTACAATGCTGGCTTGCACAAAGCCTGTTTCTATAAAGTGGGGCAAATTCCAACTTTGCAAGGAGAGTCTGGCGCTTCTGACTCACCGCCTGTAAGTATGTTTTCATATTTAAAGAATTTGCCCCTGACTATTCAAACGCAAGTTTTGAGCAGTGTAGAGTTGTGCTTGATGTTTGTAATTTCTCCGATCATAAATGCAGATATGGCAATGTTTACACAGCACGATGCGTAAAAAGACAGTATAAGTCATTATAATCAGTAATTATGTCCCCCACTGGATGCAACAAATGCCCGTTTATGATGGGTTTTATTGTTTTGTCTCGTCGCATCAGGACACAGGACGGCATCACAATTCGGTGAGGGGTGTAACATTTAGTCACACGCTTGAGGTATTCAGCCAATCACAATGCACTGAATAGCTGGCCAATCAGAGCGCGCCTCACTTCTCTGAACGATGAGCTTTGTAAAAATCGACGTGTTTCAAAAAGGCGGAGCATAGAGGATAATAATGTACAGTATGTGGAAAATAATGTGTTTTAACCTTAAACTAGATAAAAACCAACCATAAACCAGCCTGCTAAACATTAGACATTCAGTTAGTGCTCTTCCAATCCCTTGACTCTTTTACTTAAGGAGCACACGTGCTTCTAATTTGAAAAATCTAATGAATTAAAAAATATATAATACAATAATAATATTAATAAAGTTTTTCAGTAATGAAAGGATACGAGACGACATTTGCACGCAAAGTTATTTACTTTGCATGTATACAAGTACACAAGGTTTTTAAATATTTTGCTGCAAACTGCATTTATTCAATAATTATAGAATTATTTATTAAACCAAATTAAAGCATATATGTTATATATATTTACTTGCATAAATATTAAATAAAGTTTTAAGCTGATTTATATTTACTATACTACTATTTACTATTTATATAATTTGTATTTAAATATTTAAATCTTGTACATTTTTGTAAATGTCTCCTTGCATGCCTTTAATGCATAAACACATTATTTGATACATTTTCATTGCACCCCTAAAGTTTTTTTATACGCTCCTAATTTTTTTAACTAAATGCCAGAGACAGTTTGTGTGAAAATACCAATAACCAAAATACCAATAAAGACCAGAAAAGTTTTTAATCAAATAATCCTGAAATACACCTAGTCTCTTACCTTGAAATAAATATATAACACCGTAAAGTGACTCATCAGAGGAAGATTATTTTCTATTGCAAGGAATCTATTGGCATAAATGTATAATAATTGTAAAGCGCTTTGGGTGTACAGCAATACACACAGCGCTATATAAATGCTTCATTAATTCATGAACATTGCGTTACACCAAATACACAAAATAGTGTTCTTTTAGCAACATCATATGAGCCCTTTAAATGAGAAGGAAACAAATATATGTAGAGTAATGCAGATATAAGACGTTGGTCATACTGCTCAACCACAGGTAAGAATTACAAGTCTAAAGTTTTCAAACTGGCCTCATTCTGACGGGCTAAAAATAAAAAGGACCACAAACATTCTGTAGGTGCTCAACTGTCTCTAAAATTAGATTTAAAAGGGAATTTCAATTACTAAAGGTCACAATAATGCCTTGAAGACATTCTTGTGCACCATTTCTTTCATTACATTGTTGCTCTAAACTGGGATGGCACACTTATGATAACTTGTTAAATGTATCAATTTGCTTTAATAATTTACAGACCTTCAGTGAGCAATTCAGTGCTCCAGTGAAGTATTTTAACAATCCTGTTCCTTTAGGATTTCCTTAAGATAGTGTTTTGGATTGAACTGCACTTGCCACGAGAATGATATATTGCATAATTACTATATATTAGACTGTGCTCCAGATATAACCTCTACAATTAATCCAAAATACCGCAGCAAGATTAATCTTTAATGAGCTGAAAAGAACGCACATCACACCTCTATTCATCAATTTGCACTGGCTACAAATAGCTGCTCGCATAAAATTCAAGGCATAATGTTTGCCTACAGAACCACCCTTTCCTAAATTCATTACTTCAGACTTATATGCCCTCTAGAAGCTTGCGTTCTGCAAGTGAACGACATTACTGTACCATCCCAAAGAGGCACAAAATCACTTTCACAGACTTTTCATTAACTGTTCCCATCTGGTGGAATGACCTGCCTAACTCAATCCGAGCAGCTGAATCCTTACCCATCTTCAAGAAACGGCTAAAAACACATCTCTTCCATCTTTATTTGACCCTCTAACTCTAGCACTCTCTATTCTAATTCTATTTTATCTATCTGTCTTCTTTTTATAAAAAAAACACAAACATTTGACCCTCTATCATTTGCATATTTATTCTCTAACTGCTAGCTTTTCTTGTAAAACTAACAGTAAGTGTAATTGTTCTATATTTTACATACTCGTTTTCAAAAAAAAAAGAAAAAAAGAAATCCTTCCTACGTGTACTGCGTTAGGCTAACCAGGACTTGTAATAGCACTTGCATGTTGTTGCTCTTTTGTTGGTTTTGATTGCTTCCATAATGTCATCATTTGTAAGTCGCAAATATATAAAGTAGTAATACTGCAACTATTAATGCAACTTTTATTTGGACATTAACATTTCCTAAGGAGCTTATATCATTAAACTAATTTACAATTCTTCGTTGTCTAGTGACTCATGATAAGACAATTAATACTTTCTTTTGCATCATCACTCAAAAATACTCATGCATGCAATGTATTAAGATGTTTTATCAAATGTTTTGCATACAAATATGTGTAAGCAAATATTGCACTTTATTTCTATCTATTGTTATTTTACTGCATGTGCATGAATAATAATACATAAACATAATATATGTTTCCTTGAGTTCATTTAACAGTGAATGAATGAATTTTTTTTTTTCACAGAACTAAAATGTCACATTTATTTTGTGAAATAAATTACATTTAAAACAATTTTTTGCTGTATCACCCAGATCTCAGGCTCAGGTCTTACCTTCGACCATCTTGTGGTAAGCAAAGTGCAGGTAGAGCAGAAAGAGCATGTGAAGAGCAGACAGGGTTCCACACAAGATGAGGCGAGGAGTGTGACCAACAGTACGGAAATCAGCACAGCCACCTGTGAGAAAGACAAAGCATTGAAGGCAAAGCTGGAGACAGTGACTACACGTACATGCAGAATCTTAGCCCTCGTTCATTTACCATGCGTAGAGTAGAGAGTCCTCCAATCACCAGCCAGAGAATGTAGAAGAGCGAGTGGAAGTGGACATTGTAAGTGATGAAAAGGACCATACAGTGGCCAAAGAGACCATAACCCTGAAAACAAAGATAATATGAGACACTTCTAAACAGCCCTAGCATGAAGTGAGCACGTCACATACTCTCTTCATGAGTAATGTCAGGTACTTACTAGCAAAGACAACATCTGCAGCATGGTAACCTGAGCGTTGCACAGGTAAGCAAGGAAATAGATGAAGGAGGACACTCCCAGCCAGTATCCAAAACAGGTTCCAATGGCAGTTCCCATCAGCGTACCCTCTCTCTGTTTCAACAAACAATAAGATTCAATCATTCAAAATAATATTAATAATAATGACATTTCTCACTGACATAGACAAACGTGTGGAAGATTGCTTACAATGACAGTTCCTGATGTCTTCATGCCATGGAGCAGAATAGCCACCATCGTGAACACCAGCATCATTGGTCCATACAGCTCTCCCGCAACTTTCTGGGTTTAAAAGAGATTAAAAAGAACTAATGAAGAAAAACATTAACTTTTCAAAAAGCTCAACACTAAAATGTGCTGAGAGAAAATGAGGAAAGACATGCAGTAAATAGATTCAAATTAAATAACCCAATAAAGCTTGCAATAGAAAATAATAAATACATCTATTTGTTTACAAACTAAATCTAATTATTAGTAAAATAATAAAGCTATTTATATGCTTCGATTTATGATCAAAGCTCTCTAGTTTTAATTGTGGAGATAAAAACATATAATGCAATGTGATACAGTGATTAAAGAAATGAACAAATAAACATTATTCAAAAGCCTTATGATCATATTTCATTTTCAACAAAATGATGTATGGATAATCAAGTACAAAGTTGCATTAGTCCAGTAAGTGTTCAACTTGAAATAATACTAATAATGTAACAGTTAATTATACGTGTTCTTCAAAAATCTGTAGAAATTTGACAGCAATAAGACGTGAACCACAACATATTTTAATTATATTAGAAGACCTTTTACTTGCTAAAAGTATAAACTCTCATTCAGATACAAGAAAAGATAGATTGTGCACAACTAATATTTCAGCAAAGTTTTGATTACGTTGATCATTTAGAGGCCTTAGAAATGTGTTTCAAATACAGTGGGCTTTATAAGAATAATAATATTCATCTCTCTCGCTCAAGGGTGCCAGACCCCTGCTCTTGCCAATACAATTAAACTGCTTCTTATTGCATTTACATTTATGATTTTTATCCAAAACTACTTGGTGGGAATGATGTGTGTTCTATCTCGCTGGTGTGTAACTTGTACAGGCTGCCCGTAGCCTCTCTCACAGCGGGATTGAATATCGTTCCCATAACGGAGAATTTCTCCGTGATGTTTTGTGAAAGCTCGTAAGGGAACGACTCCGGTTATTATCGTAACCTCGGTTCCCTGAGAGCGGGAACGAGACATCACAGTGATCGCCGTGATCACTGCTCGTCCAGCTAATCGGCGCTCAGTATCAGATTCTGACGTAATTGTCGTGGGCTCCGCATTTATACTGCCTCGAGCTCCTCATTATTTGCATGCTTCGATTGGCCAGTCATTTGAACTAGCGTGAGCTAATAGGACTTCAGGAAGGGTTGGAGGGATGGAGTTCAGGCTATACATTTTTTTTATCAGTATTTTTGTACAGTTTTATTGCTTACAACTAAAGTTATGAAGTGTCTTACCTGTGGAAAGTTGATCATTCGGACTGGGATCAAGGATTCGAGCAACCTGTGGATCAAGCAGGTGGTTAATGGAGTCAGAATCAGTGATGATGCTGCAGAGGACACTGAGAAAACCTGACATGCATCTTACCTGTTTCTGACTTGATTAGGCTCCACATCAAAGTACGGCCGCAGAATGTCAATATTGGCATAGAGATCAAATGCCTTTGAGGCCTGCCGCTTTCCTGCCTGCCATACCTGTGTGGATACAAGATGCATTATACTCTTATCTCCACAAAGCTAAACAGAACTATTCAAGGGAAAATTAGACACTTTCCAAAATGAATATTGTGAGATTTCACAGTAGAATGAAAAATATCCACATTTGCTATATATAAATGTGGATCACACATTCAAGTCCCCCCCCCTCTAGCTCACCTCGTCAGCAACCTGTCTGCCCAACTGTCCCTTCAAGCCCTTCATCCCGAGGAACTCTCCATGTTCTCCGTTGTCCTCCTCCGTAGCTGCTGCCTCGGCCGTCACCTCCTCCTCCTCCTTCATACGCTGATGTATCTCCCCCATATCCTCGAAGCTGGAACCAGAGGTGTCATCCATATTCTCCATGTCTATCACTGCCGACCCGGTGCCCTGGGGTCAGTCACGTGTAAGAACAAACGCAGTGTTAAAAAATATCTTTGTACATTTGTAATATGTTAGAGAATGTAAGTATGTAGCATGCAATACATTTAAATTTTGTGCTAATATGTTTATATGTAAACCAAAAACTATGATATATTGTGAATGCTAAACTAAATAATGTTGTTTACCACAACAGTTATATCACAGCATTGAGTCGTTAGCTTATTATATTTCACAAAACCTAGAGTACTATGCAAATTCTGCATAAACATAACTCTAGTGGAAAATAAATATACTTAAATGTATTTCAAATACATTTATTTCATGCTAAGTATACTACAAATAAATTTTTATATTTATGTACTTATAGTACTAACCTGGTAACTAATTTTGTCCTTAATTCACTTTTAATTGTGCAGAAGTATTGCTGAAGAACAGTTAAAGACATACATAATATATTTGATTGTGTTAAAGTGGAACAATTGCAAGTATACTTCAGGTACACTTTAAATATTTTGTATTTTAAGTTTAATATTATTCAAGAACATACAATACTCATCAATAGTGACATTAAAACACATTTTAGACTTAATATTAAGAAAACGGCATTGAGATAACTAAATGTATCTCTCAGTAAGTATTTTAATAGATTTGAACAATACTTAGTATGAAATAAATGCATTTTAAATATTTTATTTTTTACTACGGTATACACCATGGTATTACATCGTATAACCACAACACCAATTTCAAGCATTCGAGGTGAGGCTAAGAAAAGCACACTGTGCTATTTTAACAGTAAACATGTGTGTATTCCAGAAGTTGTGTTACAGTAATAATGATAAGCTGAGGTGAAATACCTGGATAATGTTGTCATCAAAACTACCCCATGGTTCCGTATTCGTGTTTGTGCTTCCTTGTGATGCCGACATTGTTTTGCACTAACAGGTAACGGACAAGAATACAATCAGAAAGGTTAGCGGCTACAATTTCAGGATGCTAGTGTCTATAGTTTGATTCTGGTGCTCATTGTAGTTTAGCATTAAAATGGTTTATGCGGATTGTTTTGCCAGCTGTAATGCGTGACGACCATAGACGGATGACGACGAGGAAATGTCTGACGCTACTTCCGCTAAACACAAATAAAAGCGCAAAACAAAACCGCATTTGATGAGTCTTGGAAGTATACTAGTCTTATATACTTACAATGTTTTAATGTGAACTAGTATTTAACCACATAGATATCAATTACCTACAAAACCTTGTCGTTTTGAAGTAACAACGTCGAGCTTGTCATGTCAAAATAAAAGTCGTGTGCTCATGTGTGATATTATTTTTGTTTCTCATTTTATTTTATATTGTGAAATACGGTATTTATTATTTGCTTACATTTCTCAATTAAAAATAAATAAAATAAAATGCAGTGGGTAGGAGATTGCTTATTTTCGAACAAACTGATTTAATTAACACAATGTTAATGCTCAACACAACATTTAACTTCCGTCCACACAGGCATATTAAACTCTTCTTGCTCCAGGCAGGTTTCTCATGTTTGCAAAGTTATATTAAAATCTCTGAAATCTTTGTATTAGATTCACTTTTTTAGTCTGACTAAATCCGTGAGGTGTTTTTTTACGGGCCACTAGATGGTAGCGCTAAATTACATTTGAGAACAAACGAGACCAGTATAGTATCGCGAGATCATAGTCTGAATTATCTCCCTTGACATTAGCTTGCCTCGCTGGTAGCACAGAACAAGAAGGAACGCGGCACTTGCTCTCTCGCTGAAGCCTGTTATATTAACATCACCTTCGTGTCCATACAAGGTTACCAGCTAGTCCAGGTATGTATACATCGAGTCTCTACAATGACATATTTGTTTTGAGAAATAATTTCGCTTATAGCTAATGCGGCGTCGGAATGTTAATCTGGGTTAGTGGAGGACGGTGAGTAGACGAGCTCACTAACGTTATATTTGTAACATATCAGGCCTTCTTATGTATTGTTACAGTGAAATATTTAAGATCTTGACAAATGCATACTTAATCTGAGAATCGCTTTAATGACAAGGTTTAAAAATCATTATAATATTTTTTTTCAGTGCGTTGATATCAGTTCACCGTGTCCTCGGCTGTGTGACTCATAAAGGGGCTACAGACGGGCGATCTGTATGATATATTTTCATTGTCCACGTATATATATATTCAGTCTGGGTTTTATGTAGCTTTTTATTCAAGTCTCATATCTTGATAACGTGTAAGCTTTGCATTTATTCTAAAGTCGTATAATATTAATCAGTCAATGATTAGATTATCGTCATTGAAAGTAGTTCCAGGTTAGTGGATTGCAGATAAAAGTAATCATAAAAATCACAAGTCATTAAGTAATAAAACAAAAGAGGTAGTTTGAAGACTTTCACTTACATTTAAACATTGCTTCCTTCTTAAATTGTGTTTTATTTTTTGACATACAAATGTTGTCTTTGCTGCATTGTCTATCTTAATTTGGACAGACATTCATGCTCTATTTGTTTAGAGTACCACATGTTGTGATTTTCACAATTACATGCATTAGTCAAGTCACCTTTATTTATATAGCGCTTTTAACAATACAAATTGTGTCCAAGCAACTGCACAGTATCAAAACAGGAAATGTTTTGAGTTAAAGGCATTTCATTATTAAATTCAGTGATGTCATTGTCCAGCTCAGTTCAGCATTATATCTAGTGAAATATCTAAATCCCATAAAATAAGATGTGATTAAATGTGCCTATTAATGTCAATTTGGACATTTTCACACACTGAACTGTGATACTAGAAAGGTGTATGCCTTTGTACATCTGCAAACTCTTGGATGAAGTTCAAGTTTTAGGTCTGAAATCAGCATGTTTGCAGTTATTTGTAAGACTATTTAAAGAAGTGTAAGCATTTAACTTAAGTTTTAGTTCCTCTTTTATGTTCTTATGAAATAGAAGTTGTCGTAATCAAGCAGGGGGCACCGTGTATTTCAGATTGCGCTGTGTTGTGGGGTCGCTTCTGGTGGTCATCGAGTGCGTTGTATTGTGACAGTGTTTTGGGTCGCGCGCCCCTGTGAGTGGGCCCCGTGTACGTGCAGAATCTTTCGGCTCCAGTGGAGGCAGATAGAGGCGGCGCTGCCTACGCCTGCGGTGACGTCGCTGTGGGCCGAGGAAAGATAAACCCCGCAGAACCATTAGACTTGCATCTGACCACAATAAACGAACTAATCGGCACACTGACGACCGTTATATATCGCACGATTGGCAAGACGAGGTAGGAACCGAATTTTTAGTTTGACTTAACGTTTTAAGTAAACCTAGATTAACGTTAGATGTAAACGAATTGGCTGTTCATTTCATGACTAACGTTAGCATCTGTATTGTTGTATTACAAACAGTGCGTTTTTAGTAAATGCCAGTATGCGTGGCTTTACGTAACTAAACAAAAAGTAGGCTACCTTGTGTTAATATTGGTTTTTGACATGTATTACTTGCATATCTTTTTGACATGCATTAAGGTAGTAACGTACTATGGTATTTTCTTAAATACCGTGGTATTTGAATATGGTAACTTAATTAAAATATTCTGATATTGCCATCCAATGCAACCACTGTAAGTTACCTTAGTGCCACAGTTATTGTGTTTTATTAAATCTCAGAGACTTGATATTTGTAAAACTGTATTAGTTAATTAAGTTGTTTTGATTGAAATGTCCATAAATGGTCTTGTTTCCTGTTCCTCTGGTTTATAATCCATGATGCAGTCCGGGTGGAAAGCTCTAGATCTGTGGAGAGACTGGGCTTTTGTTCTGTCCACTGCATGCAGATGTTGCGTTTATGTGCTCCTCACAGATGTCTCTGAATTCTGTTATTGGCTCTCATTGCATAAAATCTTTATATTATTGCACTGTCAGTCAGTCATTATACTTTTTGAAAAATTAAAATAATAGTTTAGCTGTCTGATCTAAGATGCAGCGTGAGAGCTGCACTAAACATATCTTCCTGTTGTTCTAATAGATGTGTACTGTGTACACTTCAGGTTTTTTTTTTCAGACATGGTTCTTCCCACCCTGCTGGGACATTTTTGTTTTGCACAAACTTTCCTGGAGGCAAACAATGTTACCCTTGAGACGTTGTCAGCTGTATATTGTATGATACCTCACTCTTAGCTCTAAGTTTGGCAGGCAGCCAGGCACATATGGTTACTGAGACATTCGCAGGATGTCAGAGAGGCTTTGAGTTCACAGAAAAAAAGGCCACAGCTGAAGTAGTCTGATCCGCCTTTTCTGCTAGCAGTAAAAGTTTGCACTATCAAATAAGCCTGTCGCGATAGTCGATATATCGACTTATCGCACGATATATGGATATGAGCGCGATCATTTTTGGTGCCGCGATATATTGCGACTGATAATTTTTTTATAATAAAAAAAAAATGATTATATTAATTTTTACATAAAAATGAATATCACCAACATTTTAGTCGATCGCGCTACCTCTGTCATCTCGTCTGCTCTCTGTGGCGGAGGCGGGGCTTAGGCAGCGTCTCCCCACACACACGCACACAGAGCGGACAGCGACAGGTGAAGAGAAGGCGTGAACCCACTGCGTTATAAAGTGTTTCGTGACAACTACAGCCAGTTAGGAAGAACAAGTCCCAATGGACTTGGTTTCAAAGCCGCAATCTTCAGCTCCGGTGTGGGAACATTTTGGCTTTAAGCCGAATGAGAGAGGAGAGCCAATTAACGTGAATGAGCCGGTATGTCGACTTTGTTTAAAAACAGTGGCAACGAAAAGAGGCAACACAACTAACCTAAAATCTCACTTAAAACATAACCATCCCACCCAGTTTTTCAATCTGGGAACAACAACCGCAGCTGGAGCTGGAGAGGTCTTCCAGACAGTTATCTGTTACAGATGCCTTTTCCCGACAGTGTAAATATAAGCGTGACAATGGCGCACACTCAGAAACTGATAGCGCTATATAGCCAAAGAGATGCAGCCATTAAACATGTGAAAACCAGCTTTTACAAATATGCTGCAAACTTTTTATTCTTAAGAATAAAATGTTCTTTTGTTCTTTGAAAGAGTGCACTTGCATTAATATGCTATTATATTGTCATACTGTAATTATATAATCAGTGAAATAAAATTGTCTTAAAATGACAATAATATCGTTTATCGCAATTAATTTTGGTGCAATATATCGCACAACAAAAAGTAGTTATCGTGACAGCCCTACTATCAAACTTATCTCGGAGTATGAGTATATTCTGCACTGCACTATAATAACTGTAAGGTCTCAAAATCTATTAAAAAAATAAGCGTTTTAATTAATGCATGTCATGCTTCCACATGCACTGTGGAATAAAGTGCATTGAAAAGTATTGTTCACATAAATGCTGGAAGCATAACGTTTAATTTTCCTGTCTAAAAGAAAAGAAACTTAATCAAAATGCTATTTATTTTGAAGAAATTATTGCAAGGTTTCTATGTATCTGCAAAAGAAGTTAAGCATACTCATTTGGATCAAAATATTTGTAAGATTATGAGAATCAGTCAAGTGTATCTCAACGTTTGATTGGTGCTCTATACAACGCTATTTATTTATTAATAATGGAAGTTACCTTAAATGTTTACAATATTTACAAAACATTTATAAAACTGGATGATGATTAGGGATGCAACGATACAATTTTTTCAGAACCGAGCCGATACGAACATTCTGAGGATCGGCCGATACTATGAGGTTTTTATTTTAAATGAATGTAGAATTTCTATACTTCTCTGTGTTGACCTGATCATCAGTCTTCTGTGTGTTAAACACAATCTATTAGTGTTTCTCAACTGGTCGGTCAAAAGTGGGATTGTTTACAGCCAAAGAAACGACATCAACAAAAAACGTAATTCTAAATGTTTTCTGATGCGGGACTTTTATTTTAAAAGGCGTGCATGAAAGCTGTTGACACTGTCAGATCATCTGACTCAGATGCAGGTTAAGTAAAGAACGAGTGCCTGAGAAGTATCTGCGGTCAGATGAGATGTTGACCGGTTTAATGTCAGTGTAATTATTCTATTGTTATTTTCGTAACTTGTTATGAAATAAAAAGCCTCACCTCAGAAAAAACGAATTGTCCTGTCAGATGTTATAATGTGCTGGTAGCGCGCGCTCTTCTATAGCACGCGCGAACGCGGCGCCGAGCTGTATATCACTTCAATAATAAAGAGCAGAAACTACGAGCATACAATGCGTGAAATAAAAGTACAGTACGAATAAATCACATAACTGTACTGCGTGTGTTAGCTGGCAAGGATTTGCATGAAGGTGTGATATTCATTCTATTCAGGAGCAGTTTTCACGTTTCAACAGTCACCTAGGTTGTTTTCATAACCTAAAAATACCATGATATTTTCACTGTGTCATTTTGTAGGCTATATGTTTAAATCAGTGGTTCTCTACCTTTTTTCCAGTGTGCCGCATTATGGTCCAAGTGCAAGTCTCAAGGGCCGCATGCATGTCATTTACATATTAGTCACCAATACAAACCAACCAGATTTATAATATTATTTATAGGCGAAATATTATATCTAAACTAGAGATGTCAACGATTAATCGACGATCGATTAATTGTGGATAACAGATATAATCGATAAAAGCTATCGATGGTCGATTAAGCGGTTTCATTTCGGGGTGCGTGCGGCGCATGCGCAAAACACGTGCAAACGGCTGTGCGTGACGGTGAAGGGGCTGGATCTTACAAGAAAATAATTTACTAATATACAAACTACGCTTTTATTATGATCCAAACTTTACAAGTGTATTAAATCAGATACATTAAAGTTATATTGTATTGAAATGTTATAAGTCATGTTCAATTATAATTTCATTAGATAATTGTTGCATATCGGGCACTTCGCTTTGACGCGAGCAGGACAGATATAGGCTATTCTTTCCTACAACTTGTTAATTCATTCCTACGACATATTAATATGTGACAGCTGTCCATGTTTCATTAATTTGTTTCCTAGAAAACCCATGATTTAACTTAAATGCGGGAACAATTTTAGTCATAGTAACGAATTCTTAATTCATGGCCACGAAATCATTCATTTCCCCCACACGTTTACCACAGTAAGAGATGCAAAAACAGTAATAATAAAATAAACCTGCGAATCTAAAGGGTGAGGATTTGGGAAAAGAAACAATAAATAATATTAAATTCGTGACCATTCGGAAAAACAGAACACAAATCCGCATTTGGCTTGAATTAAATGTATGCGCTGGGCATGAATCCAAAAGCATGGTCGCGATGTAACATTTGCCTGCTAACCAATTATTTCTCTAATTAACAAAGCTTTGTACCTCACTTGTGTCATAATACTCACATTAAAATGTTTCAAATGGGTAACAGTGTGTTTTGCTGTAGCAACGGCGGTGGTTGTGGAAGCGGATCACTGACCGCACGTCACAGCCCCATGCGCCGTACTTGTGTTTGGGATAGTTTTATTTTAAATCCCGATAATGTCAATTGCAAACATTGCTATGATGTTTTAAAAATAAAAAAACAAGCACCATGAAATCATTTAAAAAGGCGCATTCAGCAGTCTCCGTGGCAGTATATGAAACAACACACACAGTATAATGATCCCGTGCGTATACGGCGTGCTCTCTTTCATTTATCAAATGATTGTAATCACATCCATTCATTTTACCATCCTGCCACTAGCCTTTTATTTACACTAAAACCCTTTTCATTCGGGTGAAGAAGCTGGCGTTTTGAGGGGCATTTGCACATCCTGTCATGCCGGTGACTATATGCCACTGCAATAGACGCATTTTGCAGTAGTTAAGGTTAAAGATTAATTGATTGTTAATTCAAACGACGACCGATTATGGAAATGATTGAAAATTGACATCCCTAGTATCATTTCAAATGATGGTCATGTCCGTGTGAACACTGCTTGGAAACAGTCATTTGAGAATAGAGAACAAAGCGATTGATTTGAGCTGGCGTGTTTTGTTTGTCCGCAGCATGTCACCCGTGGGGCAGAAAGAGAATGATGCCCTCAGGCAGTGCATTCAGGCCCGCGCCCAGCTGGATGAGGCTATCGTTGGGGTCATCAAATCTGAAGTTCAGCTTAGGAGCAACTCCAGAGAGGTGAGATACAGCAGCTTGTTTTCCCTGCATGTTTTCGGTGTCATAAAGATATGAAGTACTGGCCTATTTTTAATCTTTTATTTATATTCTTAACTATTAAATCATTTGTTTAGTGTGACTTCGTTATAAACATCATTTATCTTTTCTTACCACCTTAATCTTTTCCAGTGGGTGTGAACACTGACTGGCTTCACAGTGTGCTTTATGCTCATTTAGTGCACAATGAGATGTTATTTTCTTGTTTGTGTTATAAACATAAGAACTCATCCGTGCATATGACAGAATTTGTCACACCTCACAAGCACAGGCAATAATTACTATTTAGGTGAAGGTAGTCTAAGAATAGGGCTTACTAGACCACAGCTAGACAAGCTCAGATGTATTAACCAATGACAAATAGTGTCAAAAATAGTTTGTAGGCAAGTATATAGGATTTACACTCATTCACTTAAGCTTTAATGTGAAACCCCATAATCTCTCAAAACAGCTGCATGGATCAGAGTATAATAATGTTTCTCTGTTTTAAATGAATAAGGATTTTTAAATGACCTCAGATTGTTGCAGGCTGTCCTTTAGCGGTTTAGGAGGAGGGATGTCTTATTCCCCACAGCAGGAGTTTTAAAAGCTGCTTGGCATCCGAGCGCTTTCATATCAAAGGCAGACGCGTCAGGACTCACACGTATGTGCCTCTGCTCACTCACAGGTGAAGTCTGATCTGCACAGCGCTATCAGTAGACATCTGGAGATCCTTCGCTCTCGTGAGGTCTGTCTGCTGGAGCAGATTGATCTGGTGGAGCAGCTCAAAGGAGAAACTTTGCATCAGCAACTACAGCAGCTGCATTTGGTGAGTTTAAAGGGATTTTACTGAGCATTCTCAGTTTGAAGAAGTACATTTGTACGCAGCCATCTGTCAGTCAGGACAATTGAGCTGTTATTGCGGAAAGACTGCTTTAAGTTTCATTTTTCACTTACAGTCAAGACTAAAATAAAACAGTACGGATACTTTTGAGATCTGTATTACAAAGCACGAATTCTGAGAAATATAATCTAATTATGGACTCTGAAACTAAAGAAGTGAAGCTGTTCTGCTGGAGGTACTGTAAAGCTGTTATGAATATTGTTTTCTCATGGTTTCTTCCAGCTCAAAGGTCAGTTTGACATCCTCATTCATCAGATGGAGTATTCCAGTGGTAACAATCTCGCCACCCAGCTCACCAACTGCCTGGAAAAGTAAGAACCAGATTGACTTTTCTAGAATGATTTGGTTTTGTGTATCTGCTCCAGTGTGTTAAATGACTGTTTACATGTCAAGATAGTCAACAGAGGTAATGTAGTGGTTTAAATCTCCCTGTGAATCTCCAAACAATCTACAATCATTTTCCACCACAAAAATGTCTATGTAGATGATGAAAATGTCTTTGCTAATAATGGGTGTAAAACTCAACTTTTTTTAATTCCAGGCTTTCTTCTCTCAATATGACTCCTGACGAGAGCCCAGAGATGAGTTTCCAAGCAGATGCACGCAGCTTGCGCCAGGCTATCACATCCTTTGGGACCATTTCTTCCCAGGTTTGTGGAATTGCTGATTTGCAGACTTGGACATGAATGCTTGTGGTTAATATAGATCGATCTATCTATCTATCTATCTATCTATCTATCTATCTATCTATCTATCTATCTATCTATCTATCTATCTATCTATCTATCTATCTATCTATCTATCTATCTATCTATCTATCTATCTATCTATCTATCATCTATCTATCTATCTATCTATCTATCTATCTATCTATCTATCTATCTATCTATCTATCTATCTATCTATCTATCTATCTATCTATCTATCTATATCTATCTATCTATCTATCTATCTATCTATCTATCTATCTATCTCATCTATCTATCTATCTATCTATCTATCTATCTATCTATCTATCTATGTATCTATCTATCTATGTATCTATCTATCTATGTATCTATCTATCTATGTATCTATGTATCTATCTATCTATGTATCTATCTATCTATGTATCTATCTATCTATGTATCTATCTATCTATCTATCTATCTATCTATCTATCTATCTATCTATCTATCTATCTATCTATCTAAAATATTAATTTGAAGAGGCTTAAAATCATATTTGACTACATTTTGACCAAACCTCCACCATGGCCAAGTAGATTAAAACGGTTTAATGCAAGAACTACAATACAGCCAAAAAAGAAAAATCAAAGCATGTTTTCAAAACTGATTTCATTAGATGAAAATCTGAATTATTTGAATACACTGACACGGTCTACACTTGACATCAGTGGTATGACAAACACCTAGTATAATCTGGATATGAAACAATGCTGTTCTATTTCTGATGTGCTCCATCAATTACACTACTTCCGACAACAGTACAAATTGATTCTGAACTTTCTTGCACCTTTGTTCAGTGCAGACAACCTCTAGCTGTTTTGGCACTGGTGTCTGGTGTAGACATGGTGTGAGAATGTATTGAATATGTTCTGCTGGAACATATGGTCCAGTTATTAACATAGGATTGAAATGTCCAGTTGACTTTTGACAGGATCACTGTGTAGCTGGGGAGAGTAGAGAGTGTCAAAATACTATGTGCTCATACCATTGCTATAAATAGACCTGTGCAGCCTTACACAAAGCACCTGCATTCATTACTCTTCTCTGCTGCAGCACATGGAGACCTCAAACTGTCCTGAGGGACCATGGCTTCTCCGGGACTGCCCAGTTTCTTGCAAGAAACAGGTTTGTTTTTGATGTTACACATGGCTTTTGTAGCTTCCTGCTCACTAATTTGCATCCAAAGTAAAAACATTTGTTCACTTAGAAATTAGATTCTGAAAGGGACGCACCGCTGGCTGAGGGGCTTCTAGGAGACCGTTCAGTAAGCAGTGCTCCTGGACTCAACATCTGCACAAACCTCCAGGACTGGCTGCTTGTTTCCAAGGAATCTCAGGTAAACTTGTTTGTTTTTTTTTCAAACCCGATGTGGGACCCACTAGTTGAGAACAATTGAATTATTCACTTGACTGTAGCTAAAGTGCTACTGCTCTTAAATTATGTCTTTAGAAATGGCACTTGAGTTTTTAAATTTATTTTTATTTCCACTTTACAGGAAGAGCGACCGTTACCTTCCTTTGACTTCCTAAAAGCTTGGGGCCAGCTTCATGACCTGGAGTCGTGGCTTCTGAAGGAGAAAGTGCCAGTTCGTGAGCGAACCTGCAGCGGAAGTTCAACCTTCTCGATTGAGATGATCGAGGAAAGTGACCTAAATCTGGATGAGGTTGAAGTGGAAGACCAGCAGGACAAATGCAATGACGCTGTTGAGGAAGAAGATATCAGCAAGTGGCTCTTTAGCCCAAGCCCGGTCAAGCAAGATAAGACCAGCACGCTGATCTTCAAACCCTTTTTTGAGAGCTTCTCCTCCAGCGAATGGCTACTGAAATCTGACTGCAGCTCTTGCAATGTCAAACACACCACTTCTGTGGAAATCGAGAACCTCGGAAAGCTCAAGTGCCTAAAGACTCCACCCTCATCCGCTGCCATTAGTCCTGAACCCCTGGATATGTGGCTCAAGAAGACCATCCCTATAGAGACTACCTGCAAAGCCAACGAGACTTGTGTCAGCTACGCTCAATGCGTCTGTGACGACAACTGTGGAAAAGAGGCCCTCAGTGCTTGGCTCGCCAAGAAAGAGTGTCGAGATAAGAATGGCATTCCTGTCAATAAGAACGCCCCAAACAAAGCCTCCAGCCACCAGCAGGACCAGGACCAGAAGGTTCAAGCCATCATAGATGCGTGGCTGCACCCTAGCAATAGAGCCAAGTCCCCTGCCCTGTCGTCCTTCTCTGCCTGCGTCACCCCGTACACCAAAACCTCAGACTCTGAAAGCTCTGTCCAGGAGTCTTTGCAGAAATGGCTTTTGCCAGCGATCAAGAGCACAACCACTGAGACGCCAAAGAGTGAGAACACTAAAGAGCAAGACAGCAAAGACATCGAGGAGGACAAATGGCTTCTACGCAAACAGGCCAGTACACAGGTGAGGCTGATTTCTGTTGCTGCTTAGCACAACATAAAAAATTGAAAGGGATAGATTACCCAAAAATTTCAATGAAACCTGAGAGTAGGGCTGTGCAATTAATCGCATGCGATTATCATGCGCATCTCGTCAGTAAAGCCGGTTCTGTGATTGGCAGTAAATCTCCATCACCTGTTTTCAAATGGAGTGGCAGTTAATACACAGAGCCGTAGTTCACTGATAGGCAATATCGCAGATGAATCGCATTCGATTATGAACACGATATCGAGACACAATAGCTTTAGATGATTAACAGACTTAATTCAGAACGTTATTCATGTATAAACATTGATCAACATGTATATAAGGAACGTCAAATATGGTGTAAACAAACTCACGAATTACTTTTTTTGTCAATGTCTTGGATTCTTTGATGAGGTGAGTTTGGTTTACTTCTATGAAGGAACAGATCTCAGGTTTTTTTCCTGTATAAACATCAGTGGGGACAATGAGAAGTGGCTATATAAAGCAGCTACAAAGGTGAGAAACAGTCATACATATGAATGTCCTGTGTCTTTGCGTTCAGAGGAAGTTAAACCATTTTCTCTTTTTTTCAGATATGAACGCAACACCCATTTATCTTTTGGAGATTTGACTCTAGTGCTATTTAATCGCTGATTATTGCACAATATTTTTCTCTTCTTTCTCTCTCTAATCTTCTTGAAAGGGTGATCTGGACCAAAGGTCCTGTCCAGGAGGCAAGGCTTTTGGTACACCGTCACTTAAGGAAGTGTTAATGTTGGGGAATTACTGCCATTTTGCCCGTATAATGGCTTAACGCAGTTAAATTCCAGTAATGTGGTGGACTCAAGTGTTTATATTAGAATTCAGCAATGTGATTTAGAAATGCATACAAAACAAATGAAACAATACCCTCCTATAGAGGCATAGTTGGGGTGGGGGTTGGGTTGAACAGAAATAAAAACATAAATCTATATTAATTTTAATTACGCACAGTTACAGCATTTTTTTAATTCATCTTCCAAAACTCAGTCCTGCTCATACGGAGGAAAACATGCTCTAAAGCAGAGAATGATTTCCTCCGTCAGTTCTGGGAATATATTTATATAGAATTTCACTATTTTATCAAGTATGGAATAAGCTTACTTTGCCGTTTATTTGACTTTATTTCAATGATTATTATAAACTTTAGTGGCATATAAAACGCCAGCTAAACATAGCATAACTTCTTTTATTGTAACCTGAAGAAATGATAACTCGTGCCTGACATCGAATGTGTAGCAATGCTTGCTATCGGTCCACCTCCTGAGTGGAAATCAATGCAGCCGATGTTTGTTGTGTGGTCTTTGTGTTAGACTTAAGTGTTGGTGAATGTTTAGCACAGAATCAATATAGTTCTTTTTCAGTTGATTTGACCATAAAGTAACGACTGGTACTGCTTGATGCCTCTGCTGTTAATCACCGTCAACGTGTAAGACAAGATTTATACTTTGCTCTTGCTGAGCTAGTTGAATTGGGTTTTTTTAGACCTAAAATTCAATTTCATCATAACGTCGTCATGTACCAGCCGTTCACTTACTAATGGACCAAGGACTTGGTACATAAGCATTAACAGTGCAGAAATCTGTCATTTTTGTCAGCATGTGCCAGTGTTGGACTGCAGTATTGCACACATGTAGTTTAATCACAAATGTCTTTGATCCTTGTCAAGTGAATAAAGTATATCAATGTGTTTTCTGTCATGAAGTGGCTGATTTCCTAACACACTAAATACCAGTTTATTCTCATAGAAAAAGGAACCTAAACGGAAATAATATAATGCTATAGAGACATTTAAGGTCACGTAACCTCATTTCAACATCTCTACATTTTAGTGAACACGGCTAAATGCAGAATACACAAATGTAGAAAGAAACCCAATTTTATAGCACAGATTTATTGAACTTTTAGCAAGATTGATAAACATCTACTTTGTTACACTGTTGATGGAATGACACGGCAATGTGCCCAAGTATAATCATGTTCATTCCTAATTACCAAATATTACTTAAAAGAATTTAAGTAAATGCTCATTATCCGTTTTAAATAACTACTGTTGGTAAATTATAGACTGCAGTTTTGTATAATAGCTGAATGTATAACAAACACTGAAAACAAGCAACGACTTACTGCACTATTTGGTACTTCAGCCGTTATATATACAGTACACATCTGATAATCTATCAGTTACATTAATAAACACTCATACAGAGTTAAATTTAACCTTTGTCTAAAATACATTAATAAATAGTTTCAAACAATCCTCATTTAAAATTAAAGGATACATTTTTAGGAGATTGTCTGAATTTGAAGCCTCAAAGTGCGATTTGTTTCTTAGCTTTAAAGTTAATGGACATTGAATTTGTGAGAAAATTATGTTTGGTATTCAAAAACAAAACTCCATGATTTGTGGATTCATTTGAATGTCTTAACAGAAGCTTCAGTGGCGGGTTGGAGAGCTTCCCTTCAGATGGTCCCAGTAACTGTAGAGAGCGTAGAGTCCAGAAAGTGTCAGTCCAGCCAATCCCCCCCGCGCTGCCCCCCGCAAACCTCCTGCAACAAAAACAGAACTTGAGGTAAGAAGTGAAAACAAGAAACAGACGTTCCTCTAAATTTCTCTCGAGATGAACTTCTCTTCCTTTAGTTGCACTCATCACTCTCACCAAATTGAGTAATAACCCCCCCCCAGAAGAACCACTTTGTCTTCCTCAAAAAACATTTCAGTGATCAGTCCTTAAAATAAAGTTTTTATTTTAGTCTTAAGAACGCTTTAAAAACCTTTTTATTTCACTATAAAGAACCTTTGTGCAATGGAAAAGTTCCACGGATGTTAAAGGTTCCTCAAGGAACCATCAATGCCAAAAACAGAACCTGATCCAGCACAAGCTGTTGTTTATATTCACAAGACCCAAGACAAAGAAAAAAAAGACTAATGTATTCCATTCAAGGCATAATTATCATAGTAGAACTTTGTTTTTGGGTTCAGAACCAGTCAGATCTGGTCATTGACCTCCCGTGACATCCTCACCGATGTCAGTGGTGTAAAACAGATAGAGAGGAGTTCCAGAACATGGAGAAGAGCGATAGAGCTTTGAGACGTGTGAGGACTCCACACCCACCATGAGTTCAGGCTTGATATGAACTAGCCCACCCATCACACAGAGTCCACTGGAATGCTTCAAAATAATAATGCACTGTCTCTTTAAGAAAGGACTCTTCCTTGCAGACATGTTGCTACACATCTACAAGACTGTTTCCTGTTCAAGTTAAACAGAAATGCCCCAAATATGCAGAACAAAACAACAGAAAAATGTCAACATGCCAGTAAAACAGGCTGTAATTTTTTTACAGCACTATTATAATCAATGCACATCTCCTGTGAGCTTGTAAATATGTTTGAATATACACTAGCCTGTGTGACACACGAGTATGAAACATGAGCTAACTAAAGTTATGATTGATCTTGTGACACACGAACACAAACTGCATTGAAGGCAAAACTCTTATCTGACCCTTTACCCTCCCAAATGCTTTTCAGCAGCGTATGCAATGTGCTGAATCATCTCAGTGTCCAGGAACTTCCCTGCTAAGAACTCTGCAGCAAAGAGTGATGGGAAATTATTGTGTGGCGTCCTGGTGAAAGAGATTTACCCTGATATCTTGACAACAGCTCTTCTCTTTAAAACGCATTTATTCCACAGCTCCAGGAAAACACCTGTAGGGTACTTCCTTAAAGGAACAATGACAACCACCCAATGACCTTAATTAGAAGTTTTTACTACAACATTCAGGTTTCCGAAGCACAAATCTCAATTTTATACATAGAGAAATGATCTATAGTTATCATTCTGTAAGGTTAAGTTAATTCTTTAAACATATTTGAAAATGTACTTTATTCCTGTGATGGTAAAGCTGAATTTTCAGCATCCATCTTCAGTGTCACATGATCCTTCTGAAATCATGAGAAATATGCTGATTTTGCTGATCAGTGTTAAAACGGTGTGTAATGTGTTTATGGAGACAGTGATTGTTGGATCAGTCTGATGCATCCTTGCTAGATTCAAATAATTATTTATTTCAAGACAATACTCTTACTGTCCCCAAACGTTTGAATGGTAATCTATTTGTATTTAGAGAAATATCTTGCGAAGCATTTTATATTCATTATGATTTTTATTCTCGTTACCAATCATATTTTAAAATCTATAAATGATGTTTTATATTTTAGTCTTTTAAAGTATGAAATTCTCACTGCATCTGAAAACACTGAAGAACATAGTCTGTGTTTCTCCTGGATGTTCATACTTTTGTTTTGCTCTACATCAAATTGTACAATGTTGTGTTTCATGGGAGCTGAGAGCATATGAAGAAAACTTTTCCAAAATCAATGTCATTGAAAATCGGATGCCCACACACCACAGTTGTACTATAATGTTGCAGCTAAATGTTAAAACAGTCCAAATACCTTCAAGGCATGAAAATAGATCAATAAAGATATATTAAAATTAATAAATAATATTTCAAACTCTAAAGGGACTACATATTGGTTAACCATGTGTTAAGTATTATATAATAACATCTGTTACTGTTATTAATTAGAGTTATAAAAAGATATTAAAGCAAAATGCTTTGTCATCAGTTTGAACTATTTCCCTTTTCTCATCAAAGAAGTCTTCCACAGAACAGGAAGTACATAACATTGCTGGATCTTTCCCTTCAGTCTTCTGACAAAAGGCTTGCTTTCTTGCTTCTTAAAGATAACTGTAATTCATTACATATTGCCTCTCAATCTCTACTCTGTATTTACTCTCAAGTCATGTAAATACATATGCATATTTTCTATACAGCTGTATATATAGAGTACACAAATCTTCTGTTCCAGTTTCATACACATTAGTAATATTGTTAAGCCTCTTTAAATGCTTCTGTTTTCATGTCAGATAGGTATGTATGCGTGTATGTACCGAGAGCTTCTTAAAAACCACAACAAATTCCTTGACGAATAAAGCTGATTCTGATAACACACTGTGATAAACATACGATCTACCTGGAGATTTGTAGAGGACACCAGTCAGGGTTCCTGCAGCGATCGTGTTGAGGTGGTCCTCTGCCCCTCTGGCTTTCTCTATGATCACCCCAAACACGCTGTACAGCAGAGCTGAACACATACAGTACACCACCCATTTAAATCAACACACAGCATTATTATACGACTTCGAAATGACAAATACCCTTTTGATTCAAATGAGCATTAACCTGACTACAAATATGGATGAGATTGATTTTGAGGGGGAAGGAGTCGGAGTTTGGGCCCCTCACCTAATGAACCCAATGTGTTTGCCCATGTGGCACCTTGGCGGGTCACCATGTTCAGGATCCTGAATGGGAAAGAAGTTTAAAACAAAGTCAGAATTGACTTAAATCACTAATGACTTCTGTTCTAATACATCAAGCCATATACAGAAATTGAGAACAACACAAATACAATACACAAGTAGGTCTTGGGAAACGGCTCCTACAATCACATTAGTCTATTAAATGAAAGGCTTTTCTTTGAACAAATAAACATGCATATTTTTGCTTCATTGCACATGAATCAGCACCTGGACTTTCAAGGCCGACTCGTTCAGTAACAACTTCCTTGAACTGTGCCGGTCTTTAAGGAAATACATCTGACAGGGTGATCATAGCACCTTTTGACCCGAACATCCTGTTGTCGAGCGGCAGACTTTGGCCCTCTGTACTTGTATAACTAGTAAAGAACTGAATGAGAACAGGCTTGACCACTTGATGCTTTGGGTCACACAGGTGTGTACACACAGATGTATTTGAGCTATTGATTTAAAACAGCTGTCACAACTTATCTTTATTGATAACAAAAAAAAAAAAGAGAAAACATCACTCAAATTGACATTAAATGAAACATTTTTCAAAATAGAGTTTGAAAATAAAATTGAAATACAAAATGTCAGTGTCAAGCTATGTATTGCGATTTTCTGTATTTAGTGATATGAAAGTAAAAAAAATGTAAGTAATCAAGCTGAATCATGTGAAAGTTGTTGCTCAAATCATGTATTCAGCTCTGTTACGGCTGCAAAAACACAAACATTGTCAGAAGAGGAACCAAGTGTTGTAACATTAGGATCACATTTGTTTCTTCATCACAAGTCTTGAAATCAGCTAGATGGTCTTTTTAACTGAAGAATAGTATGTTTAGTGGCCACACTCTTATCAAAGTGTGAAAAAGAAATAAAAATATATATGTGTGTGTATATATATATATATATATATATATACACACACACACACAGATACACACACACACACTTGGATATATATATATATATACTGTATATACATACACACACATATATATACACACACACAGATTTGTATATATATATATATATATATATATATATATATATACACACATACATATATATATGGGGTAAATATTTTGACATCAGCTTCACTTCACAGTCAGATAGATACATATTCAACAAGCATTATAATAAATACAAGCATATTATACAATTCTACTTTTTAAAATATACTTTTGATAAAAGACTGTAAATGTTTTAAAACGACTAAAAGTCGAAATTGAGACAAAAAAACATTTTGGTACAGCACAATTTTGACTTTAAAAATTACACTTTTTAAAAACACATTTGTACATACAACTCTAAAATATTATTTAAATTTACTTTTGTTTTAAAAAAAAAACACTTGATAAAAGAAAATACAAAAAAAATTGTCCTGGGTAAATGGTACACAATAAAACATCTGAAGCTTGCCCTGAAATCATTGTCTCTGGACAGTGTGTCCAGACATTTGTTTTATATGTTAGTACTAGAATATAGATATTTGGCCTGTACAACACTTTATAAACAATCTGCCCATGCCTGGATTCAAAAGGGTACATGCATCTTTTCCCAACACAGAATAGATTTCACATAATTTGTTGTTTTGACATTCTTTCCATTTATCTTATATATATTACAGGCAGAAAAATGCACGTGACTCAGGTTTTAGTAGAATGTGGTGCATCACCACAAACAAAAGGAAACAAGAGACTGAAATGCTCAGTTTGGTTTATCTGTCTATTCATGACTCGTGCTCACTGACATCACGGAATAACCCTATTGTATGTTACCAGGCCACCTTTACCAGGAAATTCACTTCTGCGGTTTCTGTTCCTATGAAAGGTATAGTGCACACTGTAGTGAACACTGCCCTCTGCTGGCTAACCGTTTATGAGCGCATGCAAGGTGTAATACAGACCATCAATGCAGTGGAAAATCCTGTTTAACCTGAAAGTGTGCCATATCCTTCATATTGATCTCAATTCTATTATTTCTTGTTTGATTATTAATCAAGTTATGAATCAGTATTTCACCTTCTAGATTATTGGATGATTCACTTAAGATAGTGGTGCCATCTATAATAATAACTATAGATAGAAGTTTTTGGTCTTTCATTGGAGCAATGCAGCAAGAGTGAAATGCGTAACCTTATGCTTCACATGCCGTGATCTATTTCTTCCTTTAAGGTCACGGAGCCATGTCAGGAGGTCAGGATGACCTCTCATCTACACGACTTACGTGTGTGCTTAAAGAGATATTAAAGAATCCTGATGTATTCTGTACTTCTACTCTCTGATAGGATGACAGCAGTGTGTGACCATGCCCGATGAGGTTTAGGGCTGAGGCAAACTTGAAGTAAGATAAGTGTTTCTCTGCGTATGTGTGTTAGTATCTGTCTGTACAGGGAGAAGCTCAGACAGTCCCAGGACAAACGTTCAACTACCAATGTCCAGCGTATCAGATATACGTCTTTGGAGAGACGTATTGCATCTGACCTCTGATCACTCGTCACCAAAATAGTCGTCAGAAGATATGCTTCAAGCTTGCGTCCATATGTGGAAGTTGTCTAAGTTTATCTAGGTTTTAGAACCAATCAGAGTTTTGATAACTTATGCATTGACGCAATTAGCAACCTCTGTTAGGGTATAATTGTTGAGGATTCTGAATTGTAAAGCGTCGTGAGTGTTGAAGCGGACTTCTGCGGATGTCTGATACTGCAAACTATTTCTTCAATTGAATCGCATCTCTTGACTCCTTGTCTTCATTCAACGACACCTGGTCCTTTGGGTTTTAACTGTAATTCCCCAACAAACATATCTGCGAAATGCCATTAAAGAGATACTATGGAAGCCCATTTCCGCAAGAGATGAAAAAACAACAAACTAAACATGCTTTAGTAAATCATAATGACAGGCAGACAAATGTGCGAGTTATGAGATACTAAACTGAGAAAAAAGATAAAGAGATAAAAAGAGACAAAATTATGATAAGAAGCTGAAATTGTGAGAAATCATACAATTTTACTTTTTATGTCGTAATGACAATTTCAACATTGTATCTCATAATTTCAGGACATTCCTGTTTAGTGAGGTTTTCTTGTTAAATAAACGTCAATACAAATGACTATATACAATAATTCTTACATCATTATTATGTCTTAAAAAGTCACAATTATGAGATACTAAGTCATAATCATGAAATAAAAGGTAGAAATTGTGACTTTTCATCATAGTTATGATACATGACAAATAACTATGATTTACTAAAGCATGATTTTATGTATTATGTGCCAGTCCATATGCAGATAGTTTATTGTAGTAAACTTAACTGACAGCTTTCATAACTACAATCACAGTACTCACTGTACATTGTGAGGTTTGGACCAAGCCATGTTTCTGGTTTCAGACAAGCCCATTCGAAGTCCATTTACAGCCCCAAATACAGCACCTGCATGAGTTGTAATAATTTAGAAAAGGTGAATTACAAATATCATCCATATTAATTTAAAGGAAACACTGAGACTGTGTGACGCAGGAGAACCTGTGTGAGGAAGAAGAGATAAGATACCTGTGATACAACATCCTCCGATAGTAAAAAAGGCCAGCTCGAAGCGTCCTCTTGTTTTGTTTGCTCCAGTGGGCAAAATGAACTCATCTGTATCCTGTGAGCACATGATCATGACAGACATTCATTAAATCTCATATATCACTAACATTGGCCATCTAAACACACAGATCTGAGATCTCACCTGTAAGAGATACCTGGGGTCCACGTTAAGGTATGGAGAGATTGGACTCATGCCGGTCACTGTTAAGAAAAACAGCTTTAGTAAGCGACTGAATCATATGTACTTTAGTAATATAGTGTAGTAGACTCACATGGCACTCTAGCGAGCTCAGTCTTTGAATACTGAGGGCCAGCAGATCCAAAAGACCGAAGCCTCCTGCACTTTTAGAGCCTGGGCTGGATGCTCCTGGTGGCTCCTTATTATCCATGTCTAGGTTCAGAGGTCCGTGCACCTTTTTACTCAGTTAAACATTTAAAGATATGCCTAACTTATAGGTTTTGCGCACTACTGTTCCTGTTCCCTAACGAGCTTTAACTTAGCAGGACAGTAGTAATAAGGTCAAATATGGACTCTGGCTGCCTGGCAATTAGTCTATGTTTTTCAAAAACACAATCAAATTGTTTAATTATTGAGTATTTTCACTCATTTTGCCACCGCTGCATGGCGATGCTGAACCTGAAGCTCCTCTTGTTTGCCGTAAAGTAAGCTGTCGACGTTCATTGACTAACCAGCACAAACAGCTCTCATCACTCAAACCCACACGTTTAACATTTATACTATGTTATAACATAATAATAATAATATCCAGTGTGGTGATGTGGACAAACTGTGAATATGAAATAAACTTTACTGAATGTAAATTAAGCGAAGCTTTACTGAAGCGGATATACGGCCGTTTTTGCGACAGCAACTATTTCTGGCCAGATAAACACATACGGAAAGTGAAACCAAAGCGAATTAATTCGGAGATTTGCAGAGCTGATAAATTGTGTTTAATTAATAACGCACTTTTTAAAAATATAATTTGTATATCTATCACTGTGTATTTAGATGGGGATTATGAAACCTGTTACTGAAACGGTTTAAATCGATTTTCATATAGTTTACTCATAGGCTACTTTTAATGAAAGTAAATACGTTTTATTTATGTTGCTTTGTATAAATGTCTAGCGTTGAAATTGTTTTAATTTTACAACTTTAGAAAGATGTTCAATTGCATACATGATTTGTTTGTTTATTTAAAGGTTTATTAATTATTGAGGAAGAAAACTATTCATAAGTTTCAGTGGCTCCAGACCCTGTTTTTTTATTTTACACATTATGTGTGTTTTGTACACTTTATATGTAATAGCTGTTGTTAGAGCATGTGATATTAAAAATAATTTAAATAATTAAGAAAAACAACGCATTTTGTCTTTTTGTTTACTCTGGAATTTATAATTATTATTGTGTTTTTTATTGGTTTATTATTTTTAAAAGTGTGATATTTCATATGGCCAACAGATTACTGTTGCTATTTTTGTGTCGCTTAAAACGAGATATATCAAATCAAAATACATATATAATTATAATTTAAATTAGTCTTAAAAAATCATTTTATTTAAAGCGGGAGAACGTGCGTTATCTTATTGTTTTTTGGACATGGGAAATATTATGTTAATCAATATTGAAACACAATTTACAGTCTTTTATCATTATTTTGAGTGTGTCACATTTCCAAAAACATGTGTATTCTTCATACTGTTACGAACAGAGTTTATTCTGTTCATAAAGACATTGTTGTTGTAGTGTAAACAGCGTCTTCACAGTGGAATGCGGAAGTCCATCCATATGGTAGACACATCAACGGTGACGCGCCAGGGCTGTGAAGAAATGACATTCGTGACGACATCGGCGATAATCTGACAGAGGTGCGGCAGAACCGAAGCGATTTCCAACGACCAAACAGCACATTATATGCTCGGTAATTACTTTCAAAAACATCTTATCCGACTTAGAGACGTGCATAATAATTAAACAGTGCGCGTTTGGTTAATGAGCAAATGCAGTGCAGTGAGGGGACGCGCTGGGAGAATATGACAGTGGTTCTTGTATTGAGGAGTTAAAACACATCTGAGATCATGCAGTCACACCGGCCATATGTCTCTCTCGAATAATACCTTTGGCTCTATCTGGAGATTAGATTACACTCTTTCAGAAGTGTGTTTTATTGATGTCGCTCCAAGCGATGCATCCGTGTCTTAAGCGTTCAAAAGGGATTTTATTGACTGAATGTGCTCGCGGTCTTCTCTCATGCATACATTGAAATGGTCAGTAATTATAAGATATACTTCCGAGCAGCCGTAAGTGCGAGTTATTACAGCAGAAGCTGGCGGTGGTACAGAAAGTACAGCCTGTACACACCGTGTTCAGTGTCAGTATATGTGTGTATCTGGGCCTCGGTGCGAGAGATACGCGTAGATTGTTCATCATCTGTGAATGTGTTGAATATATGTAAAATGTTATGGCGGGCCGGTTGAATCCTGGCCATGATAATGTGTGTACAGTAAGGCTCTAACGTTATTACATTACAAGGTCAGAGTGCTTAACAGCACGGCTCTTTCTTCATTTTAGTATTGAGACATTAAAACGTTCTTGACGTGGATATCTTGAACACGCGGGAAATTAAATGGTTTAAAAGGCAATATACAGTTGGACACACTCGGTTGCAGCCCCATTTAATCCTTTCCCAGAATGCACCGTGTCTGCACAGTTGTGTTTCCTGTTTACCGTTGTTACGCTTTTGTTTGGCTGTTTTTCCTTTATTGTCGAGGTTTCAAGTGGATTGTTATGGATGACTTTTGCCGCCATTGATCAGAGGAGGTGAGTTTATCAATAAATAAGCTTCACGTAAACACGCGGAAACGCGAGATCGGCGAGACTTCGCGGCATCCCGCTGATGAGGAAATACCCTGGCGCGCGAACGTCCGCTTTCACTTCACAGTCCGACATATTATCGCGTTCCGACGGCTTTCGGACGAACTGCAGAACGACTCTCCTGGACGGTCTCTAAAAATCTGAGGGATTCTTCTGAACGGTGTCCGAATGATTCTTCAGACCGTTTTTCAAATATAAAAAATACCCATTTAAACGTTCTCCAAATGTCAGAATGATTCCTCAGGCTGTTCTACAAATATCAAAATGATCCATTTAAGCGTTTTTAAATGTCAGAATGATTCTACGGAATGTTATCTAATGACAGAATGATTCTTTTGGAATGTTATTTAAATGTCAGTGATTTTTAGAGTATGACAGAATGAGTCTTCAGAACATGCTGTAGCTAACGTTAAATGTCAGAAATGTCAGAACCTTCTCTAAATGTGATTCTGATCTTCAGAAGGTTCTTGATTGGATCTCATAACTCTCAATCGTGGAAAAGTCTGCTTGATGATTGTTAATGGTGCAGATATATTTGAGGTTCATTATGCTGAAGTCATGCATATACACCTAAAAACAGGAAGTAAAATATCTTGCTTCATAGATCATGGATAAATTGTCTCCAGGATAAATTGTTTTCTCAATGGCCCTCCTGAGATTAATGTAATGCTGTTGAGCTTATACATGTAGTAATATTATCCCATGGCCTTAAAAAACAAATATTTGAATCAAAATAAACGACTTGTATTACCAGAGATAGATAATAAAAAAAACATTTACAAGTCTTGTTTGAATTGACACAAGGGGTGGATACACTTTTATTAATCTGTCGAGCAGACTAATTATCAGGCAATAACGTCAAAAAAGCCAAATATTGGCAGATGCATGTTATTATTCCTGGTACTGGTTAATTAAACTCTATTTGTTTTGTTTGTTACTAGGATTTGCCGAGGTGTAAATTAAGCAGCTCCCCAGAGAGAAAGCAGCAGAAGGGCCGTGAAGATCAGCTCTAATGGAGGAGACCGAAACAGAGCTGACCTGCACCGAGCAGGAGGCTTTAGGAGCAGAATTCATCACGGTGGAACTTGACACCCAGCCTATCGAATATGAGGTCAAGTGGGCCGAGGTGGGCTCCAAATTCACTATAGCCTGTGTGAAAAGGGATTTGGATGAGGCTGCCTGCTTCACCTCCGATCAGATGGTCAAAGTGGAACCGGATGAGACGTTCTTTGTCCCTTACGAAGCGGTGTACCCAGAATGTGACGATGTAGATCCAGATTTGATTGTGACGCATGAGGAGAAGGTGGGCAGCGATTTAGACTTTAACGACGACACGGAAGCGGGGAATAGCCAGTTGTGTGAAGAAGAGGACGTTTCGGATATTTGCTGGGAGAAGGAGGTGTCTCATGCTAGAACGTATAACTGCCGCTTCTGTGGCAAGAGCTACAGCCATTCCTCCAGTCTTGCTCGCCATCTGCACGTACACTCGGATGGATCGTCCCTCTCTTCCTCTAAAGGTTTCAGCAAGTTGGGCGCCAGCAAAAAGTCTCTCCAGTGCAATCTATGCGGGGTGCGGTGCAACGGCAAGCGGCTTTTGGCGATACACAAGAAATGTCACAAAACCAAGAGACTGCACACATGCAACACATGCGGAAAATCATTCAATCACAGCTCGAGTCTGTCGCGGCATCGCTTGATCCACAAAAAAGGCCTGGATACGATCGTCAGACCATTATACCCGACTTCATCCCCAGCTCCCATCGTAACCCAGCACAGTTTCCCATCCGGCCATGGCACGAGTAAAAGAACGGTCGAGAAGCAGTACCAATGCACGCAATGCGACAGGGTCTTCAGCCACTCCGCGGGACTCTCCAAGCACCAGGTAGCTCACGTGAGACAGCTGCTCAACTCGTATACACACGACAAAGACTCCCTCGACAAGTCCTCGGACCTCAAGATCCGCTTGAAGCTCTGCTCCCGCGACAAGCCCAACTACTACACCCTGTGCAAGAAGAACAAGCGGTAAAGGGGGCAAGAAGAGGTTGTACCTCCCGAGGAGAGGCCGTACCCCTGCCTAGTTTGCAACAAACGCTTCAGCCACACCGCCAGCCTCTTGCGGCACGAGCACACACACGCCAGCAACAAGTGCTACGCCTGCAACTGCTGCAAGAAGACCTTCATCCGGCTCTCCAACCTCAAGCAGCACCAGCAAACGCACGCTACGGGAAAACTCTACGAGTGCTCACAGTGCGGGAAAACTTTTGTTCACTCCTCCAGCTTCTCGCGCCATAAGAAGGTCCACGCGGCGATGAGCCTGTCTGCGAAACAGGAAGACGTTATGTGCGAAGAGGAACTGGTCTTCGATGAGGTGGCCCCGCTGGAATACGAGTCCGAGTGAGAAAGACCGAGGAACTGTCGAGGCTTAGCTGATGGGAAAATTATATATATTTTTTGGGCTAGTTTTGTTTACCCCTCATTATTATTTTGCAAAATTGTTATTTGGGTGTGGCATCACTGGCTGTGTGGATTCAATTTAATAATATTGTAATTATTATAACCCTTTTCAGCCACTTTTAGGGGATATAGGAGCCACCTTTGTTAATATTAGTTTTTTTTTGGTTGACATTCCCTTTTGTTTTGTTCATTCGGTTTAGTTGCAAGCTAAATTGATGTCTCTGAAATTTTAGGTATTGATAAGAAAATTAAGAGAATGTTATTTATTTTTATTTGTCTTATTTTTGTCGTGCTTGCACTGAATCTGTGAACCCAAAATAAAGTACTTATTGGAGTAGAGGGGGTGAGGGGCGAAGGTAATATTAAATTCAAGTTTGTTAGTTGGAAACCAGAGTTTTATATGCAATTTACTTGAACGTTGTTCCATTAAGTGTGCGGTTTGAATCAGTTATCTCTCCTGTAATTTATATTTAGTGACCTAATTTCAACAAGTTCAAGGCTTTTCTCAGCTGAAGTCTGGAGACACAGAAACAGGGTTTGCTGTTTGCTTTTACGGGATATAAAAAAAGTATACAGTTCCATTATAAACCGCTGGACGAGTGCAAATGGAGAAGCTGTAGTGTTTTGGGGTGTTTTGTTTGTTCTGGATTGGACTAGTTTCCTCAACATGTTGTCTCTGGTACTTATTTCCTCTTTGATGTTTTTTTGTCAAAATATGAAATCCATTGTGTCCATGGAGGGTATTTATATATATATATATACAAAAAAGATGCTTATTGGACACGGATATGTACAGATGCACTTAAAATATCGTTCATATAAATTTGTTTGTGTGCACTTGAATGAATATGAGAAAAGAATATACCCGCAAAAAAGTGTGCTTTTTACTTCTGCTGTATATGTGTAAAAAGTCGCAGTCGCTAAAAAGTTCTATCTGATTTATTTTTCTGTATCTGCATAAGTTAAGGAATAGCCAAGGGATTTCATATTTTAACAAGCCTTGCACTATTGTATTTATAGACAACGAATGAGGCACGGAAATATCTTCCACGCATTTTGAACAATTGATCAAGTGCCCTCGGTTACTCCGCGTAAGACCAAAGCTCTTCGATGCAACACGCAAGACCTGGAGCTCATCAGAGGTGTTTAATCAGCCTCGTGTTCGATGGACTTTCGCTCACCATCTGCCATCTGAATGGAAATTCAATGGCGATTACTAACCTATTGATGGTGTTTGACAATGATACGTGGAGGAGTGTTGGGATGCTCGTATGAAGCACAGAAGACACTGTTGCACCCTGAATGATGATGTTATTAAAAAAGAAAAAAGCTCTCGGTACTCTATAGTTTTTTGAGTTCCTGGTTGTTTTTAAATATTCCCATTGTTCTTAAAGCTAAGTCACATCACCCTGGGCTTATGGAATTTTTATTGCCATTGTTTTTAATTCTTTCAAATTATATAAAGTTTATCGCCCTACTGTCCACGCTTCTCATGTTTTGATTTGTTCTTTTTCAATTGCTGTAGCTATGTTTCATCTCTCAATGCAGCAGACCTACATCTTATATACAGATGTATGTTTTTGTATTGTGTTTGCCATTAGATAACAGTTTAAGAGTTCTGTCTTGCAGTTTTGTAATAAATGATTGGTTCATGAATCAGTGGTCTATCTGAATCTATTTGCTTAAGCTTTATAATATTAGTATGGTTCAGTCATTTCAATTACAGCTATTTAAATAAAAAAGCCCAGATATTAGATACCTGTCAAGTTGTGACAGATAATTAATTTACACTCATTTACTGAGAGATGGATTACTAATAATAATTCATTATATTACAATTTAATTGCATATATTTTATCGCCCCTATAACAGTTTTTTCAATTGCTAACAAGCATTGTTCAATACACAAACCGTATTTTCAAAACTGTTCATACAGTCTGCATTACCATCATGAATCTTGGCCAAACAGTTGCTCTCACTGGGAACACTGGGAACAATTCTCATTCAGAAAACATACATATCATTCATAACACACTGATACAAATACTAACAACAGAGAGCATTACATAATCGATCAACCTTTATCTTTGAAGTCTGAATGATTTGTCACAAGTATTTCATCATAGGATAAGAATAACATCTTTTTATTTTACTGACTGTATTACAGCACAAAGAATGAAGGAGAAAATCAGCATATCCCCCTATTTCTTTACATACCAAAACAAAAGCCCATCAATATTTACTTGTGAAACATTTACACATACAAAATTTACTTGTGAAAAATAAAACCATAAAATAAATATAAAAAGTTGAGAAAAATATTCATATCAAATAATAGTCATAATTACAAGAAAACAAAAACAAAACAACACCCGTCTAGTATAATGAAGTACTGTATGTGCAGTCTTGGAGTCTTTCTGTGTGGAGTTTACAGTGTGTTCTCTCTGTGTCGATGGTGGTTTCCTCTGGGTCTCTCCCTCAATCCATAATCATACAGGACAGGGGAACTGGAGACGGTGTGATGGACTGGCCATCTGTCCAGGGGGTTGTCCTGCCTATGACCCAGGAAAGCCTCCAGCATCATGAGGACATAGGACAAGCGCTAGGAAAAATGAATGGAATAGATGCATGGATGATGTACTGTAAGGCCCTCTCTCTGCCACTCTTTCCCCACCAATGTGTCTTCCATTTATCAGAAGATAACCAAAAAGAAAGAAAGAAAAAATAAAATAAGAAGACTAAAAATAGGACATCTGGCTTGCCTTTCAGATGAAATTGCATTTAGTTGTGTTTGGAATAATTATTGTTTAATTTCATAATTAATATTCTGCTAAGATTTTATATTTCATTATAATTCCTGCAGAAATGGACAGTTTGCCATCGTTCTGATTTGAATGTGCTTTTATCAGTTATGATAGCAGTTTGTTAGCATTTGAAAAATATGCTGGACATGTAAAGTGTTTTGCCAGTTGTTGAGAATGAATGACAAAAGTGTTTGTGGATGTTGACAAAATGTGATCATTCGTCTGAAAGCAATGACAAATGATTCACAGTTTGGTCCGCATAGACTTCTGTATCGCTGAATGTGTGAACAGTTTTGAAAATGTGGTTTCAGTATTAAACAATGCTTGTTAGTAATTGAGAAAAACTGTAATAGAGTAAGCAAGAAGTCCTTGCTGAATGTGCCACTGTAGTTCTGTCATCGGCCGAAAGATGTCAGCAAAAGACAATTTATGGCAAAAAATAAAAAAAAGAAATAGCCTCATTTTATCTGACCTTTGAATTATTTGAGGGTTTTTATATTATATATGGCCAATGTGGATCCAGTAAGAACAATACAGAGCTATTTACAATTCTGCTTTTTATTGTGAGTATAGGCCACTTTATACTGAGAGATGCACAGAACTGTTGAAAAAGGCATTTTCTGAAATAACTCATTACTTTTGGAGAATGAAAAATCAAAAAACAAAACAACAAACAAACTTAAGACCCAAAGGACCATTCACCAATGAATTAATATCTGACAATGTGCATCTGTGTACCGTTATAAACTCAACTCAATAATACGACTTTAGGCCTATTCATAAATGATGGAACGTCATAATTTCATACTGTATAATTCATTTTTTTAATCTGAGGAAAGAGAAGTATAATATCATTACTAAATGAACTGGTGGTAATATCTAGCTAAATGTTTCATTAAAATCAGATAGACTATGAAAAAATCAGTTCATTACCATAATGATAATCTACATAAAGCACAAATTCACGAACATAGAACTATATCTGTTATTTATAAGTATGAGCTGTAATAAAGGGAGGATTTGTTGAATACTCCTCACGAAACGTACTGTGACAGAAGCATGGTGATCATATCAGATGGTACAGAGATATTACATGTCTCATATTCAATTTATTTATTATTGTTTTATTTCAGTTATGAAATTACATTTGAGCTTAATAGCCATGATACTAATATTTAAAACACCATAAACCATGGTATTTGATCATGTAAAGTGTAAGGTGTAGGGTAGATCTGTTTGAATTAAGATAACATCTACATCTATCTATTAATTATTGACTATTGCGATTGTTTCTAATAGCGACTAGTATCTATTTAATTATGACTAGTAAGCATTTATTAGATCCCAGTATTTATTTATTAGATACTCATTAGATACTAGTACCTATTTAATCACCACTAGTTATTCATTAGGTACTAGTGGCCTACTTATTTCTTAGACACCAGTATCTTTTACCATTATTAGTAATAATTCTCATCTTACTAGTCAGATTTTTGCTTTTTTGAAATAAATACTAGTATCTAATCAATAAATGATGTTTTATTAACAAGGTTCGAGGAGCACACGATCAGATAATCAACCGATTTGGCACAGGTGCAACTCGTTTAGCTAACCATCCTAATGAGCACAACGCTGGCGTACATGTATAACAGATACAGCCTGCCTACCTCTGTCCAGTGACAGTTTTCCGGCATCCCTCCTCCACCCCAACTCCTCACCCCTAATCTATTTCATCCTCATCAGGGACGGGGAGTTCTCTGGGTTCGGGCCATGTTCCGGGCTCGGAGCCCTCCCCCAGGACAGCAAGCCAAATATGCCTACTACTGCTATCAGATTAAATGTAAGGGTGAACTCGTGAAGTACTAGTAGGCTATCTCTTTAATAGGTAATAGTTTAGTACCTGTATATCATAGTAATCATAACACAAAACTGTTTAATAGCTATGATATTGTTTTTGAAATCAAATATTTACCTCGCCATGACAGGAAACACTGGCAATGCCTTGGAAAAAACTGTTAATTAAAAAAAATAAAGCATATACATAAACCCAAATATGAAATTAAACAGATATCAAATAAGCATGTGTCCTAAACGTGATAAGATATTCAGATGTAACCCTCTTTGTGATCATTAATATTTTCATAACTAACTGCATTCAGAGACGTGCAGACATTTTGAGGGGCAAGAGCTCAAGTGGAAAAAGGGCACTTCTCATATTTATTTATTTATTTTTTTACAAACAAAACGTTAAATATCTTAACAAAACTCTGACTTAGCAGTGTATTTTATTTCCCTCACACTCACCCGATTGTTTCATTTTTCAACAGATGTTTAAAACAATCAGTTCACACAGAGACCGTGGTCTTCTTTAGCATTCACTAGCTTCATCAAAAAAACTAAGGAAACAAAACCACAATGTGCATGTTTTCTATACTACTCGTTTCAAGCAGGCTTTATATATTAAGATACGGAAAAAATTAAAATATAATAATAATAAAATATATTAAGAATAAATGACTGCACAAAGGTGAGGGACATATATTCACTAATAATTTGTTTATTTTGCACGAGACAATAAATTGTTTTAAATCTTTTTTTTTTTGCTTTTGTAGATTTCTTCTAAATTAACCAAAAGAAGAATATCTGCATATTTAAAGGCTCTTGATGTAAATCTTTAACTAATAACTGAGGACGTTCTGTGGTGATATGCTTTATTTTGTTTATCCTATTCACCTGCAATGCCTTGTGTCAAATATATGCAAATTAGCACATTTTAATTACTTGATGCCGGATTTGTATATCAATTTGTCAATTCTGATGACGTTATTACAGTTTTGTACAATCATTTTTGCACTAATAACAGATCCTTCATGCCATTTTTCAAAACACTTAACACTTTTTCCAAATGCTTGGATACAATACACAAGAGCCAAAGATATTTTGTTCATTGAACTAAAATCACTGGTTCAAAATAACATAACTTAACATCAAAGTATTACTATTTCCAAATGCAGCTCACAGATTACATCTGAATTGAGTGTCTATCCATTTCATAATAATGATCTAACTATAACTTGATACAACTGCTCAAAATGCTATGTAACGGTTGCATTACTCTAAAAGCATAGTTTTATGGAAAATTTGTAATAACATTACAAAAGTGAAGCAACTGAGTACTGAGTATGTTCAGGTATGATCAGTTTCAAGATGGGGACCCAGAACAATGTTCTCTGTGGGGCCGACCACCCCCCACTGAATGTGATTTTGAGGGACCTCATAGCAAACTCAGTGCAATGGGCCCAGAATTTCTAGCAACAGCACTGATAGCAATCACGGGTTCAGGCCCATCCACAGTTTATCACCTTGTATTTACCCCCATACTCCTCTTTCCTTACTGTAACCCGACTGAAGAGTGTTTCTCCACATGGAGGTGGAAGGTTTTCAATAGGCTCCTCACAAACAAGTCCCTCTTCTCCAGGCCATATGATGTGTGCAATGACCAATGTCAGGCCTGTATTTGCCATGCAAATTGATTCTTTCATTAATAATTTTCAAATTTTGTTTAAGTATTCCAGTGTCTGTACTTTTCTTTCTAGTCTATTACAATGATGTATGAATGTGGAGAGCCATAATGAAAGCTGCATAATGTGTTTTGAACAACTATATTTAATGATTGTACTAACAACTAAACAGTGAAACTATGGGTACCTTGTCTGTGGCCCGGGTGATCTAAAGTAATGTTCCTATGATATTTTATAATAAATTAGTATTTTGAACCAATGCTTCTGCAAATGCAAGGTTTCTTTAAAGATATGAATGCAATATGCAAAGTTTTGAACATTGGACAGCCTGTGTTACAAACAATGACTGTTTTGTGTTTTGTGTCTAGAGAAAAATGTCATGAAGGTTCTGTTATTAGTGCAAAAGTGATTGTAAAATACTGTAATTTGATTGTATTTCAGCTGTCGTTTCTCCACGAAGTTAGCCTGTGTGGCCATGCTACATTGCTTTAGCTAAACTTTAACTAACTTACAGTACATGGTAGCTCATGAGTCATGGATGTTACAGAGACAAGTTAACTATATTTGCCTTTTGGATAATTAGCTGTAAATTCTATTCTCTAAATAAATAGATATTAGTATGGCTTATGGATTACATTTTAAATTGGCTTTCCATACCTAGCAGGATATAGCTTTGTATTCGGGTTCACAAAATGAGTCGCAGTCAAAAATCTTTATAGATTTAATTGAACCGAATTGATCAAAAGATTAATTTCGGATCAATTCCACAAAACCTTTCTTGCTCTTATTTTTTGTCTTTTGATTTTTATTGATTTCTAAAAATGTAGTTCAGTATAAATTAAAATCTAAATATTTACAATCGAGAAAAATACCAATATCAAATAACTTGACTACACCTAACTACACCTCTGACCTCCACATTGAATGCCTGAAGAGAAAGACTAAACAGTTTGCCAGATTAACAGATTCGGTAATAACAGCATAGCAGCATACCTGTACTGAGACATCTTTCTGCAATCGGCTATTTAACCTTGTCAGCAGCGATGACGCCACAGCTCAGGTTAGTCAATAATGAATGTGTGTTCTTGATGTTGTGGCAGAAACATATAAGTACTCTACTCATGTGTGACTGTTTCATGGTAAACATTGTCATAGACCTATATTTTACTCTCAAAAGTTTTGCCATGTGACATCCACACAGGAAGAAACATATCATTCCTCAAACTGTGCTAAACCAGGGTGTCCAAACCTGCTCCGGGAGGGCCAATGTCCTGCAGAGTTCAGCTCCATCCATAATTAAACACACCCGAAGCAGCTAATCGAGCTCTTCAGACTCATTCGAAACTTCCAGGCAAGTGTGTAGCTAAACTCTGCAAGACATTAGCTCTCCAGAAACTGGTTTGGACACCCCTGTATTAAACACTTTTCCATACATTTTGTATGCATCTCGTGCTTTGTTCAGTTAGATGTTGTTTCTTTACTTTTAAGTTAAGTTTAATGTTAAGTGCATTAACTGAATGAGCTGAGGTTATCAACCTTTTTGACCCCAAATTTGTCCAATAAGGCCAAATTTGAAGATGATATTTACCTACTAAAAACATGATTTAATTGTGTTTTAAGCATTTTAATTAAGATTATGCTAATCTAGCTACATTTTTTAAGACTTAATTCTTAAATATCTGACTTTTTATATTTCTTTAATCAGCGAGAGTTTGTTTACAGATTAATTTTCAATAATTCTGCTGTAATTGAGAAACTTTGAATGTTGCCATGTGGCAACCCCGTACTGCAGTAAAATTGCAGTAATGCATTTTCTCATTTTAAATAAATAAATATATTTATTATTGTTATTATTATCATATATAACAATATATAAATATATAACAAATATATTATATCTTTATTATTATTGGCACAACAATACATTACTAATAATACTTGCAATAAAACATTCAGTTATTGTTAATAATGTTTTTGTACCACAACTAGATTGATTACCAAGAAATGGCAAGCAACACATTAAATTAAACATGAAATTTTGAAGTATTAAGACTGAACAACATCTTGTATAACGTACTTAATAATCGTTTTTTTTTTTTAAGTGTAGGTGTAAATGCGACTGCATTTTTCTCAGACCTTGCACTCCAAAACCTATTGGTGGCGCTCTAACATCAGCCGCAGAGCCGCTGTGCACAATGAGAGCGTCTCCTGTCCCTCTCTGAAATATGTCAGGGTCGGCCAGGCAGCCATGGGATCCCATCAGATGAAGAGATGAAGAAATAAATGCGTGCGGACACAGAGAGAAAGAAACATACAGAAAAGAGAAAACAAGTTCCCATTTGAATTCTGGTGCTCCAGCTGGGAGTTCTTGGGCCATCGAAGTGAGGCAATCAAGTTTGCCATTGTTGCCAACCTTGCGGGCTCAGGCTTCCTGGTAACCCTAAAGTGAATTAGCTGAGCTTTTCTGCAAGCCTAGAAACAGCTCCTCTGTTCCTCAACAAAAAGCCCATTGAGATGAAGGGAGCGCTGGCCTCCCCAGGCTCTTGGAAAGCCAACCCCGGGCCGATGAATGGAAGCTCCAGCTCCCATTAAGACACTGGCCACTGTGGGAAATGCTGGTGATGTCATCATCAATGCATTTCTTACTGTTTTTGTTGCTTTTTCACAGCTTTGGCCCGCAGCCTCCCCCTTATCCGCTAGTGTTCCCTTCCTGTTCCCTTTATATCCCCATTATGAGATGCCTCTCCGTGCAAAACAAAAAAGGGGGCGAAAACAGTGTGAAGCTCGGTTACTATGGAAACGTGGAAACAGAACAGCGAATGGGAGGGAGGGGTGGAAACCAGTCAGTGTGAGAGGGAGTGACAGCACAGAGAGAGAGAGACCTGTAAGAATTACAACACCTCAGAAACACATCTGCAATTCTTCATGGTCCAGCCGTTCACCTAGACAAAGAGTCTGAGCGTCCAATTGAGTTTTGGATCTCACAGTGTCCCCAGACCGCATCGACTGAACATTATAATCCATCAACTAAATGAAGTCAAAGTGAAAAAGAGTATAGAAGTCATTCATGAGTCATTTATTTATTTATTCTACAATTATGTCTATACTATGGACCTCTGTTAAATCTATAGAGAATTTCAATTCAAAATCACAAGAAAACAAGTGTGTTTTGCAAAAAAGAAAATGAAACAAAGGTAAATCATCCAGAAACATTACAGTAATGAGAATTAACTCTTTGTTAAGACCTGTCTTAAAAAGTAGCAGTCCTACCAGCAACTGCTGCTTTCTAAAATATTTTCTGAACAATATTTTACTCTTTTATAATTTATATTGGCGAAAGATAGGGAAAACAAACAAAACAAAACAAACAAACCTAACAAACAAACCTAACAAAACAAACAAAACAAACAAACAAACAAACAAACAAAAAAATAAAAAAAATAAAATGAAACAAACAAGAAAAAATGAAATAAAAAAAAAAAAAACTAAAAAAAAAAAGGCTAAAAACAAACAAACAAACAAAACTAATAAAAACATAACAAAACAAAGCAAAAAGCTTAACAAAACAAAACAAGCGAAAAATCTAACAAAACAAACAAACAAACAAGCAAACAAACAAACAAACAAGCAAACAAACAAAACTAACCAAAGACATAACAAAACAAACAAACAAACAAACAAACAAACAAACAAAACTAACCAAATACATAACAAAACAAACAAAACAAACAAACAAACAAAGAACTAAACAAAAACAAACAAACTAAACAGCATAACAAAACATGAATCTAAACAAATTAGAAAAAACTAATAAGAATTAATTACAAAAGCACATCATAAATTAAGACAAACATATACAAAATATAAAAATAAAATAATTTAAAATATTTGTATATTATAGAATAATGTGTGATTAGATCGTTTTAAATGAAATGTTAAAACAAATATGGTAACATGTTGACAAGACAGACAGGATACATGGTATTTGTTGTTAATCTTAAAATAAGTCTTTGAAAGTGCATATGACATGATTCTCCTTCACGCCTGCAGCTTCAAACAAGTAGGAAACATGAAAAACAACGCCAAAAAACTTGTCAGAAAAGGAGATTACATATTTCTTTATATCAGGTTTATTTTCTTCATCACTCGACAATGTGAAAAATGGCAAGAAAGCTGACTTTGACAAGTAGTGAAAGTACGGAGTGTTTTTAATACATTCAGATTCATTCATTTAGCATAGACTTTTCAAGGTGACTTGGTGAAGAGACAAGCGATACATCATATGGAGTCAACAGCACCAGCAATCCTGCAATATGCTAAACCCAAAAACACTTGATATTTGAGAACAGAACATTTTTACATGCATGCAAATACTGATGAGATAATCCATTTGGAAAAACTGAAATTAAACGCTTTGAAAGAAGCAGGTAATTTAATTCCAAATATTAAATGCATTTATTGCAATCTTAACCTTTTTAAAGTTCCTTCTATCTAGGCTTTTATTGACAACATGTTCTTCTGTTGTAATAAACATATACAGAGAATTGATTTTAGTGTTTTAGAATTATGTTAATATAACTCATATTTTTAAGGCTTATTAGGCCACCGTCGAAAACCTCTTTTTAGAAATTTAGCGTATGCTAACATAAGTTTGAAAATAACTTCAATCAAATAAGCAGATTATGAAAATAAACTTTTGTTATGCACTTTCACATTGAACTGGGAACTCTCAGTGGATATTTTTAAAATATTGTGGATAACATCATTAATATTGATAATGTTAATTCAATTTCCTATTGATTCATGTCATAGTAAAGGCATATGCTGTTTTTAAATCATGTAACTGCACAATTGAACAATTTATTTTTTATAATGTTATTGGTAGTGTGTAAAGCATAACCGTGTTGAAATTCAGTAAAGAGAAAAAATGAATAATAAAGGTCATGCAAAATACAATTATGATAGCTTAGATAAGGGTCAATTTGGGGCTGCTTAATGGTCATGAAAAAATATCATAATGCAAAATGTCATATGCTTTACTTTATTTAATTGAAAACACATTCTTGTTGTTTTCTTTCTGGTGAAATGTGACACTAGACATGTTTTGCTGAGATTTGGCCATTAGCAGGGATTGGAGTGAATCAGTTTTGCAAAAATCTCTTTCTTTGGAACAAACTGTTCTCCAATGAGTGGAAACGTGCTTAAGTCTTTGAGAGGCTAACAACTATTGTGAGGTCTGAGAAGTTCTCACGATGCTCTGTAAAGACTCTTCTCTCACTCGCTTGGCTACCTGCCTGGGTCACTTCAGGCTAACTTTCCGTGTCACCATGGGGCTTTTCTGTTGGACGCTAAATGGTGAAAATAAGCATTTAGGAGCCGACTCATTCACTGTGTTCTCACAGGGAGAATTAGCATATGAAACAAACATACTCGGAAACATTCTTTCCCGGGAAACGAGCGAGGGAATAAATGTCTTCGTTGCAGGTCCCTGCTGCAATCCTGCACCCACTGAGTGATTTAGCGGGGAAGTATTTTAGCGGTGTCTCTGCAGCATACAGTGGAAGTGATTTGTAGTGGGAGCTATTTGCATCAATCGGAACTGAATGAGGACGCATTGCGACTCAAAATTCCTTTCACACGATCCCCGACTTCATCACAATTAGGCCTACATGCGAATCAGAAAGCCTCTATGTTATCTTCTGAGAACCAAAAAGCGAGTGTGACATCCACTCAAACGTCTCTCATTATTGCTTGACATTGACTTCGGGCGAATAAAGAATTATTATCACATCTAGAATGAAATCTGCGGCGTGCCGTTCAGTGCCAGCCGTCTGTGGATTCATCACGGCTTTATGTAAAACGAAAGCTTCTTTTATTTGTTGATTTGTATTTTCCTTCTCTAATCTCTCCCTCTGGCCTCTCCTCATCATGGGGTCTTGTCGATTGGGGAGAGTGCAGAAACATTACCCCGATGTTTCAGAAATGGGTATTACACCATGTCAGCAGCCGATAAGGCAGAGGTTTAATGGGGGTGAAATTCAACTAGTGCCAAAGGGCAGAATAAGCAGATAAGCAGAAGCTAATTACTCCACTCTTACAATAGCGTGGAGCTGCTGTTCATTTGGTGATGTTTATAATGCACAAAACCCGCCTCAGGCCTACTAACTGAAACAAGAAGTGCCAACAAATACTGCGGCGGAACGTGCAAACCTATGCAGTACACCACAGCTGTTTCACGATAACACTGCTGCTCATTTGACAAAATATTCATTATAGGAACATCAGGTGAAAACAAGGTGAAGCGCCTGTGAGGGCAATGGAAAAACACTACTGTAACTTAGGATATTTATGTAATTATTATTATACATTTTTGTCAAATATAACCAAAAACTGAGGGCATATACTAGCCTTAAGTGTATAAATGTAAATGTAAAACCGCTCACAACCAATTTTGTTTGGGAGAATGGGGCTTGATTTTATCCACTGGGAATTGAATTGATTGTTTAAAAAAATAAGAGGAATGACTCGGGTGGTTGGAGGGGGTGTTTCTGTTTTTGTATTATTATTTTGACTCATACATAATAACTCCAAGACATTTAAAGTGATATTCTGGGTTCAGTCCAAGTTAATATCAGTTGACAGATTTTGCGGTATAATGCTGACAAATACATTTCTATTTGTGCATTGCTTTCTTTATAAACAACAACACACTTATGAAAACGAATGGGGACAATTTTTGCAGGTTTTAAAAGCAGAAAGAAGCTTATACTTGATAATTTTTGTACGCGTTTGATATCACTTGCATTCACACCGACTCTTGTCAAATTGTATATATTGTGTTTTATGTTAAGTGTTGTTTTTGATATGTTTGGTATGTTGCATATAGGCTAACAATACTGATTTGCACATTTTAAACCTGCACAAAAAGCACTTGAATACTTTTGTTAAAATATATGCATTGTTTCAGCTGTAATGTTCTTGTCATTGTCAAATCGTGTGAATAAGATGTGCACTTAATAATATTGAATGTGCATTTATAATTAAAATATTAAAAGTATGGATATGTTTTGTTTCCATGTACTTTCAGATAATATTTTATAAAATATTCACTTTTAATAATCTTTTGTTGTTTTAAAGATGTTTTGTTGTGTTGACTAAAGCACATGATTGTATTTTTAACTGTAGTGTGTTTTTGATATTACAAGTTATTGTTTTATTTGTACTAACTTCATCAAAACAAATGTGTGAATACAAATAGCCTGCTGTATATTTAAATATGTAACATACAAATTTCAATAGAAATTACAGTAATGCATATTTTTGTTTATGATAAGTGCTTGTCCTTACACAATCATATTTCAAGGATAATGAAAATATGAAATGACATATAAAGATGTACTTCAGAACACACTTAAGGCTACTAAAGCATTCTAAAGTTCAGCTTCTTGCATTAAGCATACATTTATATTTTAAGACATTTTGATTGCAAAGATCAAGTGCCTAAAACATTACATTATGTTCACATTTAAGTGTTCTTTTTATATATTATATTATAGTATTAATAAATACAAGCTGAAGTCTCTTTCTTTTTCCTATGGGTTTGTCGTGGCATCAAAGTGTTAATATTGGGACCGTTGTCCCTCTGCATCCTCACTTTGGATATCTTTCTTGTAAGTATTTGGACCGTCTGGAGTCAGCAGGGTCTGACCGTGTCCCACGCCTCGCTGTCTCCCAGAAAGCTGAAGGTCACCGGTGCTCTCGGCGCAGCTAAGACGATCCTTCCTGCTCCTGTTAAACACCCCCTCAGGGCTCTTTCTCTCGCCCAGGACAGCTCGGCTTTCCCTCCTCTGGCCTATCAGAACGCTCTTTCAGCTCTCACTAGCACAATCAGTGTCTCATTAGCCTCCACCCCCCCCACCACATCACCTTCTCCTGGGCTCATTGCGTTGTGTTACACTCCACATTAGGGGGGCATCCTGGCTCCTAAGTGTAGGGAATGAGCTTTGCCGATTCAGTGGGAATGTGATACATACCACCCTCACATAGAGCTGCTGAAACAGTTCTACTCTGCCATCATTGAATCTGTCCACTGCACATCAATAACTGTCTGGTTCAGCTCAGCTACCAAATCTGACCTCAGAAGACTACGGAGGGTAGTCCGGACTGCTGAGCGAAGCATTGGCACAACCCTCCCCACTCTCTAAGAACTGTACTTATCCAGAGTGATCAAAAGAGCTGGCAAAATCACTCCGGACCCCTCACATCCAGCACACTTCCTCTTTAAACTGTTACTGTCTGGTTGACGCTACAGAGCTCTGAGCACCAGAACGACCAGACACAGAAACAGTTTCTTTCCTCAGGCAATCCATCTCATGAACACCTGACATTAAACGTGGCACACACACCACACATTTTTATTTTCAAATTTTCACATATCAGACCTGTACACACATAATTGTCTGTATTGGATATTGTGTTTTTGCTATTTTGTACATTGCCTATTTGTATATTGTTCTTTTGTTGTCTGTGTCTTGTCCTGTTGCTGTTATTCTGTTGCACCGTAGAGCTTCTGTCACTATAACACATTTCTGGTATGTGTGAACATACCAGGCCAATAAAGCTCATTCTCATTCTCACATGCTAATGCAGGCAGCAAAGGGACCCGCTCCTTCTTACTCTCTCCGTCTCTCGCTTTAATTCTCTTGAAATCAGCATCTCATTTGCAGTCTTGTGTAGTTAACATTTAAGCATTGGTTATGATTATGCTTATACAGCTTTCATTGTGTCTGCATTTGTTATTCTATTAATATAATGTTTATTATATATATTTGTGTATACTTTTTTAGGTGTCTGTCATTTTTTATTTAAGTTGATTAAGTTTCATGCTTGAATGCACATATATGTATTTATATAGGCTTGTATGAATGAGTAACAGCTTTGATTAAAACAACCAATTCTCTCAGCTCTGTTTACATGCGTTAATATACATCAAATATTAAAATAAGCATTCTCTTCCATGTAGAAGAGAGCAAATGTGACACTGGACCACAAAACCAGTCATAAGGGTCAATTTTCGGTAATTGAGATTTCTACAACATCCGAAAGCTGAATAAATCAGCTTTACATTGATGTATGGTTTGTTAGGACAATATTAGTCTGAGATACAACTATTTGAAAATCTGGAATCTGAGGGGGAAAAAACATGTAAATACTGAGAAAACCACCTTTAAAGTTGTTCAAATGAAGTTTTTAGCAATGCATATTACCAAACAAAAATGAAGTTTTGATATATTTACGGTAGAAAATTGACCAAATATCTTTATGAAACATGATCTTTACTTAATATCCAAATGATTTTTGGCATAAAAGTAATATAGATAATTTTGACCCATTCAATGTATTGTTGGCTATTGCTACAAATATACCCCAGAGACCTAAGACCTTTGTGCTCCAGAGGTCACATAATTAGTTCACATTGTAAATAGATAACAGTTCTTTAAAATTGCTTTTACTGTATTTTTGATGTAATAAATACAGCATTGGTGACTGTTAAAGAATAACAGTATGGAAATCCCTTCTGAAATATGAAAAAGAAAGACTTCATTTTCTAAATATTTTCTTAAATTTGATGGCCTTTTTATTTGAACTGATCATCTCATAATAATGGAAATACTTGTTATTTAAAAAAGTTGAGGGAAGTTTTGTCATATCTCATGAATCAACTGTTTTTATGGTCTGAACATTAGAACAGCTTCTTGTGTAAACCAATAATGAGAACAAGCAGTGTTTTAATTATCAGTTGGTGGGTTTATGTTGCACCATGGAGGGGCGATGAAAAATCGGCCCCTTCCATCGGCTTCCTTCAATGTAGCCTGGCTGCTATAATTACCAGATAAAGTAGCTCGTTTTACTCCTCATCCTCCCGTCTCAGCTCTGCCGTCTTCACTGAATATCCTCTCCTCCAACCACATGATAATTGACTCCCCCTCTGCCTTCAAGCTGAGAGAGAAACCAGAGAGGGGAACGAGAGCACAGAAAAGAGTGGGAAAAGCTGGAGTGTCCCGCGGCCCATTCGTGAGATCCGCGAGCAGAGCCTCTTTCTCTCCTCGCACAAACAAACACGTTCATGGCTCAAACTCAAGATGCGATTTCTACGAGCAAACAGCCGGCGGGGCCCCTGGCGTGTCTTATCAGCTCAGAGCAGAGGGCCGCAGAGGCCCGGCCAATTTGAGCCCTTGATAGACTCTCTGAGAAGATGGGGAGGAAGAGAATGAAGGGAAAAGACAAGGGTGAAGGAGAGCAGCGAGTGGGGGGTGGTTACTAGTAACTTTATTTGTTTTAGGCAAAGACAGACATGCATCTGTGTGTGTTGTTGTGCAGCAGTGTGTTTTGAAGTTTCTGTGTTCTGCTTTAAGGGTTATGAAAGAGATCCAGATAAAGTCACTAGACCATCCGTTACTGTGATTTTACCATGGTTAATGGGAGTTTAAGAGGAGGGTTTAAACCAGTGCCATTTTAGTATTATTTAGGTAATATTTTGAGCACTTTTACTCCTTTGAATTAGCTTTCTGTTTTATTTTAATATTTTCAGTTTTCTTATGAAATGTTTATTTTAATTTGAGTGGGTTTTTGCAATTTTTTGAAAAGATATTTATTTATAGCTTCAATTTATTTTTATTTAAATCTTAGCTTTTTAACTTTAGTACTTTTTAAATATCAATTAGTTGCAAAGTCTTTTTTTTATTGACTTTTATCCAAAGTGGCTCACAAAAGAGGAACAGAAGTAATAAATCAGGCATTTTAAGTTTGTGTTTTAATTTTTGTAATCTAATATTTATATGTTTTTCAAAGTTTTTGCATTAAACAAATGTGCTGCTTTCTGAAGACTGTTCAGAATTAAATATATTAATTGTGATTATTTTATTGTACGTTGGACAAGACAGACAGACAGAAAGATAGATATAGAAAACTATCTAGATAGATAACTCTTTTCCAGATTATATTTGACCATTGTGCTTTATCACTATGACAATAAAGCAGTCAAACAACAAATGATTTAATTCTCACACAGTATAAATGTGTTTATATGCATAAAAATATACCGTTCCCTTTGTGATCATTAGATTTGATTTTAAAACCCTTGAACACAATATAACATCAGCCTCTACGGCCTTATTAGAAAATGTTTACCACAACAATATGATAAAAGACACCATTAATCATTAAACAGTTATAATTATCTTCAGCAATAATCACAGTAAACAATTCTTCCACTTTCTGGAACACTAGATTCTGATTGGCCGGTCACATCAGTGGAGGATTTTGTTATAATGGTTTAATGCAGCTCATCCAATTACAGTTTACAAATGGAATTAAATGCACTAAAAGGTTTTACCATAATGTGATTTCTATAGTTATATGTTGCAGTTCCAGCACATTTAATCAGTAAAAGTGCTCATCTGGCAATACTGACCATGGCAAAACCCAATAATGTGGTATAGTGTATTCTGTTGCGGTGCTATTGATGCTGTATTGATTTTCCTGGTCAAGGTCATGAGCAAAGAGAAACATGTCTTCTTCTGAGTTTCAGTGATTGATTGTCTATTAGGGAAGAGCGTTAAATATCCCCTGCATTATGTAGCTCTGAAGCTAATGACAAAGGCAGCTAGCGCATGACTTATTAAGGCCAAGATGAAATAGAGCTCCACCAATTGTGAAAGTGCTTTCTTGGCACAGATGCACAGCACCCGAGTCTCCAGCCACAGAAACTCCACCAAGGACCTTGTTTAGTCACTTCAGCTAATAACCACGATGATAAATCACTGCTGGATAATGATATGCGATATTACTTTCTTATGATAAAACACCCCGATGTGCTATTTGCTTCTAATGAGCAAAAAGTGTCAGGAAAGACCTCTTTTCATCTATTGAGGATACAGAGACAAGGCATTTAATGTTGTTTATTACATACATATAAAATAAGATAGAAAAATACATTATAAACTTGTAACAATGGCTGTTAAAACAGACATGTCTTCTCATAGGCAATACTTGGGCAGGGAACACACACGTTTGGGGCTGAAAGACGGCATGTCGTACACACATATCCACATGATAAAAGACATTCACATGATCCGACTTGATTCTTAAAGATGAAGCGTGTCATTTTTTTTTTGTTAAAACCTTTTTATCCCAGTTTAATGTACAGAAACAACTACTGACTTCTGTCAAAACACGGGTCGATATGTTGTCGTTTGGCTTAACCAATGGTGCGAGTCCGGGGGCGGGACTTGTGGCAGATGGGAAAATTCATTATTTTTCACTTTTCCTTCTGGTGCCAGAAATTACACACTTCACCTTTAAACTTTAAAACTCAATCGCAAAACCATGACTAATATATCTTAAATTTCTATTGAGTGTGAGACATCATGCTTTATCAATTACTGTCCTCACCTCTCATTTTTAAGTTTTTTTTTTTTTTATAATCACATTTCTGTATTCTTACTAATCAAAATCTGCTTTCAATATGTAGATAATTCGCATTTCGTATTCCAAAGCTTTTTCAAACACATCACGCCTTGCTGTACGTTCTTTAATATTATACTGTGATGGCACAGAATCATAAGTGGAAATGCAGACATGTTTGATGTCACAGAGACTCCCCTCAAGACGTCAGAGGTCATTCTGTTGCATAGTAAAGAAAGAGTTTGGAGGAGGACGCACATTACAATGATCCGGTGCAGTACACACAGCTTATCCAGCATCACCTACATACTGTTTCATATCCACTAAACATCCGTTTAATCAGTATTTGTTTAGTTTTCAAAACATATTTCAATTGAGAAGCAATATCATGTATTAAAATATCTGGCCTGAGAATATCTCTTGATAAAAAGTGTATTGTTTTCATCCCACAGGCATTTATTTGTTTATATTATTATATTATTTTGTATTGTTATATTTATTTTCTAGTTTTAGTTTTTGCTTAAAACAAGAAAAATGAACTTTATTCAAGATTTTTCTTCTCAAAACCAGATAATTATTTACAGTATATACACTGTTATAATAATTATACATAGGAAAATAAGATTTAAAAATAGCATTTTTAAATAACTATTTTATTTGAATATATTTTAAAATGTAATTTCTGTGGTGCAAAGCTGAATTTTCAGTGTCACATGATCCTTCAGAAATCCTTCTAATATGCTAATTTGCTGATCAATAATTTTTATTATTATTATCAATGTTGAAAACAGTTGTTCTCCATATTTCAGTGGATATATATTTTTTTTTGATTATTCTTTGATGAATAGAAATGTCAAAAGAACATAATTTATTTGAAATAGAGATCTTTTGTATTTTAAAAGACCTATCTTACCTCAAACATTTGAATATTAAGCAGCACAACCTTTTCAACATTGACACACATTGCATTTTAAAATATATTTGTAAGTTTTTTTTATTGTAAATTGTATATTTCACAATATGAATTTCCATATGTAGGTTTGAGAGTCATTCAGTCCAGTCAATTATCACATTGAAAGCCAATATAAGCAGCGTCCCAGTAACAATTCTTCCAGCACCCCTCCACCTCCCCATCTCCTCCTCTATTTCTGTTACTCTCCCCCTATGTAGTTTGGGAGGGGCGTTGAGCTCAAGCTGAGCTTCGGGGTTTGAGCCTCTGTTGAGGACAGCAAGCCTAGTTTGTTTACCATTAACCATCAGAACCGGACGTGTCGGCAAACACGTAAAATTACTATTTTATTGTTTTTATTAGATACATACAGTCTTGGTGAGCAGAAGAGGCTTCTTTTAAGAATATTAAAAGTCTTAAAATGTTGACCAATTGGGGTTTAAGTTGTATATAATTCTCTTAAAACTCTTCATCATACTCAAACTTCATATTCATATATATATATTAAGATATTTAGATTTTTTTTACTGTAAAACAAGACAAACATACTGATTAAAAGAACGTTTTTTGGCATTGAATACAGCATGTCCTATCTGTAATACCATACTGATATTAAAATACACTAAACTAAACGCACTCAACATAAAGTGCCAATTAATTCAAGTACTGTGAGCAAAATACCCACAATTCTGAAATACCAGTCAATACTGAAGGCAACGAATAGACCTTGACCCCCCGAGTCGGTTTAACAGTAACCGTGTGGTGTGAAAGGCCTTGATTTGATCGCTGTGTAATACTGGGATGGAGCGTTGAGCTGTTCCAGCCGAATCAGGAAGGCAGATTTAGGCTGGTGATACGTCACTTATGTAGTTCCTGAAGGGAAAGCTGTGTGTACTGACCTGGACTACATTTCCCAAATCCTTCGTAAGCCTATGAAGATCTACGATAATGCTGTTGGGAAATGCAGTCCTGGTCTGCTCATTCGCCACTCGTGATGACATTCATATTGAACATGAGAACTATGATAAGGCAAAGGCACTTGAATGATATTTCCCTATCAACCCCATCGGTTCAACAAAAGGGTTGTTTTGGTCATCCACGTCTACATCCAATTACAGGAAACTGGATTGTTTTCACTTCATAAAGGGTTCGGTATTGTGTGTTTTTCTCTTCGTTCTCTTCACAATATTCGACAATATAAAATAGCGAGTTGTAAAAATATACGTTCTCTGGAGGATAATAAAAGTGTTGATCCTGTACATGTTTTCTTTCATCACTCTTTGAACATTTATCTACACATTTCATACATTTGTACAGCAGATAGGCAAGCATGGCTTATACATCCTCAGAGAGGCTTGTTCACTGAAAAGTGTCGGGAAATACTCTTCTTTTTAATGTATTTTCAGCTGAAATGCTGTGACACGTGACGAGCCGAGGTCGTAGTTCACCGGGTAGTGATGATGCGAGAGGGGCATCATCCACACCGTCATGCATTACATTCAGACTCATTACCGTAACTGCAGGATTCCTCTACGACAGGTTAGGGTGCGATGAAGGGCAGTCCGTTTCCTCAACAGTGCCGTTGATGAGCTGGAGGCTTTTGCACAGCAAACTGGGAGGTCTGGCTTTGAGTTTGAGGGTGCGGGGCAAATCATTATTGCTTATTGCTTACAAAGAGTGCAGATCTACAGCGGCAGGAATGTCTGCCACCCGCGTCCAACGAGTGAGGTTTAGGGAAGCTGTATATCCACTGCCTGTGACAGCTCTTAGATACTCTTTTTGTCTTTCATTCATTCATTTTAGGGCAGAGGTGTGATCTGCAGGCAGGTAATGGGCAGGTCGTCATTGGGTGGAGTGGTCAGAAGGTCAGGGGTTAGTTGCCAGTGGTGGCTGAGTGGGTTAGAGAGACAAACGAACAGAAAAGGGGGAGGGAAACAAGGAAAGGAGGAAAGAAACAAAAGATAGAGGAGATTAGTTTCAGCTAGTGAAAGCAGGATGACAATATGAAAAGTATTTATAAAACCGATCACAAGTAGGCTCTTGATTCAGTCGAGTCTCCACACAGCACGGCTTTTATATCTCAGCAACTTTGAGATGAGACATAAAACGGTTCAAGTGGATGATATTGTGAGGAAAGGCAGGAAAATACTCTACGCAAGGTACTTTACACAATGCTTTACAAGCAAATGAGTCAAATGTGCTATTATTCCAGATGTTTTTATTTAGATTGCTCTGCTGAATTGATGTGTAATATACTGTATATATTTAACCCAGCTTAATATGTTCATTTAATATGAATTTGTTAATTTATAATGAAGCCTTTTGTTGTCCCCTCCCCGAAACTAATGGTGGTGTTTGTAAAAGGATTTTCTCTATAAATGAGAAATTTCTCATAAATATATAGTATGTATAACTTTATTTACATACATAGAGTACACTCTTGTGACGCTATATATACTTAATAACAAATCAGTTTTTTGACGCAAAAAAGTAACTATATTGTTGATCAGCTATTTATATAAAGTTGAATATGAGTATGTCGAACTTTATTCACACACTCATGTAGGGTGATATATTCCATATAGCAAATCTCAATTGCTTGATTGCTTGTCACAAAATGTAAATTATATTATCGTCCAAATCTATGCTCAATGCGATCATCATGATTTTCTGTAAAGCTGCTTTGAAACAGCGTGTACTGTGAAAAGCACTACACAAATAAGTTTGGCTTGACTTGAATGTTTGACTTGAACATTTTTGAGGGCGGGGCTTACTGTTTGTCTGACCAATTGAAAACAGGGGGAGTGTTCAGAAAGCCAATTTGAAAACAATCATTTATGCAATTCTTTTTTAGATTCTCTTCAAACTGTTGTTTTGTCATGACAGTAATAAACTCCAAAGGGACAAGTAGCGACTGAGGAAGAGTTAACATTAATGTGCACAAAAACATACACAGATGAATTCAAGCTTGTGTATTCAGAAGCGTTTGGTTTATGTACTGCGTAGAGTATGTTTCGGGTCAAAATAACAACTCTCGCTGTGGGTCGACTGAATGTGAGAGCCGTGGAAGAACTGTTGGTCTTCATCTTTGTAATATGGTAAAATCATGAGGTAAAAGCATGATTTTACACACAGCATGAGGAACAGCTTATCCTGACTGGTCACGTGTTAAGAAGGAAGAACTCAAGAGAGAAAACACTCAGAAAATACAAGGAATACAACTGTGGCAAATGTGTCCAATGGTTAGTAGCAGTCAAGTGAATGGACAGACTGAAGGCACGGTCACACTAGGCTTTAAGCATGACAGGATATGATGTCATGTTCTAGGCAAGAGGGATTCAGTTAAAGCATTCCAATTGAATTACAACACTGTCTCGCGACCAATTCGTACGTATTTTACGAGGTGGAAAATTTGTATGAATTCACGCGACCTCACTCGTACGATTTGTCTAGACCCCAGTGACGGGAAGGTTTAGGGGCGGGGTTAGGTGTAGGTCATTCGTACAAATTCATACAAATTGTGCAACTGGTAAATAAGTACGATTTGGCAAACATCGTATACGAGTGAGATCATACGAGTTCGTACGAATTAGCCACCTCGTAAAATATGTACAAATTGCCGTGAGATCGGGCTGGTTCAACTCAAATGTTGGGTTTGGATCTAATTAGTGATCTCTGCTTCATGTTCTTCACAATTTCCAACACAATCTCATGGTAATTTGTAGCTATTTTATGTTTTGGCAAATTAGTGGCTAATTTGTATGATTTCTTTAGTACATTTTCATCTGTTCAGACGGTATGCGAGCAGATGATTAGCGGTGGAATTATGGGCCTTCATGGTTTTTTCTATAAATCATAGGTTTCCAAATGATTCACATTGTAAAGATTCACACAAAAAATCGTCACCTCGTAAAACAGCTTCCCGTGAGATCGGGTTAAACGGCCACAACATTGCAAATCATGCAGCTGTAGAATTTGAAAAAGTTGATGTTATTTGTATTAAGCCGAGAGGTCAATCTGAGGTTTCTATTGACCTCAGATGAGTTCACCGACCCTGAACTTGGTAGTAAAAGAGAGAACTTCCAAGCATACGCTGAGGGTCGCACGTGAATGAACGGGAGCAGCGAGTCTAGTGTGACCGGCCATGAGAGAGGCAGCTGCTAATGAAATGAGAGGAGAGGACAGTCAGTGAAGGTCACAGTGTTACCTGACTGCTAGTAAACACTAGAGATCGTAAGAGGTTCCAGCATTAAGCCGAGAGTTATGATGGAAATGGAAGATCAATGTTTTTTAGTAAGAATTGAGGCATTGAAATAATTTAGGGCCAGAACAAATGCTGGTGGTTTTTTTACTCAATAAATTTTTATTGCCTTTTGAAATTCTTTTTTCTTCTATTTACAACAACATAAAAATCTTGGCCGTAATGATACAAAGCAACACTACAAGGAATTCTCTAGCATAATAGCCAAGGAGATTCAAGCTGTGGGACTTTTAGCCATTACCCTCAGCACTGCAGGCTACTGACAAATCACAGGACACATCATATAAAATGCTTTTGCATATAAACATTGAAAAAGTCCTGCAATTCATATATAAAGCCCTAACATACAATATATCCAAAAATATAGGACATTTTCTAACATGGTGCTATAAAGATGCTATGATGCATATTTTTCTTTCCTACAAATAGCCCTCTATAATACCATTGCTATCTCTTCCAAAATACAAGTACAATTCGACAACTCATATACATTCCTGCTTCATATATTTTTTAGATATATATTTTTATATATATTTTAAAAGCCACACGTAAATACTATTTTCTTTTCGACAACAAAAATAAAAAGAAGCTTACAGTAAAACATAAAAAATGTATCAAGTGGAGTTTTTTTTTCTTCTTAAATGCTCTGACACGATCACATCCACAGAGTGGCGCTGACATTATCGTCCACTCGGCAGTGGTCAACCGTAAGACTCGACAGATTCGGTTCAGGTTCATGGTCTGAGGTTTGATGTAGGTTTCACTTTTTCAACATGTCTACTCATGAAGAGCAGAGGAGATGAAGGTTTCTGACACATTCAGTGCAAAATAAAAGGCTTGTGCCACATAGAATCTCTTTATCAAATCAGGCAAATATTGACAGATGGAAATAATAATAATAATAAAATAAGTAAAAAAGTGATTCGTGTGGTCCAGTACAAATGCACAGATTGGAAATCTGGAAGCTCTGTGCAAATGGGTTCTCAAAAGTAGATTTTCTTCAAAGCAGTAGTTCCGTTATATAAAAACATGTATAGCACAAAAAGGATATGAAAACAAAACATTAAAAGAGAGGAAGCAATCTCAGTGTCTGATCTGCTTGATATCTGTGGGCATTTGTAACAGTAACATATACACACACATACACACAAACACACAACGTCTGACCTGCGCAAACTGAATTTATATGCAATCAGATGCATGTGAACAGGGAAATATTAGAGGGTTTTGGGAATACTGAGAGTTGATTTTATAATTGTTTCATAGTGATGAGGTGATTATTGCACCATGGATGCTTTGTCAAATCATTAACCATCTTAATGTACTCATTAAAGTAATCATTTATGGTTGTTGTGATCATTTTAAACATGTGGTGGGGACACAATTAAAATCAAATTAAAAAACGAATATAAACCTAGAAATAATTTTGGATAAACGAAGAAACGTTATGAAAGACTGAAGCTTAAGATGCTCATCTGATCGGATCAAGTTGTATCTTTTATGAAATAAATATGGCCTTTTCACTAATGGTCTCACATTTTTCATTCATCAGACCATTCATTTTTTTCAGAAAACAAATCATATATTTTCTATTTTTTTAATAACTATTTGACATCACAAAATGCATTTCAGTTAGGTCAGTTGGTGGTACAGAAAATATCAACACTATTCATACAAGAGTGCATACTATTCAGATTTTGATAACCGCCAATCACATCTGCATCAGAAGATAACATATTTTTAGATTAATAGTTAAATACACATTAACCAATTAATTAATACACATTAAAATGGTCTAATTAATCAGGCTGTATATATATTCCAATTACGTATTACACTTGTTAATAGTGATGGCAAATTTTCCATTTAAAGCCAAAGTGTCTAATTTCTAGTGTCATCAAACAGAACTGCATAAAATAATGTCTATTTTTATACTGTCCCGTTACTAATATTATGTTATTTATCAAGTCAATGCTGCGGTGCTCAAACAAACTGGTCAATGTTTTGAAGGACATGTCTTTGGCTTTATCATGTCAAGGGAATCAACCTATAAATGGCTTAATATTAATGCCTGCATATATGTTAACACTGACAAAATAACACACTTTAAAGATCTCCTAATGGCATTTTTCTGTTTTGAAAAGCCTATAACCTATTGATAGTGAACGTGGATTTTAACACACATTATTGCTATCGCTGCGATATTTATTTGTATATCCAGGCTACATGTAATTATAAACAGTCACTTTAGCTCATTTGGAAAAGACACATTCATGATCTTTTCAAATGGCTCCCAAATGTTTCAAGAGTCAATATATAAAAACCTGTTTAGTGTTTGCATAACTAGAGACAACTAGAAATGTTGAGCGTAATGTGGTGAATAAAGCCCATGTTCACATGAATAGCTCCATTATTTGTCATCAACATCATGCTGAAATCATAAGGTCATCAAAATAATGGAATGAAGTCAACCACTCCACCTGCGCAGGAAAGACCACGTGTGTGTGTGTGTGTGTGTGTGAACTGAAGGGTTTAAAACAAACACACCACATTAAACAGAACAGTGTACTGAACTCAAGCTGTGGATGGCACGTCTTTTAACATGCTCAAACTGCACATGCTTCACAACAGATCAGGACCAACAGTGAGTAGCTACTGGTAATGAGTAGAAGCACATGAACTAAACTAACCTCTGTCTGCGGTCACTATCCTTTGGTAAGGATGGACGCGCAATTCGTGCCTTCGAACTTTAGCTGTCACTGCACCTGCTTGGATTGCAATAACATCACCAGAAAACAGATCAGTCAAACCTCACAGTCTCCAAATCATCCCGAATGTGTTTGACAAATGACAAATCATTTAAGTTAAGGCACAAATAATACTCCCCCCCCATATGTAAATATCTCAACACATTTTGTACAAAATTCAAACATGGTTTCATTTATCCTCAGTGGATCCGTGGGTTTTTGCGTAGCTTGGATACAGTATGACAGACAGGAGTGCACACTCTCAGCGGGAAGCTTTACTAGTCACGTAATCTTGCGCTGGAGCGACAGTGTCTTTAAATATAATACTGATAAAGTCACTCTCTGAGAGAGAACAACATTTAGGCACATCTGCTGGAGTACAAAAAAAAGGAGAATAGAAATGTTCGGCAATGAATTAAGTGATTAGTAAAGCAGAACAATCGATTTCCGAGGCGTAGCAGTCAGCCGCACAGTCCAGGGGAAGCATGTGGGAGTATGGAGGCATACGTATGGCATTACAAGTACAGCCGCTGTGGGCTCTGGGAATAACAGTGTAAACCAACAGGAGTGTGTGACTGACTGCTCGGCCAGATTCATGCTCTGAACAAACATCACTCAAAACCAACAAGGCAGCTGTGAAACGAAAGCGTGTGAATGTTAACACTCAGTGAGGATGAGGGGCTCAGTGAGGATCCTGGGAAACGCATTTAGACTTTCGTGGGGAACGCCACACCTAAAGAATAAAGGAAGGGGAAATTATTGGCAGGACTGACGGTCCTCGGGGAAACAACACACACCACAGTCAGACGGAGCACGTTTTAGGACAGTTGTGAGGCGATGGCATTGGGAGAATCTCAATCAATCGAGGTCATAAACTATCTTTTTTAATTGGACTTTTTATTGTTTTTGAAAGAAGTAGCCTATATGCTTGCTACATTTATTTGATCACAAATATGATAAAAACAGTAATATTGTCATTTTTATCTGTGATGATATACTGAAATTTCAGAATCATTACTCCAGTCTTTGGTGTCAGTTTTTATCATTATTAATGTTGAAAATAGTTTATATATAGTATAGTAAATATATTTTTTGATGAATAGAGAACAGCATTTATTTGAAACATAATTTTTTTGTAACATGATAAAAGTTTTTGCTGTAACTTTTGTTGCAGTTTAATGCATTCTTGATGAAAAAATATAAATTTATTAAAAAAATTAAATAAAATCTTACTGACCACCAACCTTTGAATGGTAGTGTGTCTGGATCATATTTCAACCAAAAATCAAAAGACAAACATAACATTATATCATAAAATATAGCTGTATTAAGATATTTTGCAAAGTGACATAAGACAATTAAGCATAATTTCCGATATTGTCATTAAATATGGGTGCTTTGATTTAGCTTTTTCTATTTGAATAATTCTTATAATTGTAATTTTAAATACTTGTACTAGAGCTGTAATACAGTGCAATACTATTATAATTGCTTATTTCTTTGCATAACAGTAGTGAGACAAATCTTTTACATTTGTAGGGTTTGATGCAAGTTTCACACGCAGTGACAGACACAAAACACTTTCCATTCAGTAAATATGTCTGAATTCAGTTTATGCACTTCATATCAACCTATGGGTTTTGGGTTCCATGTAAATGAATTGCCATTCGGATGTATATGCTGATAACATTTGTAATAGTTGATAATCTGTTATTAAACTAAATACCCAATGTAGTAACTACGAAATCACTTTATGTTTTGTTTTTCATACTATTTTATTGTCAAAGCAATATCCTCCCTGTTTGATTATATATTGTGACGATGCCATTTTAGATTTCAAGCCAAAATGCCCCACCATAGTGCATTAAACTGTCCTAAAACAGCTCGATGAAGAGCCTGGCTTTAAACAGATGGTCCATCTGAAGATGTTTCCCTCAAAATTTAAGCAGCCCCCATTTGAGCCCCACTGTCCCCTCACCATCCTCATGTTGCCCCTCCTGACACGGCCCGCTCAGACTGAGGGATGGGGGTCATCCAGAAAGGCTTGTGCAGCAGTTTGGGGCTCAGTGCTTTGTCTCCCTCATCATTGTACACATACAAAACTAAAACATCACATTACAGATGAAAACAAAAGTACAAAACCAAAAACAATGATTCAAAAAACAGACAGAATGAAAGAGGCCGGTGGGTCCAGCCAGTCCGATAAGAGGGAGGCGGGGCAGGGGGCGTGTCTGCGGAGTGAGGGAGGGGCTTGTCAGAGGGGGCGGGGGAGAGAGGGGGCACTTTAAAAGGGAGGCCGACCGGTTGGCTCTCCGCGCTGGAGTGTGATGGGAATGTGACAGGTCTGAAAGCCCAGGTAGAGGGGCAGCTCTTCGGCCTTTGAGGATGCTGTATAGGTCACACAAGAGAGAAGACAGGGTGAAAACCTTCCCTCAGCTCTCCCACCCCCAAAACATCCTATCTGTTACGGGACGTTCACACAACTATTATATCACTGGAGGCTGCCAGTGGCTCTGCTCAACTGGTTCTGCCTTAATTAACCAAATGAGAAAAAACAAATCTGTGCATGGTTATTATGATTATTATGGTAATCAGCACCAAAAGAAGGTTTTTCATTGAGTCTTGTGCAAGAATTGTCATACAATCAGACAACACCAAAGCCTGTCACTTTCTTCTTATAACTTTTAATCTAAGAAGAGTTTTGTGAATCCAGCCCCAGATTATTCATTAAGCCTGGTACACACACACACACACACACACACACACACACACACACACACACACACACACACACACACACACACACACACACACACACACACACACACACACACACACACACACACACACACACACACACACACACACACACACACACACAATTCATTATTAAGTCTAGCACACACACATTTTTTTAGATGTAGTTAAAATGTAAATATAATATTATAAACTGGGAAGTTCTTAATGGTTCTGGTGGATGTGTCCATATATTTAAAATAAAGTTAATCACAAATGCAATTCACTGGCTGTAAAAATAAGTTGTCGTAATAATTTGGCAAGGTTTTTAAATTTCAGCAGTGCATAATATCTCGTGAATGTTGATAAACGATGGACGATTATGAATGAATAAATCAAACTCATTTTGTCATATGCTTAGATGTCTCTACACACTATCAAACCAAAGTTTGGACAACTGATTAAATTGATATTCCGACAAACATTGAAATGATTTTTGTAAAGGCTTATGCTGAAATTCCTGAAAATTGTTTTGTAAACATATACATTTTTATTTAATTTTAAATTACATTTTGAAATGTATTTTACATAAATTTAAACCGGATAGTGAAGGAAACGCAGTCTGGTCCAGTACTGTTTTTCCTCGGAGAAATCCAATGAAGTTAATGTCAAATATATTTAGTTTAAGTTTTTTGGTCACTTGTTTGGTTTCCATATCTGCATTTATGTTATTTATTAGTTTTAATGACTTACTTTTGTTTCATACTAAGTATAGTTTATAAGTGTTTACATATCGCTCAAGATTTGCTGATATAAAAATTACAAGTCAACTTTATTTGGAGTACTACTTGTGCACAATGCACATTTCTTAATATTAATGTTTTAATGTCACTATTGATGAGGATTGTATGATATTTGAATAATATCAGTCTTTAAATGCAAGATATTTAAAATGTACCTGAAGTAACTCTAGCACAATCATATATACTTCAGTATTTCTTTCTAAATGCATTTGTAGTATAGCGTGAAATTAATGTATTTCAAATACATTTTAGTTTATTTATATTTCACCAGGGAACTGGTAACATTTCTGACTCCGTCTTGTGCCTCACATCATTGCTCATCTGCATAAAGAACAACTTTTCTCAATGTTGATGTATCGCTGGACACACCTACACCAGTTGCTGTCAATCACGTTGCTTGAAATCACCAACTGTCACTGTAAATAACTGATTTATAGTTGCTGCAAACCGCTGTATGTGTGAATGTGCTGAAGTGAGCTTCCCTCCACCCCAGAAACATCCACCCACAGACAGTGTAAGGCTGGTACAGTCCTATAAGGTCCCTGCTGCGAGCTCAGTAAACATGCTTATTGGACAGGAGCTAAACCCTACTTCATCTGGTCTAATTGGACACGCTGCTCTTGGCATTGGGATGGGCTATTTGTCGCTGCTCAACTTAACACCGTGCCTTTGGGAGAAGCTAGTGTTAAACTGGCAGAATGCTGTTGGTAACATGATATTCATAATCGGCTTTTCTCAAGTGCTTTAATGAAGCTATACAGCTTGTGTGGAGTGGAGAGGACAGGGCTTTTAAGAGAGAGCGCGCTCATTATTCATATAAAGCCAGTAGAGCACTTAAAAGCCAAATCATTTATGCAAACATTTCTTAAAAAGGTTTTTCTTCTTTTTTGTGATGAGGGATGACTTTTTATGACGCTAAATGGATTAAGTGGAAAATACTTGATGCATTGTTGTTTGCTCTTTTATATTATTGCCTATTACTTGCTTCTGTGACAGCAGAGGCTGGTGGTGCCCGTGGCCCTAATGGGGGAAACCAGAGGCTTTTCATTGGTGTAGAAGCAGGATTTGTGTGTTGGGGGCTATTTAAAAGGAATGGCATAGAGCAGGGGTGGGGGTATGACTCAAATCATATATTACAGCATGAGACTTTTTATAATGGTACAGCAATATATCATAGTGTACTTTATGAAAATGAAAGGTCTTGTTGATATTTTCTCTTTTTATATGGAACTTCATTATACGCAAACTAAATGATCAGGGGCCGGATTCACTAAATGTTATTAGGAATAAAACTGGTCTTAACGATCTCACCTTATTTTCCAAGTAAAGAATAAAGATACAAATATTTGAATTATAAATACCTAAGAATTAGAATTCATGAAAAGAAGGTTCTTAAAAAGAATTTTTAAATTAAAATAGTTCACCCAAAAATAAATATTACAAGGTGTAGACAAGTTTGTTTCTGTATAAGGACATATTTGGATAAATTTAGCATTACACCACTTGTTCACCAATGGATCCTCTTCAGTGAATGGGTGCCGTCAGAGTAGGTTAGGGTCCAAACAGCTGATAAAAAACATCACAATAATCCACAAGTAATCCACTCCACTCCAGTCCATCAGTTAACATCTTGTGAAGTGAAAATCTGTGTGTTTTTGAGTAACAAATCCATCATAAAAGTCCAAACTTCTGGCCAAATTACCAGTCCAATAATCCATAATATGCTTCCCTCCATTGAAAAGTCCCCATCCCCTGTTGTCCTCTCACATCAAAATGTGCCCTAAGATCCGTTTTGGACTGTTTTCACTTGTCAAAAACATAATGTGCTTAATCTGTGCATATTTCTCTCCTGATTCAGACATGATTACATTTTCAGTGGAGAAAACAATATTGTGGATAGAGGACTCAAATTTAACTGGAAGCAACAATTTGAAGTTAAAAGCGTCTTAATAATAGATTTGTTTAATGTAGCTTTCACTTCACACGATGTTAATTGATGGACTGGAGTAGTGTGGATTGATTGTGGATTATTGTGATGTTTTTGTCAGCTCTCATTTTGACGGCACCCATTCACTGCAGAGGATCCACTGGTGAGCAAGTGATGCAATGCTACAGTCTCCAAATTTGTTCTGAAGAAAGAAACTCATCAACATCTTGGATGGCCTAAGAGTGAGCAATAACAGCATGCAGACTTATAATGATTATGTTAATCTACTGACAGAGCTAAAAGATGGCTTTTGAGGTGTTTTGGCACAAAACATTTTAAATACACTGAAATTGTAAAAGCAATGGATAGCAAATGGATAGTACAGACCCCGAAGTCTGACCATGCATGAGTTTCGGTAGATTGAGATGTTTATCGGCAACCATAAGCAATCGAACTTGCTTAAAATAGTGCAAATTCAGTTTTAGGTTTTGTATTTTTACCCCATATTTCTTTATAGCACAAGTAAATAAGCTAAAGCAGATACATTTACAAAATGTTACATGGTATGAATGGTCATACCGCCCAACCCTAATGTACAGCCATGTAAGGCATGAGAGTCGAGAGCCCATGCTGAAGGAGGTTCTGGGCCCTGGGGGGTCTGTGTGGTGAGAAAAGTGTAACTATGCTCACCTAAAACCCCGCTGGAGTCCATAGGATACTCCAGAATGGAGGTGGCGGGGCCCAGTGTGTAGGGGTAATCGTAGGGCGTTGCGTAAATCAGGCCTGACTCTGGACCGGGCTGCATTAGGGTGGCGGTTCCATGGTGGGTAGAGCCGTTGGGCATGACGGTCTGGATCTGGCGGATGAGGGGCATGATGGTGGTCCCTGCAGGTGTTGGCGTACGCAAGGTGTTGTGCTGCAAGACAGGTGCTGGGCCGGTGATGATCCGTGGCGCCTGGGCGCTGCTGCAAGAGAGAATGCAAGGGCAGCTGCGGTGAGCGGAAAAATGTGAGGGTAGGGGTGGATGAAGGCAGGTGGGGTCAGGACAAAAAACACAAAAACCGTTAGTACATGCACACACAGGCAAACACTGAACACAGAGCATGACAGCGATGCTATTTAGCTATTAATTAGTAAACAAGGCAGGGGAGGAGCCAGTGCGTTCAAATAACACGCTCCTGCAGTTCCACAGCGCTTCAGTATTATTTACTGAAGCAGCAAAGCGAAGAGGAGGATGTCACAACAAACGGTAAATTAAGGAAACCTTGTTTTCACAGATAGCAGTGCATGTTCTCTATTCTTCCAGCTCATTAGCTGCTCTTTGGATGCATGTGCTAATTCTGGATCACTGATACACTTGTCAGAGCATTTATCGGGGAATCAGGGTTACTTGAGAGAGGATTACTGAGAGCTGCGGTTCACAAAGGTCTCAAACAATACTGCTTCTGTTTGCTTGAAGAGGAGATGGCGGCTTACGTGATTTGATATTGGCGTCTCTGTAGGTGCCGTTAAGAATGGCCAGCTCCATCAGTTGCATCTTCTTCAGACTGTCCTCGCCTTCAGCCTGACGGTGTGAAGAAATGAAAAGACGTCAAAAACAGATGAACATAAACACAACACGCTACTGCTAGTATTCACACTGCAGCTAATAGAGTTTTTCTTCTCTCGCTCTGTGTCTCACACATAAGTTTGGCCAATGCATTACAAGCACAGAGACTGTTGTATATACTTAATGCATGTTCTTTCTCTTCTGTGGTGGTAATAAACCTCAGTACCCAAGGGAGTGATACAGTTTCCTTCAAATAAATGTGCCATTAAAACAGACGTTTTAAGGTAGGTAGCTATAAACATGTTGACAGTTTAAATAACTAAGTATTCTGCTCTGCCATGAAAATAGACAGAGAAAACTAACCATAAAGACAGACATCGACCTGCAGTAACAAGCACTAAGAACGTGTACTTAGTGGAAAACAATGTGTGAAATCAAGCTTGCATAGACCATAGATCCCACGTGAATAAAGTGTGATTCATTGTCCTGAATGTGCACTTGTAGTGCACTTCAAATCTTAAAAGCATATTGAGAAATCTGTACTTGCTGATACTATAATATTAATTGACATTTAATAAAATTAGAGTACATGTTCATCACTGTGCTTTTTAACACAATTAGATACATTTTTTAAAGTGCACTTAGCAATAATACCTAATCAAAAGTTACTTTAAAGTACATTTTAAATCATTGTTTTAATACACTTTTGTCATGATTTAATAAGTACACTTTGATTTGTTGACTAACGTACTAAATCACTTGATTTTAATTTGAACTGTAGTGTGTTATTCAATATTACATACACTCAAAAAAAAGCCGGTGGTTACATATGGACAAACCCAGTGTTTGGGTTACTACCCAGAAGGTTAACCCAGCATTCAGAGTGTAGTTGTCAATGTTAAATATTAAATGTACTAAATTGTAAATTCATCATACAAAGGTGTAATTGCAAATATATTTAAATACATGTCTGACAAGTTTCAATAGAAATGACGTTAAGTATATTTTGCTTGTCCGTACATTCAGTAGTACACTTTGACCCTATTTCAGTGACAACAGAAGTAATTATCAATTAACAATTAACCTCGCACACCTGCAAGTAATAGACAGGTGCGCAGGAAAACAGAGCAAACCAAGGCCAAAAACAAAAACAGTCAAAAGTCCCACACACTATCAATGCACATATCTTTATTAACAATGTTTTGGTCCTATGACCTTCATCAGCTATGAAATTAATTATGAAATTACACATACAATTTGTTAAGTCCTACTTAAGTGGGTCAAAAAAGCACAAAATTACAACTAATTGCATTACTATACATTTTTACGATCACCCATTTTCATTTAATTGCAATTAATATGCAATTACATTGGTCACACTTAATTATATTCTTTTAAAATATATTATTTCCATAATATATATGCTAAAACATGCTAATTCTATTATTCACACCGCAGCTTTTTTCCCTGTTCAAATCTAACAAAATCTCACAAAGGTTTTCCTCATTTCGGCACTGCATGGGGACTAAGAAATATACTCTATACAGGCTCGGCACAGCACAACACGGCACGGTAAATATTCTGTTGTATATACTTAATGTGTGTTCTTGCTCTACTGTGGCGGTAATAAACCTCAGTACTCAAGGGAGTGATAGAGTTTCCTTCAAATGTCTGTGCCATTAAAACAGATGTGTTATTATTCTGGTAGATAGCTACGAACATGTTGATCATTTAAATAACTGTGCTCAGCAAGATTTTCTCCAAACTACTGATCTGCCCGTGGCAAAAGACAACCGGAAGAGAAAACTAACCGCAGAAGACAACAACTTGCATTAAGGCCTGATATAAGCACTAAGAATACATACTTGTGCTGCATTATGAATTGCATTCAGACACTTTAAAGCATACATGTGTGAAGTCAAGCTTGCATAACTAGCATTTGAATTCACAAACAATGCACAGTTTATATTTCAGACTGAACTAATTACAAGTAGTGATGATGAACTACTGTAAATCTTCTAGAAGTGTGACAGAAGCTCAGATGTTTTCAAGATAATGTTGTTTTCCTTTCATCACTCCATAGCATTTCCAGAATTCCCTGCATAGTATTTAATGTCATCTGTTTAGCTAAATGATTTTTCAAAAAGTTAACTCGGCTACAATCAACTAAATGTACCCTTTAAAGTTGGCATGAAACAAAAATTGCAATTGTCTTTTTTGCCTTTTGTGACATATATCTTTGTGTAATGGCTTCTCAAATGAAACAAGTGAGTCTATTAAATCCATTATCAATTGCACGGGTTAATAATTTATGATAACCACAACATTCCATTAAAAAAAAAGAACTAGTCAATTCTGAATTTATTTTGCCTAGACTTTGGCCTAGACTCACTGATTGCACTGAACAGTTTTTACACATGACTGCAGCAAATTTATAAATGAAAAATAACATAAATAAAAAAAGTAATTAGCTAAATTTTACTTTAGAAAAATAATAGATTCTTATATAATTTCACCGTCTTTTTTGTGTTACACTTGCTGTGTCCAAATGAAACATGTTTTTCAGTATGGTCAGGATTTTTTTTTTTTTAAATACATAAAATAAAATAAACAATAAGTTGTAGCTTGCTTATTTGTACAATGGAACAACACTAGAAGAAAGTGTCCCTCACATCAGGTCTGAGCTCAGAAAGATCAGCATTCACTCCCTCAGTCTCTGTCTCTGTCCCGTGTGGAGATGAGTTACAGTTAGAGAGATGTATTTACTGCCCTGCAGCGCTGTTCCTCTAAGGGGCCGGTCCCCTGCTCCCTCCCGTCACCACTGAAACACTGCCCGCTCCCTGTGTATCTAAATATCAATACTTGATTAAGTCAAGAGCCCGCTGATGAATAGAGCGGGACAGAGCTGTTATAAATCACTCTCTGTCTTTATTTAATCAGCCTAATGTGCTCTGTCCTTGAGAAGCAGACCTCTGAGAGAGCCGCAGAGCACATTCACTTATGAGAACCTGAGAACGAGGTGAGAAAGTAAACTCTTTTCGGAGATGGCCTACATAGAAGAACTTATGAAAGTTATGAAATATATATGTTGTTGTTTTGATCTACAATACTTCGTTCTGGTGAGCAGACATGCTTTATTAGCGATGACAGATGATGGGACCGCAGGAGGCTATATCTCTTGTTTTGAAAGCTCCAGGAGGGTGAAGTCAGCTTGGTCTCGTGGATAAAAGAGAGTATTTCATTTCTAGGTATAACGTTGAATAAGAGCGGAATATTGCAGGACAGCTGAATAAGGTTTTTGTCAGTTTTGTGTTAAAGCTGTGAAGCACATTCTTCAAACGATCTTCTTTTGTGTTCAGCAGAAGACTGAAATACAGGCCAACTTGAGTGAACTATCCTTTAAAAAGTGTCTGATTTTACTTCTAGTGCTTTTATGATTCATCACATTGGAAATGCAAGGTTGAGTCAACCGAACTGCATTGTGGGATTCGGTATTTCATTAAGTGTGCTGTACTCCACATATTTGACAAATACAGTACTGCAGTCACGCATACATTAAATCTGTGTACCGCACATGGTATACATACTGCATTCTGCAGAAATAGTGGGAGTAGTATAGCAGGCCTGCTTTTTTGAACACATGTGATTAGCATGCTGCCATACTCTCAGAACTATTTCATCAGTGTGCAGGATGTATATTGTGCACAGTATGGGAGTTTTGCCTATCCACTACCATTCAAAAGTTTGGGGTTGGTAAAACATTTTTCACGTCTCTTATGTTCATCAAGGCTGCATTTATTTAAACAAAATACCATAAAACAGAAATATTGTGAAATATTATTACAATTTAAAAGAACTGTTTTCTATTTGTTGGCTATATATTTTAAAACGTAACTTATTCCTGTGACGCAAGCTGGATTTTCAGCATCATTACTCCAGTCTTCAGTGTCACATGATGCTTCAATATTCCCACAATGCACACAATATTCAGCATCCCACAATGCAATGCACGTAACTTCATAAACTTGCTTTGTAATGTGATGAATTAACCACATTATCCAACATGCAGATCTGCAGTGATTTTTAACATCTTTTTGATGACTAATTTGATTGGAATGACATTTTTTACACATAATTACAGTTCAAACATATTTGTCATTGATATTTTATCTTGTTTCAAGTCTAAATAAAACAACAGTAGGCAGTACACAGTGCTTTATACTGTACAGTACGCAGTAGGCAACACTAGAACTCCATTCGGAACACAAGCACCGTTCCAAGCGTGCAGTATCAGGTATGTGCCAGTGAGAGGTGCTGTGATGTCATCAAAGCGTTCTGTGAAGACTCAGGCTGGGATCTATCTGTAGGGATGCTAACCTTCTCAGACAGTAATTTAACAACCAGTCCATAGCATTACCCACACAAGCTAGTCCTCTTCAGCAGCAGACATACAGTGAGCTGCATTTATTGTGAATTTTTCAATCTGTCATGCTTTTGCCGCCCATCCGTTTTTGACCTACAAATCAAAAAGTGTTTTCCGGCTCCGTGGGGTTCAAATTTTGATGACATCACTTGGTTTTTCACACTTGCCGGTAATGTATTACAGCATATCTGACAATCTTTCTCTCTTTCGGCTCTAAGCCACAATCGTTTCTATGACACTAGCCTTGCTGTCCTTCTTTCATCCACACGACTTCCTCTCTCGCTCTCCTTCTATGACAGCGCTGCCCTGGGCCCTTCCTGCTCACATCATGCACCGCGCGGCACACTGACAGAACAAAGGGCCTCTCTCTGCACCAGCGCGGTATCTGTGTGCAGATGCTCCAAGCAAACGCTGATGGTCCTGATCTCAGTGTAATATAAAGAGGGCCTGGGAGGGCAAACTGCTAAATCAAATTCTCACCATTTGACCTCTGGGTTCTGAATGATTTTGCTACTGAGTGTTGCGATTTCATCCATTCATATTTTTACAAGTGGCCCGTCTCATGTAGTGGCTGTTAAACTTTAAACCTTTGGTTTTATGCAGTGGTGTTTCATATGAGCTTGACTACTTACAAATCAAAATCTTTTACACCTACATTACTGTTCAAAAGTCTGGGGTCAGATATATTTTAAAATGTTTTTAAAAGAACCTTTGATTTAATAATACAGAAAAAAACAAAACAGTAATATTGTGAAACATTATTATAAAAAAAAAAAATTCTGCCATGGAATATTTTTTTATATAAAAAAGGTAATTGTGACTTTTTTCTTGCAATTCTGAGTTTATATGTTACAGTTCTGTTTTTTCTTGCAATTCTCAGAATCCATAAACTTATAAACTTAGAATTTTGAGATATAAAAATTTTAAGCAGACAAGTCATAACTGTCATTCATTTGTGCTACAACTACTTTACTAACTATTAATAAGCAGCAAATTAGGAGTTTATTGAGGCAAAATTCATAGTTAATGGTGAGAATTGGACCTTAAAATAAAGTGTGACCAAAATATGAATTTCTTTAAAAAAAATGTACTGACTGTCTGAGTGTGCTCAGGTCAGGCAGTGTAATATGCTTTTAAAGCCAGCATGCATAAAGAGGAATCACTCTGGAGCTATTCAGACTGGGATCACAATGACCTTTAGAACACAATACAATTCCTGCTAGCCTACAACTTTCCATCACGGCCTGTCTGCCCCTCGCTCTCTCAAGCTGTGCTCCAAACCTAGTGAGCTGCCCTGCTTTTACAGACTACAGGTAGCTGTCTCCTAAAGGGCCGGTCACGCTGACAGCCGATAAACCACTGGAGGTCACAGAGTGTCTGTGCGCTTGGTTGCTACTCAACTGTATCACTATATTAACTGCTCGGCAGTTCATTTGCATGAAGTTGAACTCAACTTTGTTTAACTTTGTTGCATCGCCAACGGTCGTCGTCGCTCATCTCAGTGGAAATCCTGAACTCTCATTAAAATTGGATGAATGCAGGTTGCTTTGTCTCTGTGCAAACCGCTGGCAGCGTGAACGGCCCTTTAGGCGGCATACTAACTGAAATGGATCTTTATAAGTGACTGATTTGAAGTGCTCTACATAGGCAACAACAAACAGCGCACCTCCAATGCAATGACGCACACTACAGACTCAAACAGCAATTCATTCCAATAGAATTCAATATTAATTTAATGCCAAGTTGCCAACAATGTGATACTCTAAGCATACAAATACAGAGAACTCACAAATGTTGAATCAAATATTTCTGAACATAAAAAAAGTATCTTATGCTAACCAAGGCTGTATTTATTTGAACAAAAATGCAGTAAATATTATAGCCGTAATATTGCAACGTAACATTATAAGTTTAAATAAAATGTTCAAATATAATATATTGAAAAAATATATATATTCCTGTGATGCAAAGCTGAATTTTGCTAATACCCTAACCATAATTATGTGCTTTTACATCACTAAAAATAAATAACACTTGTATTCACATATTTATATCAAACACTTATAACCACACAGAAACGAATAATTCAAATAATATAATTTAAGTAATACATAACACTTTTATACAGGATCAAAAGGAAGAAAATACTACTAATGGTAAATAAATAAATGAATAAATTAATTTAAAGGGTGGGAAATTACTTAGAAATGATTTTAATATGCAGTTTTGGTGCTCAATAAACATTTCTTATTGTTATCAATTATAAAAATCCTTAATATCTTGTGAAAACCATGAGATATATATATATATTTTTTCAGGATTCTTTGATGAATAGAAAGTTCAAAAGACCAGCCTATATTTGAAATAGGATTTACATATAGCCTATAAATATGCATAAAACAATTAATGTCTTTACTGTCACTTTTGATCAGTTTAATGCGTCCTTGTTGAATGATATAATTAATAAAAAAAATGCATTCTGGGATTAACCTCACCATGAATCATGCAATAATGCCTTTGAATCATATTGCTTCCTATCTTCTAAAAAATGTTTGTACATTGAATTCACATATGACACCTTAACATGTTGTCAAGATATTCAGCCATGTCTTTAGACTATGTGTTTTATCTCCATTGTTTTTTAATTCACCCTCCACATGTGTTTCTTTCTGTAGTTGAGTCGACAGTAGCTCTTGTCTGAAGGTCCTTCGCACTTTTACTTTCTCTTCTTTGATATAATGTTCTGTTTTTTGTTTCTACTGTCATCTGCTCAATGGACACGCATCTAACTTCCCGCTCTCTCTCAAACAACTTAAAGCGATTGCTTTCTTTCTAACAAAACAAAGTATGATCCAATTTGATACTTTCAAGTGCTTTATTCTGTTACATGCTTTATCTTATTAGTAGCATTTCTCAAGGGCAAGGACATAAACCAAACCTGCCACACACAGTTCAGACCATCATTGGTTGAACGGGAAGCCTGAAGGACAGAGGAGTGACGTAATTGTCTGAAAGACGACGGGAGGACCGGGAGAGTAGAAACCGGATGCTAGCGCTCCAAGAATGCGTCCCACTCACGGCGCACACAGCTGCTCTCTTACAACACACAAACACGGACGTTTGGCTTCCAGCCACGCCTCATCCCCTCGACAGGCCTTCCTGTCCCGCACCGGAACCCACTGATTTATATCACCCCGTCCCTCAGCACTACAACTACAGGCTCTCTTCCTCACAGACTCCTTCCAGAGATGTGTTTATATGTGCAAAAACTTGATAACTATGAAAAGTCAGTCATTTTTAAGCATTTCCATGCAAATCAATATATCAGCACAAGCAAACAAATCATAACATTGTTTTTTTACTTTGACACGAACTAGGGATTGGAAGATTCCCTGATTCGCTAAAAAGTTAACGATGCAATGCATCGGTTTAAAAGGTGTGCATTGTCTATAAGTTATCATTTGTATCGCGATGCATCATTTCTACCATATTTGCATCGGTAAAAAACATGTATTTATATAAAATTACCAGTGGATGCGTTATACTTTTATTATTTAGAAAGTGACCAATATTGTATATGTAGATTGATTTCTCCTCTCTAAACTGAATCACAACAGCATGGAGACCTGAGGAAAAGTGGGGAATAAAGTCCAAAACCTGACTTGAAATAACCTAACAGATCAATCAGGACTAAAGCGGTTATAAACGACAAATTAACTTACAATCTCACTAATTTGTGTACGCTTATTCTTAAGCAGCCCTTAATGTCAATCATGGATCAGATCGATCCACCAGTATATATACAGTGAATATACTGTATCTGTGCTGTTGAATGCATTTGAGACGTTGTGTTTTCCCCAGTGCATAATTGACATGTCACAGGTATATATTTCATCTGTAAATGTTAGAAAGTCATGCAAACACATCCATTTTGCTGTCAGGAGTGGGCGAGGCTTACGCGAGGGCAACGAGCTAAACAGGTGGAGCGCAATCTAATAGGAGGACAATAATTCTGAGTAAAATATACATTTTGCTCAAATATTTGTTTGAGGTGAATCGTATCGCATCGGTACCTGCTTCATATGTATCGTTATGTATCGTATTGTTGGCTATGCATCGAGATGCGTATCGTATCGGCCTGAGTCATGAGATGCACATCCCTAACATGAACACACTGAATAAGCTGATTTTGTGAACACTCCCCCTGCCTTCCATTGGTCGGTTAAACAGATAGCCCCGCCCCAATCTCATGCTATTGGTTGAGTCCATGTTGCTGGCACAAACGTCAAGCCCAAACTAAAAATCCGCTGTGAGTTTGATTGTTTCCCAGCTGCACATATGATAGATCCTCCCCACAGAGACATAAAGACAAGCCAGAGCTGCGTTTGCTGAGATCACACTTATTTCCTGCTTGCTTTCACACACTTACACACATTCACAGATACAGTCACTGTGAAGATTAAAACTGCTTTATGAGAATAGTTACAGCTTAATCCAGTGTTTATGTTGAGCCTGCCTGCCATTCAGTACCTCTTGTAATTGGCTTGCTGATATGATGAGCACTTGTTAATTGAGAAGACAATTAATTAAGAACATCATTTAGTGACACAAACAGACAGAAGCACATGAGACTGTCTATTCCCTTGGACAAAAAAAGTACTGTGGAGGAATTGAATGCTTACTATATTAATATACAATTGTATTTATATTAGACCCACACAATTATCATGGAACATGTCTAAATATATATATGGTACTTCCTAGGAACAAAAAGTACCACTGTAATACTACGCAGTATTTTAAACATGTTAATGTCATGGTATATTATAAAGTACCAAAGTATTACCATGTAATATCACTACAGTAAACACAATGGGAAACACAATGCATTACCATGGTAATATATCCAAAAACATGGTAATTGGTACATGGTAACGGATAAACTACCATTCAAAATGGTTAAGTTAAAATAATATTTATAAAGTATATAAACAAGTAATACTACTTCACTATATTACTGTATTTTATATCAAATAAATGTAGCCTTAGTGATTATAAGAGACTTCTTTCAAAAACAATGACAAATCTTTCTGACTGCAAACCTTTGAACGGTAGTGCACTAAACAATTACCATATTTATGTACCATGGTATTTACCTAGTATTACAAAGTACTTCCAAGAACAACATGGTACATAGATATACTTTCAGAAGACTACTTAAACAAGCACCATGGATAATATGTAACTATGTAATACAATTTAATTTAATTTAATTTAATTATTAAATTTATTTTACGATGGTATTTACGATGGTATTTACGTAAGTATTGTATATACACCATGGTATATATGCAATACATCAATATGCTATACCATGGTGTTACAATTTCATGAGTTCAAGCTCTTTTTCTCAATAAAAAAAAAATAGTGGTAATACTATGGTAGTCTTTTTAGAGCCAAATCAGACTGTGAATACATCAGCTATGCCTAATTGACATTTGCAGCCTCCACTAAAACTTCAGGGTAAATTTAGGCACATAAATGAGTGCAAAGATCATGAGCTCTATTCTTTGTGTGAACACCCGCAGGTTAAAATTAGACTGCAGGTTATTTTGGTTAGAGGCAGGGAAGTAGCCTTTCCTGGATGTGAGGGAAAATACTCAGGGTCACAATGGCCTGAGAGGGAGTGAGCGAGAGAGATAGACTAGTGTATGTACACTCGTGCGTTTGGAGAGACAGTATGTGAACATGCATGAATTCAGCTGCAAACCTGTGGGAGCACGTGAAGCTTACAGTCTTAGACAGTTTCCCGCACATGAGGGTTCATATTAATTGGCTTTGAGAGAGGGAAGTAGTGCAAGTGTCCCTTGTGCCAAAACTCTGCGTATGAGTCTGCGTCTGTGTGCATACAAATGCAGGCTCCGTTGAATAAAATCCTCATCTGTTCTGTGGCTCATAAACAACAGTAACACACTAGGCAGACAGGCTGCATTAAGAGTATTACACGATAGAGCTCACACACAGACATGCAGTCTGGTTCGAGAGTAAATGAAGACAAAACAGTATGTTAATTCACTTTAATCATGTTCGAGATGACAGGTAACGTAATACGCTTCTCAATCAAGTGCAATAACAGCCCTAATATTTTAAACTTTTATTCATAATTAGTAATCAAGCTGTCTTGCTTGGAAAAACAAACATGAGCACATTTAATCAAGCTAAGCATTTATGACATTTACTGGACTGTGAAGAACTGTAAAAAGGACATTTAAAGGAAACTATCTAGGAGAACAGGGTTTTCTTTAAAACAAAGTAGAATAAAAGAGTATGCAAACATACTGTAATGTTAATAACACAAAACGTTCTCTTAATTACGTTATACCATTTACTGAAACTAAGCTGTAAAAGTAAGTTGTTTTGATGCCTCAAAGTACACTAATGAGACCATGTTCACAAGACATCTACATTTAAATGTCGAACAGCTTACAAATGCCTACTAGCAACTAGCGGTATAATGACTTAACAATAGTAAAAATGGTCTGTTTAATTCTGAGGATCATTGAGTGGGTGGAACCTGTTATGTAGAACTAAATTAAATAACATTGACTAACATAAGTAGACTTCAGGAAAAAAATGCTAGAATATAGCCCTTTTTGGCCCTCCAAAACAGTTGATGGTAGCCACTGACATTCATATGATTTCTTTCACATAATAGGAAATGCTACTTGCTACTAATTTAACTTAATCGGATTATATCCGGATAAAACAGGACATTAAAAGTGATTTATCAGAAATTATTTGGATTGCATGGAAAGATGATGCATAAATACCACAGTGGAGACAGATGGTTGGATGGTTGTCACATGAGCCAAAAAATAAAACGTTTTTAATAAAAGATTCTGAAGACGAATTTTAAAATTAGGATTGGCATGTACCAATGATTTCCGCCTATCGCGCCTTCACTAGCTTTAAGTTAATCAACAACGAATTGTGACGTCTGGTCACCCTATCCCTAACCGTTCAGGTGCTGAGGCTATTGTTTCAGATCGCTAGTTCGTGTTTTGTTAGCCTATCCGTCCACTGCAGCTGCCATACTAAAACTAGCTTTGCAAACGCCCCTTATTCAATGACAGAGATGCACATTTTGAAAGACAAGACAGTTAACTTAGCCTATAGGATGCATTTTTATATCCTAGTCCTCAAACATTTGAGTCCCGTCGCGTCTTGTTAACAAAGTTATCATCAGATATTACTCGTCAACGTCTCGTCTTAGTCACAGAAAAAAATGTTCGTTGACGAATATTTTTCGGTGTCATTTTCGTCGATGAAATTAACACTGCACTGACGTTGATGAGATTAACCCCTTGGGTTCCGAAATTTGGTACCGAACGACAAGACGTTTTTCGATACTCGATGCTATCGAGGCAATTCAGTCGGTGCCTTAAAAGTATCGAACTCGATACCCAGCCCTAGGCATAGCCCAGATAATTTGGTCTTGGAAAAATCTGATGAGAAATATTTCAGATCATATTGGAATCTTTTTATTGCATACTTATCAGAGAAAACAAACCACTTAAGTAGCCATAATGGCAAGCCAGATATTACCTGAGTACATTAGAACAGATGCCTGAAACGTTACGGTGTCCTGCCAGCTGTTTTTTTCTGCCAGTTTAGCAGAGCATGAGACTCTGAAATTCTAGTGCAAATAATGCAAGGCGGCACACACGCGTGCACATGTGTCGAAACACACACACACAGTTGAAACAGACATGAAGATTCCAGACAAGTACACCCAACTGCAGAGTAAAGCGGGCCGTGTCAGTGATTAGCTGTCAGAGCGTAGGCATCCTCCTCATTGGAATTAAAGAGGTGCAATTAGGAGGAGGAGGAAGTCTCATACATCAAACTGGCTTTGAACTGAGGAGACGGCACACAGAGACTGAGAAAGAGAGAGAGAGAGCTCACCAAGACTCACATTATCGTTGTGAAACTTTGATTGTTTAGCAGAAGCACACACACTTGCTTTCCTTCTCCAAAACACACATTCTTACCCGGTAACCCTGCAACTAGCCATCTCTCCATAACAATACAGCCCTCTTATATCTGTTCATATAAAAGGAAGCTTTTATCTCTCACAACATGCAAAAAAAGAGGACTGCAACAAAAAGGCTGGTCACAAAGTCAAAAACATGACGGGGGAATTAAAAAAAGTGCGAGAAAGAGAGAGAGCGAGTGAAAGTGCTCCTCAACATCACACAGAATTTTCTCATCCTCCAGAAGAGCAGCTCCCACAGAGCATCCGCGTCAGTCCCAGACTGTCTGACTGAAAAACAGATTTGAGTAATTTTACCCTTTAAAAATGCATGCGGTCCTGTATTATTCATCTTCAGGCTGCATGTGAATTCTAAACATCGGCATGAGAAGGACTATTTTCTCATCTGAATAAAGAGCACTGTTAAGCCCAATCAGAACCACCGGGTAATGATGACATTCTACCAGAGTAATGAACCAACCTGAACCAACTGATGAGGGACAGCAAGTGACAACCCATAGGAAAGAAAAATCACAAACGAGATCCCTTTAATACCGAATTTGGCTCTCCTAGAAAGCAATGAGTTTGAGAGCAATTGTTAAAAGTCTCCAGCTTATACCCCAGTCTCATTTCTTAGGAGGAATAAAAAAGACATCTGTTGAAAATGAGGCATCTGTTGACGCAGTATGGAGCTATAAAATTAATGTGGGCAGCATAGCACAAATAATTTGGGCTATGGGTGAATCTAAGCAGTGTCTTGAGCAATTTGAGGCATTGTTGAGATCTCTTAAGACAGGGGTGCCCAAACTCGGACCTGGAGGACAACTGTCATGTAGAGTTTAGCTGGCTGGAAGTTTCTAGAATGCGTAGATTAGCTGTGTGACTCTGATTAGCTGGTTCATGTGCGTTTAATTGGCATTAGAACTGAACTCTGCAGGACAGTGGTCCTCCAGGAGATGGAGCGGACACCCCTGTCTAAAGAAACTTTAGAGCTGGGGATCTCAACTCTGGCCCTCAAGGTCCACTTCCCTGCAGAATTTAGATCCAACCCTAATCAAACACACCTGCACAAGCTAATCAAGGTCTTCAGGATCAGTGGAAGGTTCCAGGCAGGACAGTTTGATCAAGGTTGGAGCTAAACTCTGCAGGAAAGTGGACCTTGAGGGCCAGAGTTGAGAATCCCTGCTTTAAGAGAAGAGGCAACTAAAATTATATTAAAACAGGGGTGCCCAATTCTGTTCCTGGAGCTCTACCTCCTGCAAGGTTCAGCTCCAAACCTGATCAAACACAACTGAAGCAACTCATTAAGACCCTCAGAAGCACTTTATAATTACAGACAGGTGTGTTTGATCAGGGTTCGATCTCAACTCTGCAGTTAGGCAGATATACGGGAACAGGATTTAGCACCCCTGTATTAAAACATAACGGAGGGGTTCTTTTCATAATAATGTTATGTAGACTAGACCTCTCACTAGCCATAAAGGGATAGCTCACCCAAAAATGGAAATGACCATATGATTTACTCACCCTCAAGCCATCCTAGGTGTAAACGAGTTCCTTCTTTCAGACGAATACAATCAGAGCTGTATTAAAAAATGTCCTGGCTCTTCCAAGCTTTATAATGACAGTGAATGGGGTCAAGCCCAAAAAGTACGTCCATTCATCATAAAAAGGCCTTCTGAAGCGAATCAATGCAATTCTTTGTAGGAAAAATAAACCGTAAATAAACCATAAACCATAATCTCTAGCTTCCGCTAACTGTTATATCAGGGCTCACGAGAGAGTGGCGTTCCAGCGGATGATGTAGGCATAGCATAAGCTCCGGTGAGAAGTGATGAACACAGAAGCGCAGAGGAGAGAGCAAAACAAAACATCAGTCACGAATTAGAAGTACAAAATGAGTATTTGTACAGAAAAATGTCAAAGGATTTTGATATAAGCCAAGAGGAGGTTTTCCTTTGCTGAAAACAAAACTAGGCTCTCGCAAGACTAGCATATTCTCACCGGAGCTTACGCTACACACCTACGCCATCTTCTGTAACGCTACTCTCTAGTAAATGTGCATTCGACAGCTAGCGGAGGCTAGAGATTACGGTTTTAAATATGGACATTTTTCTTATATAAACGCATCACTTCATTTTAGAAGGTCTTTATTAACCCTCTGGAGCCGTGTGGTGTATTTGTATGATGGATGAACGCAATTTTTTGGGCTTCAAAATCTCTGCCACTATAAAGCTTGAAAGAGCCAGGAAATCTTTTCAATTTAACTTCTATTGTATTTATTCTCCAAGAATAAAGTCATATAAATCTTGGATGGCTTGAGGGTGAATAAATCATGGGAAAATTTTCCTTATTGGGTGAACTGTCCCTTTAATATATATGTATATACCCCCAAAATCTTCCACATCATATTCAAAGTGTTCAGTTTGTCTTCATTTGAATCATGTTTCCTTTAGTCTCTGTTGGCATTGGCCTGAAGGAAATTCCCAAAATTATCCCATAGAATTATAAAGGGCAATCTTTCACATACCCTTCCACAATCAACAATGACAGTATATCATATTCATTCTTTACCCTTGCAGCACTGTAGAGAAGTCAGAGTCTAAAAAGAAAAGGTTGCAGAGATGACAACACGCTAGTGATTTCAGTGTTTCCTCAGAAGAAAAGGCCACCCAGCGTTGGCAAAGTCAAGCAGTGCATTAAAGACTAAGTGCAGCATTGGGGAAAGTGGCGTTTACTGACAGAAGGTACACGCTCGGAACGGGAGCCTTTATTTCGCTCGTGACATTTCGTTTCCGTGGTGCCCGGGGGAGGCAGCTGTTCTATTGGAGCTCGGCGGAGCAGAGAAGCTGGATAGATTTCTGAATGGCCATGGAGTCTGCATCTTTACACTATCCCTCTATTTACACAAGGATTACTCTCTCATTCTTTAAAAGGGATAGAGAGAGGTAGCAGAGAGAAGGACAAGGGGATAGTATAATAAGTAGGTCCACTCAGAATCTGGGTCCCCAGAATGCTGAAAAAAATTTGCTGCAGAATTTACAGAGATGTCTGTCATTCATAAAATGGTACAAATCTCTGTCCCTCTCTGTAAAGGTGAAGTGTGTAATTTCAGGGCCACTAGGGTCACCAAACAGGTTCATGCACTTCTCCTATCTGCCGTTAGTTGGACAAATAGAACCCGTTCATGAGTCCCATTGAAAACACATGGCATTGGTTGTGTCAGTGTAAACAACATTTAAACCCATTTAAATCCATTCAGTAGAATTACACGTACTTTCCTTTTGAATCAATGGAGAAGCTGTGAAAAAAATCTGCAGATTGCATCTGGTCCTTTGAACGAGTGAGCTTATTTTCTAAAGTAGCTGAAAATCTGAAAGCAGGGGCGATGGGTGAATAATTTAAGCCCCTCTTTAATACAGTCACATGACCTGGTGCTATCCTTTGAGGATGGGGCCCTCCAACAGTTGCCACAGTAATGTACTCTCTGCCCTGTGAACCCCAACTAGCCTTTATTCCCAGTGCAACCGAACTGTACCAATACTAGCTCCAAAACAAAGTGTTACTCAATAACATCATGAAAGACCGAGGGAGGGACACACAGAGAGATAACAGAACAGAATAAGAGGGAGAGAAAAGGGGAATGGGGAATGAGACCCACTGGAAGCATTATCCAGCCCTGTAGGTCCAAAGAGCCCGCTCAGGATTTCCACACTCCAGTTGTAAACAAAGAGCCTTTTGATGCTCTCCCAGCCTCAAAGACATGGATGACTACTCAATCATGTGACCACAGAGCAGCCCTGCCGTTCACACGTATACCGTAGCCACACACAGAGTTACACCCGTCGACATATACAAAGTCAAATTACTGATGGAAAGGAGACCTTTGGACAAAAGGAGGCAGCATGTGCACCTGCACAAATGGACAAAGATATGCAAAAAAGTGCAGTCATTGCTCGAGATCCGAATGTATGAACACAACATGTCTTATTTAGAGATTTTCCGGCATCTCACACACACACACACACACACACACACACACACACACACACACACACACACACACACACACACATTTCTGCAAAGAGAGGCATGGGCTCTATTCAACCCCTCTCTCTTTTTTGCTAGTGCTGTGCACTATGAGAAACAGCGAGAGGCAGAAAAACATGTCATGCAAGATGGAGCTTATTGTGCCATGAAGGGAACAGATGGAACCTCCCACAAACCACTGGGCCCTTCATTCTCCTGCCTCCCTAAAAAAAACGCATCACAAACAGCAACATTGGCTCTGCTCACCCACAATGCACCTTTGCTTCTACATCTACTCAGGCGTTCTTACAAAGATGTGAGCATGCCCATGTGCAATTTTGCAGGCAGAGATTCAGTTATGTGTGACTAACACTTACTGTACACGTCACAGGAATCCCCAAACACAACTTGTGCCTACCCCGCCTAGGCATTGCCTCTTAAACGCTTCTCCCAGCAGTCGCTCGCAATCTGTGGGGTTCAAAATCCCATCGTGAGCACGTGTGCCAGCAGGAGAATTAGGCAAGACGAGTTTGAGAATCTCAAAAAATTGGCGTGTGGATATGTGCGAAGTAGAAAGAAATCAAGGAAAAAAGATCCAAAAAGTCCAATTGTTACATTTTCTGATATCAAGAAAAAATTGTACAAGGGTGTTGTGGCTGGCTTTCAGAGTTTGAGGTAGTTGCTCATGTGTTCCAGTTGGTTTCTAGGTAGTTGCTTACTGGCCAAGTCTGCTCTGAAGTCCCTGAATATTCTGTTCCTTAAGACCAAAGTATACTTCATTTTTTACATGTACGATAATGTATGCATTCATACAGTGCGCTCGACACAACTTTAATCATCACAATAATATCCGTGTACTGTACGCGCACCACCTGGTTTTTGTAACTGTGTATACTTTGTACGCGCCGGTCATGCACATTGAATTTGTTTTGCACTAATCAGTTGTTCCACAAGGTGGCAACACTGGCCCAGGCCGCTGTTTCACAGCAGAAAACAAAACTAAAAAGACGGAGCAATAACAGCAACAAAACAGCGGAGACTGCAACAACATTAGACACCTGCATTGACAAGCACTTTTTGTTTTATGAAATTGCTGGAAATTTAGTTTAAAAGAGTACATTACAGAATACTTTTTTTATCGGTCATAACTTCTGGAGAAATATAGCACAGACACTGCACTAAGATGAAGCTTTCTAGAGCGCATGTATCAACCGCCTGAATTCGCACACACTATCAAATAAAGTATACTTTGGGCTTTAGATGTACAGAAGATTGGGTCCTTCCTTCAATGTTAATCTACATGATTATTCCACCCATTGTATCTAAGAAAAGTAATATAATTTATCATTTATTTCTATAGTTCGGGATGGGTTACAGTGGGATATGAAGTTAGGGACAGGGATTTGTGACAGATATGTAACTCTTAACCAGGGGTGTTCCTGGAGGGCCTCTGTCATGTAGAGTTTCACTCTAATTAAACACAACTGAAGCAGCTAATCAAGGTCTGCAGGAGTACTAGAAGCTTCCATGTAGGTGTGCTAAAGCAAGCTGAAGATAAACTCTGCAGGACGGCTGCCATACAGGAGCTGGATTGGACACCCCTGAACAATGAGCAACACTAATAGTGATGCTTCTGTTAGAAGCCACCACGAATCACACAAACATAACACATCCATAAAAGCTCAGATACCACAAATGCCGAAGTTCACGTATAAGCTGGAAGTATCTCATCCAAGAAGGAAGTGTTGAGTGACAGGGTGCACTAATCTAGGCCATGCTGGGTAGAGGGGAGCTTGGGTACTTCGGCTCCTGCTGGCCCTTGCTGTTTACTTAACTTCCCCTCTTATTCAACACCATTGCTGGCACAACTGGAAAACCACACGGGCAAAAAAGGGGAGGTGTTTGTGTGTGTGAGTGTGCGTATTGTGTGGTAGTAGTGCCTCCACACCCAATTTCAAATTTCACTTTATCTCCAGCCCTGACAATTAGAGCTGCCTCTATCTGTCATGGCTTTAGGCTGGGAGCCACGGAGGGGCGGCTGACAGACAGGACTTTAATTAAAGTAGTCCCTTCAGCAATGACCATTTAGGCCTTGCTACCGCTAACACCGGGTGGGGAAACAGAGTGAGAAGACGTTGAGAGCTAACGGATAGTGGTAAGCGCTTCACCTCATCACAGGTTTAGATGCTGCCTACCGGCTTATGTTCTAAATAAAGGCCTTAAAATGCTTTCTGAAATTAGCTTTCTCCGGGGTGTGCATGTAATTTGGTGCCGAAGTTGTGTGTCATAGTTCAGCTTAGCAAAGCTGAAAATACTCACAGTGAAGTGACACGAGACGTCTGTATTCTTTTCCAGGAATATGAATCATCTGTGACATGTAGGAGGTTAAGAGCTTTAGTTTGAGTAGAACATGGAACATGCAATTTGCACATGCTAGCATTAAGATTGTCCCCCTCTCATGCAGATACATAGGACATCCTTCCTGGATATAAAAGTCACTATAACCTGGCCATTTACAACAGACAGGTCCATGTCAAGCAAGATGATATTAGCTTTTATATTAGTTATTAATATTATATATTATTTCTCTGTTCAAGGACATAATTATATCCAATTGCTATCTCAGTGCCACTCTCCTGGACCTTGGAAACAAATACTCAATGCTTTGGCTATGAGCTCATATCCTATGCTCCTGGGCTACTTCAACACATGCAACATGCAAAATGTGAAGTTGTTTGAAACTTCAAACAACTATTTATGAAGAAAAATATTATTATCCTTTCACATTTCAGAGCATTAATATTACACAGAATTTCCATGGATTAAGAAAACATAAAGGAATAATTCACCTGAAATAAAACTGTTATTCTTTTATGCTTATATCATTCCAATACCTTATGGTTTTGGCCTTTTTTAGAGACAGGAAAATAGAAGTGAGATGGGGGAATAAGACAGGGAAGTAAACCAAGTCAGACTCAAATCAAGACGTCCGCAGCATTGGCAAAGTCCATGGTTTCACAGCTCTGATGTGTCATTATACAAAAAGCACACAACAGTGGAAGTTTAGCAGAATTTTGAAGCTGTCCTTTTCAATACAATGTAAGTGAATAGTGACAAACGGCTGTCAAGCTAAAAAAAAAACTATAAATTACAAAAAGCAACATAATGCTTCCATGCGTCTTTAATGTTATATATCAAGTCCTCTGAAGTCATATGATAACTATGTGAGAAAAAATACCATTACTACTGAAAGTCCACCATCTCACATATAGAATATTTAAATATTGACATTTACATTATGATAAATTTCCCTCACATAAAGTTATCATATGACTTCAGAAGACTTGTGCACTTATACAGGTTATATGGGCTACAGTTACAGTACTTTTATGTTATTTTTTTCCAGCTTGACAGCCCCTAGTCACCATTCACTTTCACTGTATGGAGAAGATCAGCATGTTGCCACTGGTAATATGTAAACGAGCTTTCTTTCCTGCATATGAGAGACAGAGAAGCTCAGGGGAGTCTGGTGAGACCTTGCCTCAGTCAGCACAATCAGATGCAATTGTGAAGCGAAGGCTTTTATATATTTGTCACAAAGCCATTGATGATAATTGCTTTTGACTGTGTTAGCAGTATCATGCTGGTCACTGGCTTCCAGCGTGCACCACACCAACTGCTGCCACTCCTGCCAGTGCTGCTGATCATGGTGATGAGAACAAAAGTGGTGATGTAGATAATGATGATGATTTAAAATAGATGACGCCAAGCTGACGACTCCTGGTGTGCTGCTATAAAGTGCCTTGGTTGCTAGCTTTCCATGGAAGGTAGACTGCCAAACCAGCAAGTGAACCCCTCCCCCCCCATATTTGCATTTTAATGCGTCTCAGTTCACTATGGGAATGGTCTGATATATATTTTGTTGACATTTTCCACAAACACCAATGGTGCACTGCTAGCCCCACCCACATGTGGAGAAGCAGAGTGCAGCTCAAATGCCACAAGATGTGATCAATCAATATGCAAATTTCAGCAGGGATTATAAAGATCTTTACAGAAGTTGGAGCAGAACACTAGTGGCTGTTATCTTAGCACACACAGAAAGGAAAAAAATCCCTTCCTCCATCTATTTGACAGATAAAAGTCCCTGTCGGCAAACACAGAGGTGTTAATGGATTTTACCTTGGGATGTGGGAGGGTACTGTTGGACATCATACACAGCAGCAGAGGGGCTGGGATTGATAAGGAAGGGGCGGCCTCTCTGTGGGCTGTCTGGGAGTTAGCTGCCAGACAAGGGAATTGCTCTTAGATGAAAGATCAGGTTAAATGTTATGCTGTTGTCGCAGTAGTAGCTGCAGACTGTGTCCACTCTGAGACCCAAAGTGTAGGTCCACTGATTGGGGAGGCGTGACTGTTCTCACTGAGCTTATTGAAGGTGTTGGCAGTTGCTATGGCAGCCAACTGAAGCGATAACATATCATCTTTTCTCCGGTGGCCACATCATATACTGGTCGTTCTGTAACTTGACATGAAAGTCTTCAACTCACACTGTCAGTGGCCACATTTTAAAGGGTTAGCTCACCCGAAAATGAAAATTCTGTCACTAATTACTCACCCTCATGTCGTTCTAAACCGTAAGACATTTGTTCATCTTCGGAACACAAATTAAGATATTTTTTATGAAATCCGAGAGCTTTCTGACCCTGCATAGACAGCAATGCAACTACAACGGTCAAGGCCCAGAAAAGTAGTAAGGACATCATTAAAATAGTTAATGTGACATCAGTGGTTTAACCGTGATATTAAGAAGCTACGAGAATACTTTTTGTGTGCAATGAAAACAAAATAAACAACTTTACTCAACAATTCAATCTCTTCCGAGCTAAACCGAGCTAGGACTGTGGTACTCCAGGACGGTTGGCCACCCCTGCTGTCATTGTCATGTCATTAGCACATATACTACCCCACTATTCTCAACTAATTCTCAACCCTGGTCCTGAAGTACCCCCAAATCTGCACATTTTGTGTGTTTACCTAATCAAAGTCCCCTGAATCTACTCATCAGCTCATTAATCTACTCATCAGCTCAACTGTGTCAGATAAAAGAGATGTCCAAAATAAGTACTGTTAAGGGTACTCCAGAATCAAGGTTGAGAACCATTGCACTACACCAAAATTCTGACCAAAATACAACAATTAGTACAGTTATAGGCCCCATAATCTTATCACTGCAAGGAAGCCACACTGCATTTTGCAACAATGCAGCACGAACAGAGTAAACAGCATCTGTAAGCATGTGAATCGTCAGCACTTCATGAATGCCCTACGGCTAATTAAATAATTGAGGTAGGACTCACTGGTCATGAAGTAGTCATTAGTAGACTCTCAGAGCACTCAACAGTTTGTACTGTGTAAACTAAAGACCGTGACCTTAATGCACTTACTTCCTCATCACATGACTTGACCTTTAAGGTCCTGTGACCTCATAAATCTTAAAACACTAGTCTTAGAGAATAATGGAATGTTGCCCCTGGAATCTATAAGCTCAACATTTGCTGTGCATTATTATTTATCCATGTCAGGTACATTAACTCAACTGCCCTCACAGTATATTGTTTAGCCTATATATGCAGATACATAAGACAGCATCATTTATTCACACACATTACTCAACATACTAATCCAATACGCATAGAAATAACAGATTCCATTATCATTAGCATATTTCCATTAGCATAAGCAAATGATTCAGTAGACTAATGATAACAAAAATAGTCAAAATTAATTAGAACAACACTCCTTTTAAACACTGAACAGAATACATGATTTACAATCAAAATTGGACTTCTTGAATTTCATGCTTTAGCTGCATACAGTTTGGAACAGTTTTTGATTGGAAGTACGTCTATGAGGCTTTAAAACGCTGCTTAGCTGAACAGAGCTACCGTAGTGTGTATTCTTGCATACTCCAACTGCCTCACTGACATTTCTAGCATTTAAAATACTTTAATGCACGACCATACATGCTGAATTGACTGTTCTTCAAACCCTTTCATACAGAGTTAAATGACAATGATGCAAGGGTTAGCTTAAAGAATGTTTCGAGTGACTGATTACTCAACCACACCGGCTCTGCACAGCACTTTCCATTTGTCAGGAGAGCGTTTGGAAAATGTTTTACTTCTCATTTATCAAGTGACACCAAAAGGAAAGGAAATGAAAGAGGGAAATGTTTTAAGGACCACATGCAATCATAGGTATCCACGTTCTAATGTGCTGTGACTGTTACTAATATAAGAGCTTTACTAATACACAAATGTTACTAATACTAAGAACACATTATCAAACAAGATCCAGAATCTCTTTCACCATGGCATATACTGCATCTTTATGAAATCATATGTCAATAAAAATCAAGCAAATGTCTTAAGTAACTTCGATCAAAACCAGCAGATTTAAAACTAAACAAAATTCAAAGTCAAATATTATAACATATTTGAAGAAACATCTAATTTAAGCAGTTGTTTTTATGAGTGTGTAGCCGTTAAATGACCAACAAATCAAAATATGGCAAATATTGAATTGTTGAAACATGTTTTGGAAAATAATATAAGTCCATTTCTTAACTAAACCATAGGTATCTCTTTGTAATAACTAAAAACAACAAAGATTACTGTGATATATAAAGCTTAGTCACCAAAAAAGCTTGTCTGATGGACCTGGAACCATGCATACATGTTAGAGAATAATATAATCTTGTCCCTGGAATCTATAAGCTCAACATTTGCTGTGTATTATTATCTATCCATGTCAGGTACATTAACTCAACTGCCCTCACAGTATACTGTTAATATATGCAGACTGTGCTATACAATGCTTAGTCACTAAAAAAAGCTTGTCTGGTGGATCCGGAACCATGCATACTTGTTGCATGATGTCATAATAAATTGTCCTGTTACAAATATGAATTATGTTAACTGAAACAGCTTTATTTGCTGAGTGAAGCAGTCTGGAAAGTTTCTGTATAGGTGTCCAGTAAATTGCCACAACGCAATCAGTGATAATCACTTTTAAAGGGCAAGTGCTGATGATTATATTATATTTGCACTTGGAGAGTTGAATATAATAGTGTGCATGAAAACTCCAATTTATGTGAGTCTTTAAACATTACAGTGTGACACATCATAAAGTCACTCACACACACATAGCCTGTGAACAGAACCTGTACTGATGTTTGCAGGGGCCAATTTATTGTGTGAATAGGGTTTCAAACCTCAACAAAGCCAATGGATTCTAACTTCAAAAGTCCACTTCCTGTCATTTTGACACATATAACGTCAGCTAGCCAAAATAAGCACTATGTGTTATATTGAATAGTCTTTTGCAACTACAATGATGAGAAAGAAAGTGTGTAAGAAAGAGAGCAGTGGTACTCACTGCAGGCACGAGTAGCTTGTTAACCTCCTCCACTGCACGCTTAAGCTTGATCTCAGCCCGGTTCTGGGCTTCCTCCACCGTGATGAGCACATGGAGGTCCTCATTCAGATGCTCCCAGTTGGGTTTGCCTCGATTTTGTTCCTCCTGCACAGAGAGAGAAGGAGAGAGAAAAGTTTTAGATGCACTGCTGATGTACAAAATGTTGACTGCTACAATCAAGCATATCTATAAGACAGCAAAGAAAGGGTCCAAATAATAGACACTTTATGCACTTAGCTGTTGCATCTTTTCTTATGTACCAATTGAGGAGGGACTTCAATAGATGGTAGATAGTGCATAGTGAAGAGTAAAAGTGCACAGTGTATAGTGCGTCATTTGGGACACAAACTTTAACCCTTAGGCTGCAATGTTCATGTTTTAACAGAATTGAGCAGAAAAATGATATGTGTTTGATATGATGAGGTTCAAGAAAGATGTTGGGACTTGTCTCAACTCTCACTCTTGCTGTGGAGTTTGATACCTTGATAACACCAAAGTGCAACTGCAAATCTAATAAAAACAGACTACAACAGAGAGGATGTGAAAGTAAAAATAAAACGGAGAAGCTGCTTCTTTGATCTGCTGTGTGCTACAAAGCAGAAGTCAGGATGCCATGTATATGTCATCCTGTGAGACAGAGCTCTATAAAAAAGACCTCGTAAAATTCATACAGTCTCAAGACAGGCAGTGACAAAAGCTTCACAGCTAGCAGAGAGAAGCAGCAATAGCATGAGCAACATATCAAAACTAGATCACTGCTGAAATGAGTTAGAGCTCAGCAGCGCTCAAAACTGATGTAAATGTATTCCGTTAATATGCTTTTAACTCAGCTTAATATACAGAGACAACTATAAGTAAGCCATTTGTATGTTGAAAAATGTAAACACTGAGGCGCTTTCAAAACATTGCTCTGTTTGTTTGTTTAAGAATCTAGATTACAAGCACACAGCAACAGCAACTCGACCAATCGAGTGAGTTTGGGGTGTGGCTATCTCTATCTGTCAGACCAATGGCAGACGGGGAGCTGTAGAAGTGCTTGTGAAACCTGTTTGGAAACATTAGTAAGGCCAGTATGAGATCAGAAAGTGAACACCCCAGCGACCGCTAAGCAACTGCATAATAACCAAAGCAATGTGGTGGCAAATTTGCACAGGCAAATACCACTCATATTCAGAAAATATTAAAATCAAGCTATTTTTGCAGTTTTGTTTGGTGCAGCTAGTGGAACGGAAATATAGGGGCTTTAAAAAACTAAATTATATGACAGGAAACCATGAAAACTTTGGATTAAAAAGCTCTGAAGATTGCTGAGGGCAAACAGCTTAATTGATAGAAACCCAAAGCACATTAAGTTGAAGGGGCTCGTTACACTTCGCCTACACCACCACTTTTTTTTTGTCTGCATTTGGCTTATTTTGCTGTTTTTCTCATTTTTCTGAAGGATTTCCAAATGAAAAATCAAGATCTGATTTATGCAATAATCAGATATGCAAACACAGCTCGTTTTTTCTCCTCGTGACTGCAAATGGGAAATTGATGGCAATCAGCGTCGGCGTCTGTGTTCCCGCGTTCTGCCTGCTGATTTTCATTAAGGATCCATTGTTGCCCTTTTCGGTGTGAACCGAGGAAGGGTGGAAACGGGGTTGCGTATCGCCAAACACACTCAACATGATTTACCATTCAGGATGGTGGTGTTTGGGTGTTATGAGGTCACTTGCTTTTTCTCTCTATTCGCCCCTTTTGTTTCGTTTGGCTGATTTACTTGGCTTTCCTTAGTTGTGACAAGTGCTAAAAATGGATCTTCTAAGGCTGATTGTCACAGCGCAGCAATCCGCCCACAGCCACACTGTCAATAACACTCCGGCCAGGAGGGACCGGAGTAGAGGTGGTGTGTACATGTGTCAGGCTGACTGAGGGTAAGATACATCTAAGACACTTGTTTTTCCCGTGGTCCAGGCAGGTTGTCTTGCATCAGGCCATGGCTGTTCCTTCTGCAGCCCTGTGGGGCGGACGGTGACAGGCTGGTAGTCAAGGTGACGCGCCTTCAACGTTGAACGCAGGAAATATGTCAGACTGTGGGGCCCTCCACTAGGCCTTTGTTTACACCTCTTTCCCTGTCTTTTAGCTGCCCGTGCCATAGCCGAGCAGTAGCACAATCAATGTCCATAAATCCATTGTCCTACTCTTTTGTCCTACTCTTTTGTAATCCTTACCGAGGCAATAATGCTGCTCTGAAGGAGCGCCGACCCCTCGGTGGAAAGCTCTGGGAACTAATATCACGAGTCGGCTGGGAGAGGACGAAGGTACACTCAGTGGGGAGTGTAATGAGACACGAGCATGTTCTTCAACATACTCACCAATATATATTTCACCACAGTGACCATGTTTACATACACATCATTGTCCGATTAAGGTCTATGTTCTGGTTCAGCCTTTAAAGGGATAGTTGAGGCAAAAACTAAAATGAAGATGTTCCAATGCTGTATTGCCTTCTTTCCTTTTTAGTCCACATTAGGCTAAATTTAAAGGAATGTCCTGCTCGCACTTAGTGGCAGTGAACAGTGACAAGCATTAAGATATTAAAAATGAGACAAAAGTAGCACAGAAGGATCTCATACGACATGTGTCGTATTCTCCAAGTGTTCTGGGGATATACGATAGAGGTTGGTGAAAAACAAACTGGAATTTGATGTATTATTTAACCAAATTCCTATCCTTGGCCATTGGTTTCTGTGCACAGTAGTGTACTCATGAGACTCTATTAGTGAAGAATTTCACTCCGACTCGCCCAGAAAAAGCACATACGTGTCATGAAATCAAGATTAATAAAAACATAACATGAAAGAAGAGCAAACAGCATAAGAACAATGTTGTGGACACAAAAACAAAAAAGTTGTATGAAGCACAGCACAAACAGAAGTCTTTGAAACCAAGCAGCTTGCTGTTGTGAATTTGTGTGACCAATTTGAAAACCAAAGCAACATTTCCATGGGAAGTCTTTCAAACTTACAAGACAATCCCAATCTTGTTGAAATCCTATGACTGGATTTTACCCACGAAATTCCACCAAATAACCCAGCAGTATAAATGACTATACCTTTATTCCAAAAGAGCTGTTTAGGAATATTCATGTATGCATGCGATCAGCCTTACAAACTAACATAATCAGCATGCATGGAGCAGGACATGTATGTTCTTTCCAGCTATTTGCTTGCTCTTGTGACTTCAGTGATTTACATCACAGCAGTTCACAGTAATTTAGTCAACTCATTAATTCTCATTCATGTCTTTGACAACAGCATACAAAAATGCAATGAGTTGTAAAATGTAGGTCATAAGACTTGCAGTGCTTTCAGATGTCTGTATATTTATTTATATTCCTTTCTTTAAAAAACTAAATGTGTCATTTTAATGCTAAAACAAAATGTTAAAACATCCACATTTTCCAGCTTAATTGTGTAACGACAGCTATAAGAAAACCATTAGCAGTTTGATTTCCTTAAAAGTGTAACTCTGTGACTCATCATAACATTGCTTTGTTTTGTCGAACATATTTTAGCAACGCTGGCTCAACCAGTAGTGTGAGTTATATATTTGTCTTATCAATTGCAGAAGGAGCAGGGAAATCAAAATGTTTCTCTTTCTGTTTGTTAATACTTCAATAACAAAATGTAGCTTTAATGTTTGTACAAAGCTAAAAAATAAATTAAATCTGAACTTTTTCACAAACATTGTAGCATTCAGCATTAGTTTAGTGTTTAAATGACAACAAATTCAGATTAATACTGCTACATGACAGCTGTCTTATTCAGATTTCTAGAAACCAGAATATTGGCATAATTGGATAAAGAAAATCAGTTTAACACTTAACATAACAGCAAGCAATATGAACAAGTTATGATATTTATTATGCATGTAAACATGGTCAGAGAGGAGTAACATTGCATGGTTCAGAGCAGGTTCATGTTTTGTTGATTCAGTGATTCGGGTCAAGCATGTGATGATGAGAAACTATGAAAAATCTCCAAGGATTATTGCTGCAGGACTGACACATCTGATTTCATTATCTTGTTTGTACAATGTATACATTTCTCAGGAAAAACTCAACCAAGCAGCAGACTCTGAGAGAATACAAAACAAACACTAGTTTCTCTCTCTCTCTCTCTCTCTCTCTCTCTCTCTCTCTCTCTCTCTCTCTCTCTCTCTCTCTCTCTCTCTCTCTCTCTCTCTCTCTCTCTCTCTCTCTCTCTCTCTCTCTCTCTCTCTCTCTCTCTCTCTCTCCTCCCTCCTCCCTCCTCTCTCTCTCTCTCTCTCTCTCTCTCTCTCTCTCTCTCTCTCTCTCTCTCTCTCTCTCTCTCTCTCTCTCTCTCTCTCTCTCTCTCTCTCTCTCTCCTCTCTCTCTCTCTCTCTCTCGGGATGATGGATATGGAAGTTGGGAGAGCAATTTGCCCTTAAATCCAGACGATTTGGTGGTTGTGTAAAAGCAGGTTTTATCAAAGCATCTTGTTATTGATCAGGATTTTCATACTGTACAAACTGTGATGTTTCATCAATATAGACCAACGTTTCAGTTCATACTTGTGTTTTCATGACAGTTTTCACTTTATCTGTGAATCCTAATTTATAATGTTTGACCGATGATGGATATGGAAGTTGGGACGAAAGCAATATGTCAAAGTATTTTCATTACAGTATGATTTACATAAGTATATATTTATTATTGATTAGTATATTTCATACTGTACAAACTGTAGATGTAATACAACAAATATGAATGATATGATGTATTTAAAAGTAACTTCACAAAATGTACAGTAACTTTAACACTTAAACAAGTGCCCCAATTTATCTGAATGCAACCTATATTACCTTTGTTTTTTAAGCCTTTTTAATCCTGTATATATGAAAATGTGCCGTTCAAACGGAAATGTCCTGATCATACTGAAATGATCATGAACTCGATGATCATTATTCGATGAACTCTTTTGCTACAACAAATTAAGTAAAATGTGATTGCTTATAATACGACCCCTTTATATTAGACACAAACCCACTGGTACGTCAAAGCACTGAATATAACAGTGCTATTTACATGTGTGTATGTGTATAGACAATGTTTTAAACTACGACCATGGTTATGCATGAAAAATCTCTTTAATATGTATGCAACATACAAAAAGGAGACCCATAAATAAAATACTGTCACACACAGGCGGGTCTGTTTAGTGATCCTGCGAGAGGATGAATCTGAAGTGATTGTGACAGCTCTAATAACAGTAATTGCCAGCGGGCTCTCCGACAGGCCCAGTCAGAACAAAGATGACTGCAACTACACCAGCAAGACAACACGCTACATATTAGCTTTGTATACGTTTTCCCCCCAGTTTTTTATCAAGTGTACAGTTGTACAGTTTCATTTTTTGCATCTTGAAATAAATATTTCTGTGTTCTGTATCCCTCTGTGTTGTATTTGGTTAACATTTCTATTTGGAAGATAAATGAGCCTTTAAATCTTCTTTATAAATGCTTGACAATAGTCCTGACTTTAGATTAGCTCACAAAAATAGATGTCTGACGACTACTACATGTTTTATAACTGCCTGACTTAATCATGAATTACAGCAGGAATATGTGTTAATAAAGCATTTATTAACACACCAAGCAATTATTATGATGTGTCTAAATATTACGATTTATAAAGGTACATTTTAATAGTTTATTAGTCATTTACTTACACTTTCTAATGATCTTATGAACCACTGACAACTCCTAAATAACTGGTTTGTAAATAATGTAATAATTTAGAAATGATAAACTGATCATTAATAAAGTATGAATACAATTATTAAACATTATAGATATGCTCAAGAATAAGGCATATATAGCTGTATTTATAAACTGCTTATTAATGACTATTAATGTTGGGACAATGCTTTATAAAGGATGAATTAACTATTTACTAATGCTTACCTAATGATTCATAGCATGCAGTTATTATAAAGTGTTACCAATTAATCAGTATTGATTGAAATTAAATAATAATTCTGTTAATATTGAATATTTGATGCATATTTTCCCTATTTCTAAATTGAAATGACATTTGTTGTCATCAAAGTAAATTTTTAAAAACACAATTTAATAATATTATTAACAATCTATTAATTTATTTTGATTGATTAAATTTTTTTATTTATTTACATAAAATTCTATTTTGCAAAACATTTTCATTTATTTATCACTTATTGACTATACAATTAAAAATAAATATCCATTGTTCATTTTATTCATTATAATGTTGTAATGCCTAAATGATGTATTAGCTGTATTAATTATGTATTTACATAAAAAAACTATTTTACGGAATTTTATATAATTCCACATCATTCAGTTAGTAACATGAACATTATTTACTGTAGCTAGACAGAATTTTTCTAACTTAAAAATATACATGAAAAAATATGAGAATATGCTTGTTAATACTTTAGGCCTATTCTACATTAGACTTATCCATAACCAAAATATAACTGTAGAATGTCTGCCAGTTTGGGGTTTTAAATGGACCTCCAAATCTTTACATTTCACCTTGTGCTATACAGTAAAATACCTTTTTAAAGGCATTATTTTTACTGCTATACAGTAAAATACAGTTAAAAATGAACAAGGAACTGCTAAGAATCACTTTGTAACCAGTAACTCCCATCTGGAAACTATGCATATGCATATGTGTGTTTGTGCTTCACAGTGGGACAGTGCTGAGGTTCGACATCGGTAAATGACTGCTGGATAGATGTTCACAGCAGTAAAACACTTGCCCTGAGTGGTGGAAGAAAATTTCAACGCTCTCATTGCCACTTGTCTCTTTCCTTTACATCAAATTTGTGCTTAAGGCATAGGTGAGACAGAGAAAGACTCACTACATTATATTTAAAGGCCATCCACAATGTGACAATGTTTCAACAGCGGAGAAACTCATGGTATCTCATGGGATTAAGTTGTTGAAAGCTGCTGTTGCAACAACAAGTGTGAGTCCATGAACTCCAGGAGCAGGCAGAGAGAAAATCACCTCCTCGCCAATAACAATGACACTAATAGACATTAACTGCCTGTGGAATTGCTGTTCAAACAACTCTGCAATACCTGGAGAAAATATTCAATGACAACAATGTCAGAAGAATGCATACAGTCGCAAACCCTTCACTAGAGACTGAGCTTTGACATGAAACATAAATGTTAACACTTTCAAGAGCTCTCCAAAGGGAATTGAGCACTGGTAAAACATGAACTATACTTTAATGAAATACTTGCAATTACTATGTTGCTTGGATAGAAATGTTTAATTAGAATGAATGACTTTTGAATCTCAACAGAGTAATTCAAGAGAGATTCTATTGCCTTTAGAAATTCCTCTCCTAGCTGCATTATTGAGGTATCACATCTGTAACAAAAAATAGTGAGACATATTACATGCTGAAGTTTAACACTTCAGGGATTTGCAGAATTTCATGAATGGCATGTGTTCTGCTCCTGTGGAGAATGCAGATTCCATCTGGACCTACTTATTGGCTTATTCTACCTATATGCTATTGATTAGATTATTCCTGTCTCAGGAAAACGTCCTTGTCCTTCGTGTCATGGTTCAGCCACACGCTATTCTACATTCACACTCACATGAATGCAGCATAACAGCAGCTAACATGAGTGTTTATGTTGATAGACAATATATTTCAGCTAGGCTGATTAACAGCCAAAATTAATAAATGCTGTAAAAAATGTCAGTAATTGCTTTAAGCAATGCTAGGATCTTGTATATAGGGCCCTAATGTAAAATGTTACATAGGACCATGACCATGACCATGACCAGACCTCGGTAAATGTTCAAACACACAATTTGTTCTCTGAATGACTAGTTTGCTGTTCAAAACTCCTCATATGAGTGTCTGTATGTATAATTCACTTTAGACCGTTTGCAAGGATATTTAGTGTCAGTGGTATGAAAAAGATCGCTGCGAGACGCTGGCGGAGTGAACGAGGCTTGAGTTGTGAGTGAAGGCAGATATTATCTATAAAAGTATTTACCACTAGTACACTAGTGAAGAACAAGAATAGATTACAGAATGAATGAAATATACAAATACTAGCCATGAAGCAGTCTATGCTATTTCATTCATTATGTAGTTACATTTTCACCAAATCATGCAAAAAAAATTATAAGTACACTAGACAAATTTATCACCTATAAATCAATGGTTATTAATTAAAAATATAACAGTAGCTAATATGTGACCCTGGAGCACAAAACCAGTCATAACTAGCACAGGTATTTTTGTAGCAATAGTCATTGGTCAAAATGTGCTTTTTTATGTCAAAAATCATTAGGATATTAAATAAAGATCATGTTCCTTGAAGTTATTTTGTAAATTTCCTACATTAAATATATCAATATACATTTTTATTAGTAATATGCATTGCTAAGAACTTAATTTGGACAAATTTAAAGGCGATTTTCTTAATATTTAGATTTTTTTTGCACCCTCAGTTTCCAGATTTTGAAAATAGTTGCATCTCGGCCAAATATTGTCCTATCCTAACAAACCATGCATCAATAGAAATATTATTTATTCAGCTTACAGGTGATGCATACATCTCAATAAATAAATAAAAACCTTATGACTGGTTTTGTGGTCCTGGGTCACATATGTGATGTTGCATGAATAATAAACAACTGATAAAATGATCCACCCCTAACCTATAGTAAAGTATTAATAAATTGTGATGCAATACATATGGTAGGATTTAACAATATTCATCCCTCCAAAACAGAGAAAACATCTGTCACAAACATCTACATGTCTGTCCCTTTTAAAGTGTTAGTGTATATAATGAGTTGTATTTGTAGGGGTTATTATAACACAGTTCTTAAGCCCACCCCAGACCCCACTGATTTTCAAAGCCTGGCTACGGCCATACATCAGACGTTCATGTTGGATATATAATGATAGTGAATGACAGATGCAAGGTAGGAGGTGAAGAGATCACGAGAAACAAAGGACAAAGGCTTGAGATTTTCCACTATCTACCGAAGCAGCTTGAGACAGCAGAACCTTTAAACACACATGTGAATGTTTGCACAAGAGCTTCGATTGACCCCGTCAGCGTTGAACGGGTTGTACTCTCAGAATGGGGCCATCGGCGGTGCACGCACGCGCACACAGCTGAGATCCGATCCGCAGACGACCAGCTGCGCTCTGACAGGATGCAGAGCCGATCCAGATGTGCATGAAACGCTGGAGATGACAACAGTGCTTTTCACAGAGCACTTGTTTTATTTTCCTCTGGATCCTCCTCGCGGTCACCCGGGATGGGCTCGGATAACTATCCGCTTCCAGCACTTGTCCAAATACAGGTCCTGCCCAACTAATGGAAACACAAATGCGCCTCCAGATCAGATACATATGTGAGCGTGTGTGTGTGATCGTGCACATCTGCGTAGTAGTGCAGGCGTACTGTGCTTTGCTCCCAAAAATACCAATAATCCCAATGATAATAAACTACGTGTTTGTGTTCATGTGAACATGTGTGTTTGTTCAAGTGTTAATGATGGACATTGAATGTGACCCCGTGCTTCCAGACCATCCCGTGACCCCCACCCCACCCCAGCATCGCTGGCCCAGCGTGTCGTACGTTGACTGGGAGAGGAGCCCTGGCAGGGCCACAGGATCCAGCCCCCACTCATCTGGGGCCAAGGACAATGTTTGAACACCTGCCCACGGTTGTCAGGAGCGAGGGGAGGGCTTGTTATTCCCTGCAAAGTATCCCTGTTGGGCAGTGCGGACTGGACCGGGCTAGTCTACTCTCGAACAAACCGTATGCATGTACACTCTGTCCGATCGCGAGCGCCGGTCGTCTGTCATCCGGACCAACATCGAGCCACAGTTGCTGATTGAGTGAATTTTGAGTGCGTGTTCAAAAATAACAACATGTTTAAGCATATGGATATGTGATGAAACCAGCCAATCAGATTTTCCATCTGGTGTGATCGTGAGTTTGTCATGATTGTTCATGCATGTGTTTTGTGTGTCTCCAGGGTCAAAATGAACACTCACCATTCGACATGGTATTCTGGAACTGAAGTGTTATATAGTTTAAATTATAAATTTATAGCCTGACCATCAAAAAGAAATTGAATGCAATTTAGTTTTTTCGTGAGCTAATCTAAAGTGACTATTGAATATTTTCTCCTAATAACCATAAACCATGACTTTAGAATCACTATTTGTATATATTAAGGTATTAACAAGAGACTACAGTTTTGAATGAACTTTAAAATAATAGTATGCTAATGATTTAGGGGTTAATTCAGGATAATTGGGACATTTTTTCTAGTCATCTCAATGACAAAAAGGGAAGAAATGTACTTGAATTGACCCTAAAAGTGCTTTGTTACTTTATATTATAAAATGTTACAAAAAATCACACTCTTTGTCTCTATAAACGTGTGTTTATTATAAGTGTGTAAGTATGTGTAGTGAATGTTTGTAGTTCTTACCTTCTTTTTGTCCCTCATGGAGCCTTTCCCCCTCACCATGATCTTACATCCTGTCTCTGCCTCCAGCTGTTTGGCTGTGAGCCCCCGCGGGCCCAAGATCCGGCCCACAAAATTAAACTGCAACACACAAACACACACATCTCACTCACTGCATCTGCATCCGAATGGAGCGATAAAGGATTTGACATTTGACATCAACAACACTATACAATTCATTTAAATTCCATATTACTTTTGAATTTCCTCTCTATAGTGAACCATTATTATGCAGGAGGCAATACACATAATATTCTTAAGTTTGAAGTAATTTTTACGTAATTCCTAATTCCTAACACACACACACACACACACACACACACACACACACACACACACACACACACACACACACACACACACACACACACACACACACACACACACACACACACACACACACACACACACACACACACATAAATAACTCCTACACTGGCTCCTACCTGGCTGCTTATCACACTAAGTACAAGAATCATAATTACCATTTTTAAGCCCTTTATGGTTCTGCACCACACTATTTAGCTGATCTGATTCATCCTCGTTCTCCTGCTTTCTAATCTTAGGCCTTCTGGAGACAGTTTATTAACACTCTGAAAATGGTACAAAAGCTGTCATTTGGGCGGTAACTTTTCAAAAGGCACTAATATGTACACTTTAGGGGTAAATACAGTTTTGTTACCACCCCAGTCACAGCTTTTGTAAAATTTTTTCAGAGAGTAAACGGTTCTTCAATGGATGGATGGTCTTTCAGTGTCTTGACCCCTACAGTACATACTGGAAATCCCTCCCCCAGCGTCTCTGAGAAACTGTATCTCATCCACCTTCAAAATGCAATTGAAAATGCATCTGTTTACTCAGGGTTATTGAAATGTTTATTCATTGTCCTTGGGTTTGTGAAAAGTGATATATAAAATATATATATGTATACTAGGGATGCACGATATTATCGGACTGATATCGTTTAGGAATCAGCCGATAATGGCTTTAAATGTAAGTATCGGCATCGGCTCGATAAGAAAAATGATGTCGATATGTATTGCTGATAAGAGGAATACATTAACTCACATGTGCTCAGGGTGTGCTAGTGATTAGATCATGTCAGCAGTGTGGTTCATTCTTGAAGCAAAGTTTTGTCTGAATGCAACAGGCCGATCCTTGATTCATGTATTTTTTGCCCCCACATCAACATCGTGGCATTTTAGCACTTTCCTTGAATTGTGGTTCATTTCTGATCCTGGCTAAGTTCAAAAGTGATCAAAGACATGCGAGATGGTTTAAAGAGGGTGAATGCAATTCCCTGGGAGGTACTTTATTTGAGTAGGCTGCCTAAGTGCTATCGTGGAGCTCATCAGCCGGGACTCATACAATGTGCAGAGAGCAGCAGCCGATAGCCTCCCATATGCCAGCGCCTCCTCTGGGCCTTCACTGACAAGATAAGAGCCGCCAACTGTTCACCTAATCGATCAGGTATATCAGCACTGACCCGAAGGCTGTCGGTCAAAGGCTCTGGCCTGGTCTGTAGCCCGTCATGCTGGAGAACTGGCCGGCAAGTGTGGGTGAGCTTGTGTTACATTACAATAACAGACAAACTCTGAATATACTGTTGGGGTTGGTTTTATTTTTTCTGTGTGTCTCATAATCACCAAGGCAGCATTTAAAAAATGTATAAATAAATAAAATCCAAAAATACAGTAAAAAGCTGTAATTATGAGATGATGCCAACCCCTCAGAGGACCTCAGAGGATGCCAACCCTCTTAATTAACCAAATTGTGTCATAAGTTAAATATATTAAGTTTCTACAATGTATAAATCTATTGTAGAAACTTTCATGTAAAGCTGCTTTGCAATGACTGAATCGCAAAAAATTGCTATACAAATAATCTTGAATTGAATTGAATTAATTATAATACTAACCGTTTTCTATTTGAACATCTTATAATATAATTTATCCAAGTGAGCTAATTTTCAGCATCATTGCTGCAGTGTTTAATGTCACGTGATTCTTCAGAAATCATTCTAATATGCTGATTTACTGCTCAAGAAACATTTCTGATTATTATCAATGTTGAAATTCCACAACTTTTGTGGAAACCATAATTTTTTTCAATAATCTTTGATGAAAGAACATTCAAAATAATAGTATTTATAAGAAAAATAAATATCCTGTAATATTATAAATTTAATAAATTATGGATTCAATGCATAATTGTTGAATAAAAATACTGATTGATTGATTGACTGCATTACATATGTCAGCACAGTAAGTAAGAACATACATTTCTTTTTAACTCGAATAATATTCACTCCCAGTCAAAAGGTTGTGGACAGTAAGATTTGTACAGTTTTTTTAAAGAAGTCTCGTCTGCTCACCATGCCTGCATTTATTTGATCCAAAATACAGCAAAATAGTAATATTTTGAAATATTTGTACTATTTAAAATAACTGTTTTAAAAAACATATATTTTTTATAACTGATTTTAAAAACATTATATATCTTACTGTTCAAAAACTGTTGACTAGTGTACTTTAAATAAAAAAGTACAATAATTGACCTGTTAGTTTAGATTATTTAACATACAACTCAATAACCCCAGAACACAACCCACAATTATTTCTGCATACTTCATAATCTTGTGCATTGTGTGAAACTGTAGTCATGTGATCACTATTTGTTTAGGAAGTTTGCATGCAGCATTTCTTTCTCTCCTTTAGGGAACTCCATTCTAATACAGTCAGTGTGACGTGCAGCGGTGGTTTGTCTTGGAGGCATGCAGCCTTGCGTTCTGTAAAATCCCATTTTACACAACCGGCCTCCTGCTCTAATCAATAAGCCTTCGGGGTCTGCTTTATCAATGTGTTTGGTATTCCGACGCTACGCTCTTTTCACATGACTGACTCCATGCATAATCGACTACTGGTAAAACGCAGTCACTGAGTATGTGTTTGTGCAGCTTTTATTTTTTTATTCTGGCACCCTTCATCCCTATCCAAGTGCCTTGTGGATATGAATGAAAAGAAGCAATTAAATTTGACTTGGAGGCACAAAGCACAAGGGCGTGCATTACATTTGTATGTGTATGCGTTCACCCTTCAAATAAAAGTTGTGTGTTTTTTTCAGCATGTACATAAAAAAAATGACTCCATCTTTGTATTATTTATAAACAATTACAATATACATATGGCACTTTTTACATGCTAATAAATACTTTTTAAATGAAAGTGTCTAATGTCTAAGAGCATCACACAGTCAAGATTAACTTTTTACATTTTCACGGTTTGTTCATGTTTGCAAATATTCATATCAAATGTGCATGCAATTCAATTAGTGTATAACATATTATATTTGTCTTTCATGCACAGTCAAACCCAGGTTTTAATCACTGCACAAGTGCCAGAGGAAGCTCACAGGTAAATAAAAGTCAAAAGTAAGTAAAATACTGTAAGTAATGAGTACTGATAAGTCAAATAACCACTTAGAATTGCTATTCAATTGATGAAATATAATTGATCTATAAACCAGTATTAGTATCGCTAGTGTGTTATTAAGTCCTCTTGTGGAAAATGCAACCGGTGAAGAGAGAATTTAGTTAAAATGTCAGTTTTAAAAAACTGAATAAAAGGGCCACATATAAATATGCCATAAAAACGATGTATTCCACTTAAAAAAAGAAAATAATAGATAATACACTTCTTACAGGTTACTTGATATTTATATACATATGAGCCTGCCTGAAAAATACCCTCGTGAACCACCAATGGAAATAACAAGCCCTTTCGTAAGCCAAGCCATCTCAAAGGTCATGTATGTTCAGAGCCGCTGTCGCTACGTGATGGAAAACTGCTCGGTATATCAAATCAAAGTCTTTTCTTCAGGCATGCACAGGCGAATTTCCAAGGTGCCCTTGAAGATTGAGTAATCAGTGCAAGAGACTCCAGAAGGAACACAAATTATATATCGGCGGTCTCCCTGCTGTATTCACACATCTGCCGGGATTACACACACAGCTATTCGTAGCGGCTCCCAGACGGTCGGATGACCTCCGCTCTCCGTCTGGATTATGTGACGCTCGGGCCTGGTGAGAGCACTTGAACACAGGCACATACGGACAGATCTGAAAAAACTCGCCTTTACTCGGCTGTTGGGTTTCAGAGATGCTGGCGACTATCCCCTGATGGGAGAAATCTGCGGCAGTGTCCTTCACATATAGTGATTTGAGCTTGGAGTAAATATGAAACTATAAAATCTCATAAAACTGATCAAACACGCCTCATCTTTTAAACATTAAATAATGAATTCAATGGGTTCATAAGTGTATAACCATCAAAGTCAATATTTCATCTTATTCAGAAGCGATTCATAAAGATGACATTAAACGGTATTTGCATTACATTTAGTGGTTGACATATGACATATATTGAATTGTAATAGTATCCACCCACTTTTTCAGTGGTATTTAATATCTTGGTTCCAGGAGTTTTTGATGTTTTTTTATTTGTATTAAATGCAATCAATCAATCAATAAAAACATTATAAAAGTGACTCATTCCATGAATCTTTGCGAATTACATTATTTAATCAGAAGTCAATCCTTTTATTAAGCAAAGACGCTGTATACACAATTTATTCCTGTGATGGCAAAGTTTTCAGCATCCATGAAAACATTTTATTTCTTTTTTTATATTTTTCTCAAAACCATGACACTACAATTCAAAAGTTTTGGGTAAGATACAAAATATATATTAACACTTTTAAATTGATATTTCAAATAAATGCTGTTCTTTTGAACACACTATGCATCAAAGTATCCTGAAACAAATGTATCGTGGTTTTCACACTAAAAAATAAATAGAGATATAAATTAAATAGAATAAATACAGAAATAACAAATAAATCAGCACAACCATGATACCTACACTGATAATAGAAAAAAAAAAAAAATGAGCTGAAAATCATCATATTAGAATGATTTCTGAACGATCATGTGACACTGAACACTGGAATAATGATGATGAAATTAACATTTCATTTAATTAATTAAATGAACAGAAGAATAAATTACATTTCAATATCTATTCAAATAGAAAACAGTTATTTTAAATTGGAATAAAATTTCATTATATATAATATTTTTGTGTATCAAATAAATACAGCCTTGGTGAGCATAAGAGACTTCAAAAAACAATTAATGTTATTTAAAATATAAAATTTAAACATAAATTAGCTATTAATTCAGGAAGATGAAAGGATTTTGCCTGGAATCATTTTTTGTGCTCTACGTTCAGTAAAAAATAACGTAATGGGATTTCTTCAAGTGGATTTGAGTGGATTGAGGGTGAAGAGGTGCTGATTTTAATAATGTTATTTGCTAATAAAAAATAAATTCAAGGGCAAAAAAGTACATTTCAATATAAAATGAATGAATACTGATGTATCATCCTGAATAAGATCAGGATAAATCATTATTTATTAAGAAAATAAATGGGGTCAATTTGGATTTGGACAAAAATGATTTAAGAATACAAAAACATTTGATTCTGAAAGCTTAACCTGCCATTTCACAAACACTGCTGGCATATATCCCATTAGTCTGTCTCCCAAAAAAGACAAAAAACAGGAAGTGAAGCCGCCACACACAGACTCCACGTATTCTCACTCACACCGCACACCAAAAGCGTGAGTGACAGCATCGTCTCGCCTACCTGAATGGATGCAACACTTCCCCACCTCCACCTCTCAACGCATCTACTGTCACCCGAAGCTCTCCTATCAAACACACACAATCCCGCTCTCTTGTACCTGCGCCCTTTGTGTGGGCCTACTCCTGCTGCGCGCCTCACAAAGCTCCTTTGATGCTTTGATGAATGTCTGCATGCAAGTGTGTGAAGAGGGCTGCGAGAGTGTCTAGGTGTGTTCTTGTAGAGAGTGACGAGAAGAAAAGATGAATTAAGAATCTTTCATCTTCCTCGCTGTCAGGTGATGTCAGGGCAATGGATGGAGGCCGATGCGCGGAACATATTTGCTTGCGTGAATAGGTTAGTGTGAGATGTGTCTGTTTGTGTGGGAGGTGCTGTCGTGTGATGCTGTGCAGAACTGAAGATGCATGGGCCACTGTGAACTAACTCAAGTATATCAGCACACACTCTTAAAAATACAGGTTCTTCATTGATATCAATGGCTCCACAAAGAACCTTTCAAATCCATGGAGACTTTATAATGGAAAAAGGCTCTTTAGATTATTAAAATGTTCTTGACGTGAATAAAAAATGTCTCTTTTACAATGTGCTCACGGAAGGTTCTTTGAGGAACCCATAAAGGTTCAAAAAGTGGATTTTTCACAGTGATGCCATTTAAGAGACATTTTTGGTTCTTCTGAGAACCTTTCAGTGAACAGTTCTTAAAAGAACCATTATTTTCCTAGCGTGAAGAACATTTTATTAATCAAAAGACCTCTTTTCCAGTATAAAGAACCTTTTGACCAATGGAAAGGTTTTATGGATGTTAAATGTTCTTCCTGGAACCATTGTTGCCATTAAATGACCTTTATTTTTAAGAGTGTTCTATAGTATCGCTGTGAAAAGCCCCTTTTGGAGCCTTTAACTTCAAAATATTAGTCTACACTCTTAAAAATCAAGGGTCTTTTTGGCACTGATGGAATTTTCCATTGCACAAAGGGTTTTTTATAATGGAAAAAAATCCCTTAGATCATTAAATGGTTCTTTTAAGAACAGTTCACTGAAAGGTTCTTTTGAGAGCCCAGAATGTTTCTTCAGTGGCATCGCTGTGAAACCCTCTTCTGAAGGTTTATCTTTAAGAGTGTGCGTAGTGTCCATTAAACCATTACTGTGGGTCTGTTGAGTGATCAGGGTGGTCACGGTCAACATTCTCTTCCTTTTTAAATCACACATAACCCTTCTCAGCACATACTGGACCACAGGACCGAAGACAGTTTGTTTGGTGACCATCTTGGCAAAGCAAAACAGTACACTTCGGGTTAAAAGGATAAGTGTACCCAACTGGCATTCATTCTTGTAGGACTTGTGACCAATCACAATGATTTTTAGTGAATAACAGCTTAATTTTTGGTCTGTTTCTGACACAAATATATCACAAGACTTCAGAAAACTTATATAGCGCATGAGTCATATGGGATCATTGTCATGCTGCTTCTTTTCTTCTTTCTGATGTTTCTGAGGACCAGGTCATTGTATGCTTTCACGGAAAAGAGAAGAATGATCCATCTTAAAAATATTTTCTTTTGCGTTTTACTGAAGAAAATAGTCAGGTTCGGTACGATATGAGGATGAATAAATGATGACTTAAAGGGATAGTTCATCCAAAGATAAAACATGTCATCATTTACTCCTACTCTTTACGTTCCAAACTTTCGTTCATCTTTGAAAGATATTTTAATGAAACTATCAGTCCACCAAAGTCCATTCTAACAAAACTTGGATTCTTAAAAAGTTCATAAATTCCTAAAAAAAAGAACATCTATATACAGTAAATCAAGCAGTTTAATCGAAGTCTTGCTTTATATGATGGACAGATTCATTTTAGGCTTTTATTCACATTTAAACATCAAATATGGAAGCTCAAACACGACTGAGAAAACAAGAATTGGATTACTTTTACAATGTCTTAATGGACTTTTTGAATCGCCCCAGTTTTGATTCAGTGGGCTTTCAATGGAGGGGCAGAAATCTCCCAGGTTTCGTTAAAAAGTCTTCATTTGTGTTTCTACTGAGGAAAACAGTAACATCTGTGACAAAGTTGACACTTGAAACTGAGAACACCATGAAGTCTCCCGAGAAAGAGCAATCTCAGAGCAGTAAAAACATCCTCTAGGTTGAGTTACAGGCCAAACCACTACAACAGACCACAGTCCACGCCATTTCTAAACTTAAAACATTACAAACTGACTGATCGTTTCAGCCAATCATAAATTTAACCTTGACTGGTAGCCGTAATCACATCACTGGGCTTTTGACACTACAAAGTTCCCTCTATCTGGAAGTGTGTGAAAAAGCAACGGATAAAGACAGCTGGACTTATTTGCTTCATCGGCGTACACCTTACCTCAGCTCTTTAGTGCTCCGGCACCCGAGACAAAAGCCACATAAAAAAGCACTGGGCTTTAATGGAATCTCTAATATCTGCTGTTCAAGGCTGGGGCCTATTTACTCATTCTGCACAGTGGAGATTAAGTGTGTTTTCCATCAACTACAATAAAATAGGCAGCGGGGACGTAATTAGGACCGCTTAAGACAGAGCGAATGCGAGTCTGCCAGAGACTGGGAGTGATGGCATTATCTTATGAAGATAAACGAGTCGGCTTTGGTAATAGGCAAATTAATTATTGCATGGCTTCTAATAGCACTGCGCTCTGATTCCCTGCTGCAGGATGTCTTTTGTTTTCATTATTGTGCAGGACAAGGGGAGGGGAAAGAGGGCGCATCTCTCCTCCGAGAGGTGGGGGACTCGCGGAGAGGAAGAGAGATGTCTAACCACGTGTATGCCTGCATATCTACAACACTTGATCTCAAATGTTTTATCACGGCTTCCTGTGCTGATGATCCGTGAGTGGTATTGATTGGCAGATTCCCTTGTGGTTGTCTAATTTCACTGCTTTATGTGTGTGTGCTGGGTTTATGTCCACCGGGGTTTATGGAAGCAGAGTCCAAAGGACTTAGACATTGCATTACATTGCCAAGTCTCCTGAAACCACACGATAGCTTTGTGTGAGACACAGACTGAAATGTACGCAATTATTTGCCTTAGCTACAGGAGACAAGAAAATTAAGAGTTGAGAAAGAGACTTAAGTCTCCATTTGCTCTCCTTTTAATCTTTTAAAAAAGGAAAGAAAGAGAGAAAGAAAGAAATAGATTATCTTTCTGTTTTCTAGTTACTGATTATGAAATATTACAAAATAAATGATACTTCTCGGTGCCTAACCAGGGGTATGTGTATGTCAGATTTTTAATATTAAAATATATAAAACAAAAAATGTCCTTAGTTTTTTTTTTTAAAGAAAGTACTTAAATAATATTGTATTTTACAATAATTTTATAATATTATAATTGACAGTGGATCAATGAGTGGATTAAGAGTGTTTAACATTAAAGAAAAATAAACTTGATATGGTTCCATATACAGTATTATGTCAATAATAATATCATGTGTTGTAACCATTAGTAATATCAGTATGTTTGATCTGTTCTTTAGACATATGTAGCGATGCTATCATTTGCATTCAAAGAGAGATAGAACAGTATGCAAACAAATGACTTTAAATTTATGCATTTTACAGATGACTTTATCCAAAGCAAATTATGCTGAATTCAAAGTATTTTTTATTTTTATTATCAAATCTATTTATTTGTATTATCAAGTAGTTTATTTTGGGGCTACCAAAAATATAAAGCAACGCATTACAATGATGATCAAGAGTGATCAAATAAATGTTCCTCAAGTCTGATGTATATGATACTCACATTTTAACATGACTTTAATGAGTATATAATCAAGTATAAACTTGCTTCAGTCCAGTAAGTGTTCATCTTAAAATATTACTAACAATATAAAAGTAGTAGAAAGTGTACAGAACAGGGCTTTCAGCAAATTCATGATCATGTTGATAATTTAGAGGCCTTATACATTTTCATATTAAATACGATACAGATTTTATCAGGTTAATTGCTTAAAAAGAATAATTACTATAAGTTCCAGTTTAATAAATTTATTTAGTATAATCTGATTTAAAAGTAATATATTTGTGGTTTGTTGGGAAACACTGACCCAGTAAGTCATACTGTATATGAATATATTGATGAAATATTGTCTGGACTCACTGATATGGACTGATGTTCAGGAGTCCATCAGGAGTGACAGCCGGAGAGGAGGAACCGAGGCGGCCGGCAGGCGTAAAACAGAGGGCTGTGGTGGTGTGAGCGCTCATCATGTCCTAATGAACCCTAATTAACCTTCATTAGCCGCGAGGTGATCCGGAACACCGCTGCACCTCTCCCCTGTGTGCGTGTTATTGTTTATTATCACCAGAGTAATGAGAAGACTCACACATCAAGCGCTGCACCTCGACTCATCTCTCCTCACCGCGGGCAGAGCCGGCAGCCTGTATGAGTGCTTTCAGAGAAGATTATAACCTGGTTAAAGGGTTATGTACTGTATGTGCTGGATCTATAACCTTAAAACTCACTGTCCACTTTCAGCAGACACCCAGAATCACAACAAACACACACTAGGGGTTCAATATTTACTATAATAGGGATTCAGTTTGATTTTATACGATTAATAATTGTTTTCAAATATACATGCGGAGGACAACTGAGAGCAGGCGATTTTTCATTTGGATTAGGAATCATTTATTTGAGTATTATGATAGTTAAGTCATTATAACGTTAAAAAGGATAATTGAGTAATTACAAGTAATTTTTAACAGGATTCACACATTTAAAAAATATATTATAAAAAATATATATATTAAATAATAATAAATAAATAAATATATATTTAACAAATTAGCCTTTGGCTAGAAGCCTATATGTGGAGCATCGGCTGCTTGATATTGTAGCAATGTTATACTGCATTTTCCCTGTTAAATAAACCAATAAATAAATACATATATTTTGTTATTTAGTCTGATTTGATGATGAATCATTTAGACTTCTTTGAAGCATTCTGGCCAATTGTTTTGAGAAGTAACAATGCAAAAGCTCTGGATTATTCTCCAAATAAGAGCACTTTTAACCAATTCAATATTGTGTATATTAAGTTTATAGTGAATATTTAGTATTCACTACAATTCAAAGGTTTAATTCATACTTTTGGATACATTCAAGTAATCAAAAAATGACACTCAATATGTTTATAATATTACAAATACATTATATTTTAAATAATTGCTGTTATTTTGAACTTTCTATTTATCAAAGAATCCTGAAAAATTTACCACAGTTTCCAGAAAATTATTGATAACAATAACAAATAATTATTAAGGAGCAAATTAGCGTATTAGAATGATTTCTGAGATATCACGTGACACTGAAGACTGGAGTAATGATGCTGAAAATGTAGCTTTGCATCTCGATAATAAATTACATTTTAAAATCTATCAAATCTATTTAAATTGCAATAATATTTCACAACATTACTGATTTTGTATTTTTTATTAAACAAATGCAGCCTTGGTGAGTATAAGTGACTTCTTTCAAAAAAATTCAATAAATACAAATAAATAAAACTCTTCCCAAATTCACTTTTGAACAATAGTGCAAGTAGAAAAATATGTACTATGCTGTACCAAAACTGTATATTTACTGTGCAAATTGTGCCAATTAAAATGAATTTTAAGGATCAGAATCAAGACTCTTTCATAGTTCTTAAGACTTGATCTATTTCCCAATCTTAGACAACACAACCTTAATATTCCCTGATATTTCTAGGTTTTCGAAACCCTGTATTAAAACCACATAATCATTAAAACACAAACCTGCAAAACTGCACAGTATAAGGTCAGTCACTCACGCATGCACGCACACACGCACGCACGCACGCACGCACGCACGCACACACACACACACACACACACACACACACACACACACACACACGCACACACACACACGCACACACACACACCACACACACACACTCACATGGGGACGAAGTTCATATTAATCAACACCAGCTGCTGCAGGTACGTCAGCCAATACCCCAGTTAACGTCCAGTAGTTTTGGATCCATTAAGCCCTCAGTTCTGAGTTATGGGTCCAATCCCATCAGGACCCATTTAATTAAAACAATGACACCTAAATAGAGGAAGGGCAGGCGGCCAGATCTCCTGCCTGACAGGACAAATCACAAACACACACATGTGCTGAACACGCTGCCCTTTACATCCATACATGCAGTCACAAGGACACACTCATAAAAACTCACTCGCACTGTCTGAACGCAACAGTCTTCATGAAATAGCAGCGGCTCAGAGTGGCACAGCGCTGCTCGAGGAAAGTGAGACTATAATGTATTGTTAAACACCCAGAGGACATGCAGAAGCAGACAGATTCAACATATGAGGGGAAAACAGCAAAAACTGCCAAGAAAGTAAATTCATAGACAATATCTTGGGATTTTAGCCATAACAGGAAAGAAAGTTCGCAAATGACATCATTTGAACATCTCAGTTGTTTCTCCAAGACAGTGATTAGGATTAATGAACAGCAAATGAAGAAAAGTCCCTCAAATTCACAAAACGACCCTAGTAATTTCACACAGGCTCTCTAGAGTTTCAGATGAGATCTTGATGTCTCAAACTACACTCAGATCTGCACTCAAAAGAGATTTAATAAGTAAGATTTCAAAAATTATATTTTAAAATGAACAAAAAGTTCCAATTAGACTAGTCTTCTTTATCTGAGCTAACAGATGAACATTAAATGTATAGCTCTATTCTCTATGTCAACAATTTTCTCATTTGTGCCTATTTTAATTTACTTTTAAAGTTTTTTTAAAGAAAAAATACCCTGAGCAATAACATTTTCATCTGGAACACACTCCACTTCCTATCCAAACTCCTCTTCATATTTATTACTATTATATTTTTCAGAAAACAGACACTCATTCAAAGTACATATTTAATGACTTAATGATCCCAAACATTCTGGACACTTAGAGTAAGTCATAATGATATAACATTTAGCATTACATTTATATAAATATTAAACTTAATGGCTTTTAGTTTTAGAAAAATATACACTAACATTCAAAAGTTTAATTCTTTTTAAGTAATACTTTTATTCAGCAAGGATGCAATTAATTAATGAAAAGTGGCAGTAAATAAATTTTTTGTAATGTCATAAAATATTTCTATTTAAAATGAAAGCTGTTCTTTAGAATTTTCTATTAATCAACAATCTTGAAATAAATGAAGAACAACATTTCTACAAATATATTAATCAGCACAACTTTTTTCAACATTTATAATAATAGAAAATCACCAAATCGGCATATTAAAATTATTTCTGAATGATCATGTGACACCGAAGACTGGAGTAATGATGCTGAAAATTCAGCTTTGCATCACAGGAATAAATTATACATTACAAAATATTAAAATAAAATAAAAACAGTTGTTTTAAATTGTAATAATTTTTCATATTATTACTGTATTTCTGATAAATGCACCCAAACCTACATAGGCGATAATAGATAATAGATAAATATATATCCTGTTCAAAATTAATATTAAAGTTAAAGTATTGTGACATTTTGTGATTCTCTACACTTGTGGTTACTTGACACCTGTGTGAATCTTAGGAGCACGGACTTCATAAATCCATAAAAAATCAATTTCAAAAGTTGATTACAAGTAATCCACAGTTCACACTTGCTAAAGGAAGGCAAATCAATCTTGCAGCTCTGATGATGATTAATAATAATATGATAGTGGCTCATCCTGACTGTAGACGAGTTTGACCCAGAAAAGGACACACTGGGAGAAATGATAGATGACAGCAGCGGTTCGCTCACTCACTCACTCACTCACTCACTCACTCACTCACTCACTCACTCACTCACTCACTCACTCACTCACTCACTCACTCACTCACTCACCCACTCACTCACTCACTCACTCACCCTCTCACTCACTCGCACACTCGCTCACTCGCTCACTCACTCACTCCCGCACTAACTCGCTCACTTGCTCACTCACTCACTCTCTCACTCGCACACTCACTCCCACACTCACTCGCACACTCACACACTCACTCTCTCACTCGCTCACTCCTTCTCTCACTCGCTCACTCGCACACTCACTCGCTCGCTCACTCCTTCTCTCACTCGCTCACTCACTCGCTCGCTCACTCCTTCTCTCACTCACACACACTCACTCGCTCACTCACTCGCTCACTCGTTTGCTCCACACTCAACAATTAAAAGCTTTGTCCACACCAAGACCCTGAGCAGAGTATTTATAGCACTCTTCCTCTATGGCCCAGTGTCTTTTGCCTAACATTATCTCCCTCACACACACAACAATAACTGTAGATTTGTACCTCAGAATGAAAGGCAACAATCATCTCAAGCAGCAGCGCTCTTCTAGGACGGCTGTCTTTCCCAGCCTAATAACATTGTTCAGCAAATCAGAACGGGTGCGTGCTGCCAGGAGAGGGGCGACACAGCACGAGTTTGAAGGAGCAAATTAATTTCTGTGCCACTGCATGCCTGTCTGGGAGATGAGTGTGTGTGGGGCGTTCGGGGTGCGTGTGGGGTCGTTCGCTCTCTTTTATCAGGCGGGGCAGGCCGCTGTTCCTCTGCCCTGATTCCCCGACCTCATCATAGTCTCACATTCATCACCGCTGCACGTCCCTGGCTGCTTATCTTCTTCACTCTTTCTTTCACGCTCTTCCCTTCATACTACACCTCATCTATAAATCTATCATGTCATCCTGCCCCTGACCTGGAAATATCAGCGACCGCCTGCGACGAGATAATTAGACATTTTTAAGCCTGCTGGTGTGGATGGTGTGGATGCTCGTGCACACACCGGGTCTCATTCATGAAACGGGAGCAGAACAGATTTCTGTGTAAATCATGCTGCATTTTTGGCAATAAGCTAAAATGAAAGCATTTATATTTTTCAGATTGTGAGGATAATTTATTTACACACTACCATTCAAATAAGAATAGGCTACGTTTGAAATAAGTCTCTTATGTTCCCCAAGGCTGAAGTTATTTGATCAGTAAAAGCAATAATATTGTGAAAGACTGTTTTTCTATTTGACTATTTAAAATGTAATTTATTTCTGCTGTGGAATTTCAGAATCCTTACTCCAGTCTTCAGTGTCAATAAACATTTCTGATTACTAATTTTTAAAACTGTTGTGCTGCTTTATATTTTTGAGGAAACCATGTCTTTTCAGGTTTCACTATTTAATAGACAGTTCAGAAGAACAGAACGTATTTGAAATAGAAATCTAAATGTTCTAATCTAAACAATATAAATGACTTAACTATTACTTTTGATCTATTTAATATTTCCTTGATGCACAGAATTAGTAAAGCATCCAGGTGGATGATGCACACTGGTGGTGGATGAGGAGATACCCCCCTTTCTATGTAAAGCGCTTTGAGTGCCTGGAAAAGCACTATATAAATGTAAAAAATTATTATTATTATTATTAAAGTATTAATTCTTAAAAAACAAACAAAACAAAAACATACTGACCCCAAACTTTTGAATAGTAGTATCTAGATATTCATATTTGCTCTAAAGTTATTTTTTTCTTCCCCAATCAAAGCAGCCATAATTTTAAAGAAACATATGAGATCAGATAATTAAGGAGATTTAAAACATTTAAATGTAAAAACTTAAATAATTATTTATTTATACACAGCAATTTAACAGTACATGGTAAAATATTTTGCTAAATATTTTAGCATTTTAAAAATGCCACAAAGAGGCTAAATAAGGTGATCACATACTTTTTGATGTTGTAAATGTAATCATAATTGCACGTTTAATCACTGAGTTTGAAATAAATCATGAAAATGAATTAAACTTACTCTGATGTTATTTTTTTCTACTGAAAAACCTCTGAAAGCTCTCATAATGTGCGAGTTGGAATATTAGAAAGTACAATCTAAAGGAACATGGTTCAAAAAACAAATTGGCTAAATCACAATTTTTAAATTTTAAATGACCAGCAAGCTCACTGTGGATATATTGAGATTTCAATGCAAAAATGTAAGAATGGCTTCACAATTAATGTAGTCATTAATTTAGCTTCCGTTAGGCCCAGATAAACGTCAAGATCTACCTGCATGCACACATACACACACTCGCACAGCAACCTTTTGAGGGTGATAATTGACATCTTTTGAAGAGAAGCTGTGATATTTAATGACTAATGGTTTAAAGTTAATGATTGTCCAGAGGGGGTCTCCAGCAATTAACATGATTCCCTCTCTATCAGACGTCTGCTGAGAGAGATCGAGGCTGTTCTGACCTCAGCAGAGGAAATATAGAGATTACTGGCTCCCCAGAGGCGCTCTACAATAAGCGTAAAGGTGAAATATTTGAAATAGCTCATTCCTATGTTGATTCACCTGACAAGTGTTAACACTATTATCAAAACAACAATTGCATTCAGGTTATAAATTTTTAATCAGTATGTGAGTTCCCTGGGAATCGAACCCACAACCTTTTGCGCTGCTGACGCAATGCTCTACCACTGAGCCACACAGGAACATGTGCACATATTTAGTTCTAGGAACTCGATTTGGGGGAATTAAATAAGTTCCTAATTCAGAGCAGGGTCTAAAACAGTTCTATGGGAAGTACCAAAAATATAAGCAGTGAAAAAATATTTACTCCACGAACAAGAAAATAACAGCGATAATAACGGCATTTAGCTACCTAATGTCTGCAGCATTATGTTCTTTTTTTAGTCTCGATGATATGTATTTTACTGCAAGTTGTCATAGGAAATTTAGGCAATTTTCATGCTTTCAACATTCCATCTCCATTTTCACAAAACCCACGACACTCAACAAAAGCAGCTCCAATCACGGAATCCTCCATTCCCCAATTGTCAGTGTTTGTAAATATCATGAAAAAAGACGGTGCTGTCGACGAATGCAAACAGGAAAAACATCCGAGAGGGAAATGAATTCTCTAGGAACGAGTCTGCTGCTATGCAGTGCAAAAGATGATGCCATAGAAGAACCATGTTGGTTCTAGTTTTGTACTATAATAGTTTATATAGTAAATAGTAACTATTTTGATTTTGTACTATATAGTTTTGTACTATAATATGAGTTCTAGTCTCTATGTATATGGAGGACTCCATTGACACCAAGGGCTATTTAAGGACGTCTCTTTTATTGCTCATCTTCCTCCTCCTAATGAACCCAAACTCACTAATAATGATCCTGGGTGTCCTTCAGACCAGGAAGGGCGGCCAGAACCTTCTCTCTCTCTCTCTCTCTCTCACTCACACACACACACTCTCTCTCTCTCTCTCACACACACACACACACACACACACACACACACACACACACACACACACACACACACACACACACACACACACACACACACACACACACACACACACACACACACACACACACACACACACACACACACTCTCTCATGGTAGCCTTTACTGCAGTGCTGGCTAACTCTCAGACTTTTAAGAGCAGGAGCTAAATTACCCACAAAGCTTCAACTACAGACAGAAGAGCATCATAACCTTGAAAACCGGAGTTGTAATTGAATATAAAATGAAATTAGCTTTTTATATAATTCCAGTATTATGCGCAAGAAACAATAAAATATTAATATTATTAATTCCAAGCATGCCAGAGGTGCAGCCTCGATGACTTTCAAATATCCTCTTGTCCGCTCTCATTGAGTGCATTTTATGGATCAAACAAGCCACGTTAACTCCGCTATAGTTTGAAGAGAGAATTAGTCAAAAACATGCAAGCGCCACTGCATCAGCATTGTTTAACATCGCAGCCCTCTCCCGTGAGAAATCCAGGCGCATAAACAGCCCCACAAACCAGAAAACTTCAGCAAAATGGAGGGCTCTAATCCCAAACAATATTTACGCCCCTGCTGGAGAGACTCAATTAGTGCTGGCCGTGCAGGAATCAAGCTGGGACGGAATAAGTTAATTGGGATCAATCAGCTCGGAACTGGACTGGTTCCCCAGGGCCGGGCGCCTTAGTCAAGCAGGATCTGATGGCGATTGCTTGAAAGATTTGTTAACCACCGACCGGGTTGTTAGGGATGCGGTTGAGCGGCTCTGACTCAACACAAACTGGAAGAGCGAGGGAGAATTCAATGTCACCTCTGTTACTAGAGATGCGCAGAGACTCAGAGAGAGCGACGGGGGGTAGGATACCACTTTCAGAAAAATACATGCAGGGAACTGCTGGATTTAATGCAATAATTCACCTAAAAATACAAATCCTTCATTTTTTGTCTTCTGTGTAACATAAAAGGTGGTTTTCTGAAGAACATCCTGCCACATCTTGTGAAAAAGAAGTACACTTTGACATACTTTTAAAAAGAGAACTTATATGGAAATAATTTACTCTAAAAGAATAACTGATTGCACTTTTTCAGACACTTAATTGTATTTTTAATGCAATTAAAAGAAAATGTATTATAGTTTAAATGTATATAAATTGCAACTAGCTGATATTTAGAGTGCTTTTTTGACCAACTTATGTAGGACTCAAGTACATCTTTATATATAATTTCATAATTACTTCTGTTGCATGGGAAATATTTTTACATTTTGTTGTCGAATGTACTGACAATCATTTACTGTATAGTAAACTAAAATCCACTATTCTATACTATTATATGATAATTATATGAAATTCTATTAAAACCTGTATATCATATATTTAAATACATTTGTAATTACATGTGTGTAATGATGAAGTTGCAGTTTAAAATATTTAACTTTAAATGTAATATTGAATAACACACTACAGTTAAAATTATAATCAGGTACTGTACTTATGTGCTTTAGCATGCTGGTAATATGAAAATATGATATGAGTGCACTTCTTAAAGCACAACAAAATATTATTAAAATGCACTTAATATATTGATTATTAAAAAACATAAAAATGTACTTCAAAGTAAAACTTACGTAAACTTTATTTTATGTAAATTTTACGTAAACTTTATTTCAGTGTATTAGGAAAGAGTGTACTCTCTTTTACAATTTAGTGGTCTTTTATTTCATTAATTCTATATTATCTGCAAGTACGGTTTTTAAATATATTCTTATAAGATTTGAAGTACACTACAAGTGCACATTCAGTATAATTTATCACACTTCTTCTTCACAAAATGTATTTTTTAACGGGACAAGGAAAATTCATTCAAGTTCGGAGCGACACGAGGGTGAATAAATGACTGAATTTGAACTTTTGGGTGAACTATCTGATATGAATAAATTAAGTATTAAATGAAAAATGTAATCTCGAAGGTGACGCACAGATAATTTATACTGCTCAGACGCACAGCGACAGCCGACCACAAACCATCAGCTTAATAACACAATCAATTAAATGGACTCATAAAATGGACTCAAACACTTTGTGCAACCTCACTCCTTCAGTACGTCTTAATGAAATCAATATACTGGACGTGGGCCCATGTCCTAATGCAAGGGAAACTAGATTACATTGACTAGTATGTCTCTGTAATTAAATAAGGGCCATACTGAGCAGCTGCACATAGTTATTTACTATTCCATTTACTCACTGAGCTTCAGTAAAGAGCCTGTGTGTGTGTGTGTGTGTGTGTGTGTGTGTTCAGACATTTACTTGAAATCATTTTTAACTGACTACTGCCCGAGACTAGCTCATGTGACTGAAAGGTTCTCGGGATGCATTTTTAATAATTTGTCATTGAATTTTTAATCTAATGAAACAAACAAACCCTACAATGGTATTAATTATTTAAAACACTGTGATGGAGCTCTAAGTGTATTTGCAGTGAATGAGTTTTAGGCTTGAGACTCACGTCAGGATATTCTTTAACAGGCACAAAGAGTTTCTCTTGGAGCTGAACGATGGGGCCGACGGCGTCCGGGAGCTCGGAGCTTCTCTTCTCCGTGCTGCCGTTTAACGTGTCGTTGTACATGTCCTTTCGTACCCTGCTGATCTCTGAAACAAAGAGAAACACACACACCATGAGTTAACTACATCAATCAGGAGGATATTTTACCTCCATTCAGGAGGATACTCTATTACAGATATAGTGGCAGGCTATATGCTACATTTCCTTTACCAATGGATTATATGTGCTTTAATATGGCAGTCTACGAGTGTAAATGCTCCTTAAACACTGCTCTTAAACCTAATGAACCATTCAGTATGTTACAGCGTCTACAGTTACACAACGTGGATTAATAGAGTAGAGCGTGATCTAGATGAACGGTTTTGTTGTTTGACAATATGGTAATGAAATAATTTAGGGTTGCACAGTTACATGATTGAGACTATGATTATTAATCATTACATAAACTCAATGTGTGCCCATATTTCTTTACAAAGTGCATTGTGAATACAGAACACTTTAGGTTCACAATATTTTCACATTACAAATGTTTTTGGCAGCTGCTGCAAATGTTGCAGTATTACACCAAACTAATCAAACACGGTAAGAAAGACCAAATTAAAGTATGTCAAAATAAAAATTTTAACCAGAACATATAAGAATAGTAAAAGTTGTGCAAGTAAAGTTATGACAAGAAATATGTTACTATTGTATATTTCAAATTTTTATTTAGTTATTTATTTTAAGGCTGCATTTATTGGATAAAAAATGCAGCAATTTATTTTTATATTTATTTCATATTTATTATATTATTTGTATATTTTATGTATTGTAATACAGTTCAAGTTGCAATTTACCCCTGTGATGTAAAGCTGAATTTCCAGCATCATTATTCCAGTCTTTAATGTCAAACGATCCTTCAGAAATCATAATAATATTGCATTCCAAATATTATTTTTATCAATGTTTCCTACAGGGCTCCTTGATTAATATCATGTGTAAATACTTATTATACTGTTTCTCTTTTTTGCAACGATACAAAAAGTCTTTATTGTCACTTTTGAACAATTTAATATGCCTTTGCAAAAAAAAGTGTTTTCATATTTCAAAAATCTTACTGAGTCCAACTTTCAAATTATTTATTTAATTATTTCATGTGTTTGTTTGTTTTTGTACCATTACAATAATTATATGAAAATATAATTATATTTAAATCTTTTAATATTACTGGTTCTTTTGAAAATAACTCAAGTATGAACACATTCAAAGAGTAACTGCTTCTACGAGCAGCAGAAGCAGAACATGCTAGTTTGTTGTTTTCACACACCACGTTGATCACGAGAGCTACAGCTTTAACCATCATATTTAAGCAGTAGAAATACATAAGATTTAAACACTTATATTAAATATCTGACCAAATCGTGCAGCCTTAAATCAGACGTTAGCTTTAGACCTCCCACATAAGAACAGCAGTATAAAGAAACTCCAGACTACAGGCTGAGCATTTGGCCAGCATTAGTCTCAGCTCAGAATGGACAGTTAGTACATTTCAACAAGACAAGCAAAGTACACCTCTGCAAGAACAGAGAAAAAGAAAGTGACAAGACGTGGGCTAAAAGAGCTTCTCTGTCTTTGAACAGCTGTAAAACCACAAAAGATCTTTCTAAGAGGATATGACTACCTTCTGAATAACCTCAGGAGACATATTTTGCCAGGAGGGCCTGGTGAGAACTGCCTCTCAACAGCTACCAGCTTTGCTCTTTTTCCAATGTTTCAAATGTATTGTTGATTAATAATGAAGGAAGTTCCGGTGACGGGTGACATGTCAGACCACAGACGTCAACCTGCTGTACGAATGGTTTACTTACAGTCTGCACATTAAACTGAGATGACAGAATGTATTTTAAGATAAAAAATACACACTGCAGGAGAACGCGGGAAGATGGAGAACAGGTAATCACTGTTATTAAATGTGATTCTTCCATCACTTAATAAAGTGAGTAATAACTGTCCTTTTCTGAAACCATCCTCTATTAGTTCTGAGGGAAAAGCCAGAATGAGGAACGGGAGAGAGAGGCAGTGAGTCAGAAAGAAAGTAAGGGCTCTAATATGGTGGGAAAGACAATTAAAACACCCAAGTCTGTTAATATTTCATATAAGACATTAAATATCCCAGTCCCAAGCTGCTGCTACTGTTGTGTAATTCAATTACTGGATGAAGAATCCCATGGTGCAATTCTCAGAGGCAAATTGAAGAGGTCGGTTTGAGGGAGAGATGTAATTAATCGCACTCTCCGCACACTCACAACAAGGACGCACTGAACGCACACTATTGTGTCCTTTCACATTTACAATATGGTGTAAATTTGACACTTCTTGTGGGGTCATGGGGAATTTGTCTTGAAATTGTAATTACACCTAATTTGGACAATTAGAAAAACAGTCACGTGACACGGCAGATGTGTTTTGGGTCCTCATTAAGAAAACATGCCGTTTTAAGAGCCCGTGATGTTTTCTGTCATTGTTTTCATTCTAAATCTGAACGTTTTATTTGTTTGTGGGCAACATTAATCATGAATATTTTTGGTGTGTTTTCTCGAAGCGGTACATGCATATGTCTGCTAAAACATTAGTGTTGCCAACTATTAACCCTATAAACCCTGAAACATGAAATAATAATCTAAAAAAATCTACCGTATTTTCATTTTTATGGAATAGTTTATTGAATCTTTAGATAAAATATCAGAGCATCTAAAAAGATATGGCTCATATAGTAAGATAAAGGAAAATATATGAAGCTCACACTCGAGGAGGCTCAAACTGAGCAAAAATATGAAATGTGGTACAGTTGCTGATACTTATATGGCCAATAAGTGAAATTCTGATAGCTTGTATTGTAAATGAATGAGATATTTATAACAGATGATTGAGAGGTGAACAAAAATGCATCGCATTTGATACTGACATTTTAACATGATATTTTTTAAAAGCGATGTATGGATAATGAAGTATACCTGAGATGCTTCAGACCAGCAAATGTTCATCTTGAAATATTATCAACAATATAACATTTATTTCTACATTTACATTTAAAAATCACTAAAAAGCAAAAGACATGTGAAACAACCTGAAGGTGCACGTTTACAACTATACTAAAACCCTTTTCACTTGCTAAGGAGTATAAACTAAAGTTGAGTACAACAGGTTTTTCAGCAATGTTTTGATCATGTTGATCATAAAGTGGCCTTAGAAATTTGCATATCAAATACGATACAGAAGGCTAAGAATATATTACATGACCTCAAAGCTAATACACGTGAACCGAAAGCCACAAAACTCCAATTTTGATTTAACGCGGTCCAAGCACTATAGAAAATATTCAGACAGCTTTCCATAATAATAGCCTGTGAATCGAGGTTGCCTTGGACAGACGTTTCAGTTAAACATCTGTTTAATGATGGTCTGCGCTCATCTCAATAAATCTGAGCTGAAAAGAGCCCCGTTGATGGCTATAAGTGAGGTAGAGGCTATGTGCTTTATGGCAATGTTGTTATCAAAAGTGATTTAAGCTTTTCGCATTGACATCGAAGGCCACCGCCAAGAAAGACAGTGGCATTGAGAGAGTTTCCTCGGAGGTTGGGTACACAAGAGTGATGGCTACAGCATCTGAACACTGGAGCTGATGTGGAAGTGTGCGCAGCGATTGCCTTGGATCCGTGAAAACGGATGTAATTACTGGAGTATGAGAAGACGGTTTCTTTCCATTAACTTAAGAGGCAAAGCAATCTATGTACATAAATAGAAACTTGCATCCATAAAACACGGTACGAAAAGGTGAAAATACATTGCTGACATATGCTGTAGGTGATGAAATGAATAGAGTTACTACTATTAATCTAGAACTTATCCAGTGCTATTTATCCAAATGAGTCAAAATAATACATGCCTAAGATATGAAACAAAACAATAACTTTAGAACACCTTTCTGTCATGAATAATTACAAAGGAATTCTAATAATTACTCTTAACTAATAACAAGAAACTGTTCAACAAATTATTAAGTAATGACTCAAGTGTTACTGCATCCTTCTAAAGGAATTATTAGCTGACTGAAACTCTATTCTAAAGTAAAGATCATAGTAACCCTCTAGTAATAACTCAAGCATACCAAACCCTCGGTTATTATAACAATAGTTGTTATAATAACAACTATTAACTATTAATAAGCAGCAAATGTATACGTTTTTTCTGGGGAAATTCTAAGTTAATAGTAAATATATGTTCACTATTCTAAAATGTTACCAATTAATTCTACAGTGAACATCATGGTAACCCACTAGCAATGACTCAAATTTAATCAGATTACTAATTATTTATATATATATATGTTATGTTCAATATAAACATAACATATTTTTCTTAAATATATACATGCATGTGTTAGTGAGTTAAGTGAGTAAAATCAATAAGTAATTTAATTATATAAATAGAAAGATAATAATACACTTTACACGAATCTCAGGTGTTTTTGGTGTAAACTAAAAATCTGTATATCGAGTGAATTATATATACGTTACAAATAAAAGGCACTTATTTTCATTTGATGATTGTTTAGTTTTTTGCATCCTAACTTATTCAAATCAAAAGACAAGTCTATTCATAACAAATGAATAAATAAATCTAGCTCAGTGCAAAAACGTCTGCTTCACATTATATAACACTTAAAACAAACCTGAAAACGTTTGTAAATCTGACTGATGGGCATTTGAAGGTGTTTTATATAATCCTAGATAAAGACACACCTGTGACCGAGCATCATTTTAACTCTGCATTAATGCACTACATTAATTGCTCCCATTGTATTCAACGATGCCATCTACACTGGAAGTGAGAGGACTTCAGTTTTCTGCTTGCTGTCAGACTTTTGCAGAACGTCTACCAGTTGACTCATTTCTATTGTTGCATTGTATTTGTCATCCCACTAGTCCTATTGTATCGCATTATTCATAACATAGAGTCGCAAATTAAATGACACACATGCATACACTGTATACAGAACGTGTAGGCAAGGTTCTGATTGTAATTTCAATGACACACTGGCCTTGGCACCAAGTATCCTGTAATGGTAAGGATAAACACCAGCCAGCCAATCCAGATTCCCACATTAGCATCACAAATATACCCCGAGACCGTTAAGTCCCTGCCACTCAGTCTGTGTATCACAGCAGAGATGCCGAGGATTAGCCTCTTCTGCTCTGGAGCAGAAAACGCACATCCTCCGTTGGCTCTAACAACTGTAAATTAAGCTCCATTGATTCTCCTCCAGCTTTCAAATGCTGCTGAGTTCCTCTGAGCCGTCAGTTGTCATACCGCTAACAGCTGTAAAAACCCTGGAAATGCACATAGGGAAATAGTTTGTTACAGACCAGTCAAACTCATCTACCAACGCCTGCATGAGCATGCTGAGTGATTTAATTACACTGTCTGATCGTGTTGGACCATGAGGAGACATTTATAGATGCTCCCGTCCAAATTCAGAGCGTCTGAAGGCATAAGCAGAGGAGAATGCATGATGTGCTCAGGGTTGTTTTCTTCGTTGGCTGATTAGGGAGGGCTGTCCGGTGGTCAGATCAGGCCCCAGACCCGAGGATGATTAAACTGTCAGTGGTGATTTATGGACAGTGTTATTACAGCGTTTTAAAGGCATTTTTTTAGTGATTTGTCAGCTTTCTTGCACTCAGAATTCAATCATTTTCCTGCGCCGGCCTCCAGGGCTGGACTTCCCGCACTACTGAGCACGCAACAGCCACCTGCGCACATACTGATACACATTCTGGCACACATTACGCGCACAGACCTACACAATCGGCCCATGGTGTGATAGATACCCTCCGCCTGCCTCCAAAACAGATGTGGAGTATGCACAGAACTTAATTACAGAAAACAGCTGAAGAGACCAGCTGAAACCAGCATAGATTTGCGAGCTGCTTTAGGTTAGTTTATGCTGGTGGTTAGTGCTGGTTTGATTCTGGTCTTAGCTGTTTATGCTGTTTACCTACAACCCTGTTTATCTGCTGGTCAACAAAGGTGAAATAGTTGACCCCAAAATTTGAAGGTTGAATATATAGCCACATGGTTAAAAAATGTTTATTATTACTTATTTAAAACGTATTAACTTTCTCTCTGAATTGAATAAAGATGAATACAGTCTTTAATATGTCTTTCTACTAAATGATCTCTGTGGGTTGCATGAAATAACATACAACGTGGTCAACATAAACTAATTCAATGGCAAATAAATTGTTTCTTTTAAAAAAAATCAAAAACACAAAACAAAACCAGTGTAGATTGATTCAATAACAAATAATTGTTTTGAGCAAATCAGTCAAAATCCTTTGCTGACTGAACATACTGAATCCACCATATTTGAATCAAAGTTAGATAGTAATGAAGTAGATTAGTCGATTTAAAGGTATAGGTGCTTTAACTTGAGTGTTTTTGTTGTACTTTTATATGTACTATATTTCACTAGGCTTGATTGTGTTTATGGGGTGCAGTTAAACATGTGTTTATGCTTAGTTTTTTTAAATGCATTATTTTTCACATAATATACCTTTAATCTACACTGCTCTGTCCCTTCTCTGATAAACAGCCCGATTGTTTCCTGGTTTTAATAAGCCCCTCCCTCAGAAATACGCAATGGGCTCAGATTGGTTAGCTTGTCCAGTGTGTTGTGATTGGCTAAACCGCCTCTACCCATCGCCTCAGCGGCATGCGCTCTGATTGTTTTGTAATTAATGGCGGCGTCTATATTGCTTATCTGTTTGAGCCCGATTGAGACAAAGAGGATATTAGTGAAGAGGATCGCGCAGAACCTGTTGTTAGTTCATACTTTTTAATATGCTGTTATTTATAAGCGTTACTGCTTCTGTTAGCTTTTATTATACGGTTTTATCCTGATTAAAGCTTTAATACAGCACAGCAATGTCCTTGTTTAACGCTTCTCATAGCAATGTGAAAATAAGTGTATGTCAAGTCATGTGAGTTTTTTCAGCAGACCTGCAAAATTGTTCTTGATTCCCTATTTAAGACTCTAGAAAGTAAAGGACACAGAGAGAGAGATGAGATGAGTCAATACAGATCCATCCTCTCTGTCAGAGAGAGAGAGATCTGCCTTCCAGATCTAGAGAGATCACAGAGAGAGCATTGCAAACTATTAGCCCAGCCCGAGAGCGAATGACCCTCAACAACCGCTCAAGTCTATCTCGGCAGCCATCTCCAATTGTAATCACAGCTCCGCTCAATCAGAGAATTTCACACCACAAACACCGGCAGCTGTAGCCGTGCGCCTCCGCTGGCCTCGTCAACATCACCGCTGACAGATCACTGACACCCGGGCTTTCTTAATATTAATCAAACAGCTGGTAAATTACAGGGTCCGACCAGATGACAGTTTCAGCTCAAATGATAGCCGCGTGGTGACATCACAAAGCGCTATAGGTGGCGGTGCCTGTGGCAAGGCCTTCATCTGAACAGATGGATACGGTACGACATCACAGACTCTCGCTGCATGGAGAGAGACGCATGAGGTGAATGGAAAGAGAGAGAGAAACAGAAGAGACATAAGAAGAGGGACACATCCACAAATTATAAACCTAAAGGCAAGTTAAATTGAGAGCAAATGGAGACTTTTGCAGACTAGTGAAGTGTGTCATTTATGCACAGTATATGTAGCATAAAAATATTTATGTTTTGAAACTATTTTCATACAGGTTTCCTGAACACTATCTCTGTTTACCATTAGTCAGAAAAACAGATAATCAGTGTTACTGTTAAGACAAATTTAAACTTTTACAAATAATTTTCATTCATTTATATAAAGCTGAAATAAAATATAAATATTACATTAAAAACAAAATGCTAATTAAAATTATAAATATTACCTTGGCAACTAACTGAAATAAAATACGTTTAAGCACTAAAATTACAAAAATTGAAACCAAAATAATTTTAAATTAAAGCAAAATTGAAATATTTACTTATACTATTGCAAAAAAAAAAAAAAAACTACATTAAAAACTAATTGGAATGAATGTTGCAATCTAAAAATTAAAGCTAATTCAAAATATTCATACAAAATAGAATAGTTTAAAAATAATACTAATATAGCACTGCAGACACACAACCCAAAGATTCACTACTGGTTGAGTCAATGCTGCCTATATTTGTCTGAATATATATTAAGATAATATAGAATAAAATACATTAACACCCTTCACCTTTAAGAAAAGGAGTAGTAGTGGCATTAAAGTAGTAGTAGTGACATGTCTTTCTTTATTCATTTTCTAGCTTTATATTTTTACTGTGCACAAAATTAAATTAAAAAATAAAAATGAATTAATTAATTAATTATTAATAAGTGAAAATAATAATTAATAAGTTATTAATGATACTAAACATTTTATTTAAAAATTCACCAGAGTCTCATTTGTGTCAAATTGGGAAGAGGTCAGGACAGGACACCTGTTGTAAAACTATCCTTATTTCTGCAATTTCAGAAATCCCTCACTTTTGCCTTTAAATGAAACTTAAATGAGAACTCAATTAAGTCTCCAGAGCAACTAATGACACAAATACAAAGGGAAACGAGTGGTACTCCACAGGGGCAAAGACGCACACTCAGCAGTAAGAGTAATTGGCTATTGTTGAAGGTGGTCTTAGAGGTGGCTCTGGGTATCACTAACAGCAAAGAAAAAGTGAGCAGCATGACAGCACAGAAAGATAGTGATATTACAGAAGAGACACTGAGAATAAAAGCTACACCTGACCCAGCCACAGACACGAACAAAGCAGGCTTTTACTGACACACTTTCCAGAGCATAAAGAAAGGAGAGAACGAAAAGACAGAGCGATGAGAACATCCTGAAAGACAGAGAGAGCCGCGGTAGATGACATCCTTCTGTGTTTGTAATTACGTGGCTCTGTCAGAGGCGACTGTATTGAGAGTGAAGGTGGCAGCGAGGAGGGAAAAAGAGGGCGCTCTCAAACTGAGATGCCATCTGGGCCTGCGCTCTTCTCGGAATGATAATACTGCCAGGCCCTCCAAAAAAACCTGCTGCTTCCGCACTCACACACACACACACACACATGTTGGTTTTTATGGTTTACGGGGACTTTCCATAGGCGTAATGGTTTTTATACTGTACAAACTGTATGTGCTATTGCCCTACACCTACCCTACACCTAAACTTAGCCCTCACAGGAGACTGTGCATTTCTATTTTCCCCCCAAAAAATGCACACTGTATGATTTATAAGCATTTTAAATTATGGGGACACTGAAAATGTCCTCATAAATCACCTTCTCACACACACACACACACACACACACACACACACACCAGCGCTTGAAGTAAAAGAGAACACATGCCCGCTGGTGTGGATGAGATACAAACAGCAAGACAAGTTGAACAGAGTCTTCCGGATTCCTCCAGAGAATGAGACAGCTGAGCTGGATGGCTAAGATAAGACATGAGAGACATGCTAGTTTCTGAAAGTGGATGAATTAAACCAACTTGCATGCAGGATTCTTAGTACCTGCAACTACAGCCAATCAGAAGGCCTGAATGAGGGGAGGCGGGAGTATGACACCATATAAACAGAGAACATCATTGCTAATTCGAGTTCTTCAAAGCACTTTTAAAAGAAACACCTAGTACATGAATAAATGAATGAAAAAATACCAAACACCTTACATAAAATGTATACACTACCACTGACAACACAAGCTCATTGTAAATACGTGACTCTGGCTACATTTCTGAAAACCTACAAAAATGTACCCATACATAACATTCATTGGAGTTTCCAGCTGAAATGAACAATAGTTTAAGTAAAACACTGACAACTTTATTCCTTTTCACACAAAATCTATTTATGTTACTACTTGCAACACATAATCAACTCATTATGTATGGATTTTTGAAGTAAACTTGCTTGTTAGCAAGCACTTGTGATGCTGACTGCTCATGAGTGAGTCCTGTAAAACATGAACTCAAAAAAGCTCAAAAACTTGTATAAGCAAGCTAAAATGGCATGGTTAGCACTATTGGTTAGGTTTAGGGTAGGGTGTAGTGCAGGTAGTAAGCTATGTTATTTCCACACACGATAAAGCATAGGCAGTCTGGCCTAGTGGATAGAGCATCAGACTTGTAACCCGAGGTTGTGGGTTTGAATCTTTGCTCCGACAGGAATTGTTCACAACTGAGGTGAGACCCTTGAGCAAGGCACCAAACCCTCAGCTGCTCCCCGGGCGCCGCAGTATCAGCTGCCCACTGCTCCAGGTGTGTGTGCACTTGGATGGGTTAAATGCAGAGAACACATTTCACTGCTGGTTATACTCTGTATAATTCTGTATGTGACAAATAAAAAATTACATTACCCTTTTAGCACCACTCACTGGAACTGCCATCATACATGCATTAACCAACATAATACAATGTTGTGACAATCATATTTAACCGTTTCTGAGAAAATGTATCATGCTATTTATTAATGGAACTCACTGGACATCCCAGTTTAAAACTGTCATGTAACATGATACAACCAACACAATATACTTTTTTTCATGACATTGGGCAGCATCTGCTTATATTGCCTCTTGTGGACATGTCACCAGCCAAAGTTATCATGTATTTCCAATAAGTCTGGTTCATCCATTGACGTCTGAATTCGCAAGCTAAAAGAAACTCAGAGTCTCTTTCCAAGAATCTTATCATGATGCCGTAAATAAAGAGTGAGTCAGCAAGTTAACAGTTGGTGCACTGCTAACTCAGTCCCACGCAACAGCACATTTTGGCAAATACAGATTGTCACCAATCAGGGTTAAACTGCATGCTTGATGTCAGGAGGAAGGTTGTGGGCTTCCTCTCTACCCAACACTCACACTTTTGTGGTTACGTGTGTGAGAGACTCAAAAAAGTGCACTGACGCAACACTTTGTGTCCTCCCGCACCACCGCATCAATGGACAGCGACAGCAGCCACCTGTGCCTGGAGGGAAAAAATCCCCCAGAATGCAATGGTACAAGCAGGGGATGCTTCCGTGGCGCAAAGCCCCACCATGAAAAGGGAGGAGGGGGATACGGTCTGCGCATCACCGGCTCTGGCACAGACCCACTTCAATTAGCTCAGTGTGCTGTTGAAGGAGCAGACACCAGCGCATCAGAGCGTCTGAACACACACCGGCTCTCCTGTGCAGAGAACACACTCACTGCAAAGACACACACAAGCACTACTTCACATGCAAAGGCAAACGGGTTATTTCTGTTAAGCAGCACATTCTGAGCTCTGTAACAAACTAAAGAATATGATTTTGTTATAGTTTGAGGAAGCATTACTATAATTTCTTTTTCTTTTTATAAAATATTTTATTAATTGTAACCACTAATATTTTTTTAATAAAGAAAAATATTATATATATATATATATATATATATATAGTATTTAATGTTAAACTATACACTAAGGATGGCAGGAGAAAACCAACACATTTTAGACAGATAGACAATAAACAAATAAATAAATAAATAAATAAATAAGGTTTTCATTCCGATTTCAGCACATGAAAACATTGGTTAAAATCAAATACATTTTTTTAACTATTTAAATTTAATTCCATGTTCACTTAAGGTATTGTGATAAAATAAACTAATATTATAAATACTGAATTGAATATGTTATCCAGTACATTAAGATAGAATATATACTACATAACAAGAAAGACTCAAACCTACAAATATCCAGCAGCTTGTTCCAGGACTTCGCAGTGAGTGGGTACTCCATAATGTATTTGCATATTCATATATTTCTGTGCTTTTATCCCCTGTGTAAATGCCCTTGTGTGTTAAAAAACTAGATCTGTCTACTCGCTCTGTTGTATGTAATGATTTCTGCCCTATTTAAAAGTGCAAGGCAGCACCTTCCTTTTCAGAATGCCACTGGTGCCATTTAAATAAACGTAGGGGGGAAAGGGGTTTATTCCATCAGCCAGAAAAGGCAGCCCGAGGCCTCAGGGCAACTCCGGTGTGTATGTGTGTGTGTGTGCTGTTTAGGTACATTTATAAAGGAGACAGTATTTGTGTGTATGTGTGCTGCCTCAGGAGGTGCTGACACAGAGGAAATGATGGTTCTTAGCAGTGAGTGCTACTAAGCTAATATGCAGCAGGATCGAGATTCTGCTGGGCTCCATACCGAGGCCAGCATATGGGCTCCTCTATCACACAAACACACACCACATGCCTCCAGGCTCTTTCTCAGAACTACCAAATCCTAATAACTCGCAGCAAAAATCATGCTGTACAACTAACCAAGCCTTTAAATTATCCCTCAATATCCCGCTGCACAACTAACTCAGCCATTCAACAACACATCAAAACTTTTGTAAATAACGATCTCAGACTTTCCACACTTTACAAACTGAGCCCTTCAACAGTTCTTCAAGAGCTAACTCGGCACTTTCAAATATTTCAAATTCTACTACACATCTAAGTCAACGCTTCAAAAAACACTTCAAAACTCTGTAGCTCAAACAGCAGAGCATGGTGCAAGCAATGTTAAGGTCATACGTTCGATTCCCAGGAAATGCATGATAAAATCTTCATCTTCAATGAAATGTCAATCATTTTGGATAAACGTATCTACTAAATGCATAATGTAATTGTATTAAACCACTTCTATATAGCACCTCAAAAATCCACAAAGACCTACTAAACAAATAACTCTAACTACTAAATAAATAACTCAACCTACCTACTAAATAACTAACTCAACAATGCCTCAAAGCTCTACTAGCCAATTAACCCAAGCCATAAATAATGATAAATACCCACTACTTAACTGAACCCTTTCGATAACCCCTCTAAACTCCACCACACAACTAACTCAACCCTTCGATAACCCCTGCAAACTCCATTAGACAACTAACTCAATCCTTCGATAACCCCTCCAAACTTCACTACACAACAAACTCAATCCTTCGATAACCCCTGCAAACTCCACTACACAACAAACTCAATCCTTCGATAACACAACTAACTCAACCTTTCGATAACCCCTGCAAACTCCACTACACAACTAACTGAACCCTTCGATCACACAACTAAATCAACCCTTCAATAACCCCTGCAAACTCCACTACACAACTAACTGAACCCTTCGATAACACAACTAACTCAATCCTTCGATAACCCCTGCAATCTCCACTACACAACTAACTGAACCCTTCGATCATACAACTAATTCAAACCTTCGATAACCCCTCAAAACTCCACTACACAACTAACTGAACCCTTCGATAACACAACTAATTCAAACCTTCGATAACCCCTCAAAACTCCACTACACAACTAACTGAACCCTTCGATAACACAACTAATTCAAACCTTCGATAACCCCTCAAAACTCCACTACACAACTAACTGAACCCTTCGATAACACAACTAAATCAACCCTTCGATAACCCCTGCAAACTCCACTACACAACTAACTGAACCCTTCGATAACACAACTAACTCAATCCTTCGATAACCCCTCAAAACTCCACTACACAACTAACTGAACCCTTCGATAACACAACTAAATCAACCCTTCGATAACCCCTCAAAACTCCACTACACAACTAACTGAACCCTTCGATCACACAACTAAATCAACCCTTCGATAACCCCTCAAAACTCCACTACACAACTAAAGCCCAATTTATACTTCTACATTGAACTTACGCCGTAGCCTACGCAGAGACGCACAGGCCTACGCAGTAACCTGCGCCATACCTGAAGTGCACCTCTCCAAAAATCTAACAGCGCGTCAATTCTACGTGGACTGCAAGCGCTGTGATTGGTCTGCTAGAATCCTTCCCTTCGTGTGTACTTCAGTTTTGTGTGCATTTATGAGCACTGTAATATAGTTTAACGTTACACCTTATTTACAATAAAACAAAGCAAAGAACAAGTGTCTTATCATTTATTATACTACATAGCATTATACATCAGTTGTCGTCCGTGACTAAATACGTTGATCTGCCGTGGTACTCGTCCTTGTGGAGATTGAAAGAATGCCATCTTCTCCGCTTCCATTGTTGTCCCCTTTTTGAAGCTTTAAATGATGATTTAACTTAATGATTTGATATTTATTTGCTGCCGTCATGGCCATAATGTTTCTCCAATGAGCCGCTTCTTCTTCTGCTTTGGTCATAGTACAGCATAGTACACAAGCAACATGCCCTTGGACACTGCATGCTAGCGGTCCGATTGTGTCCTGCATGTTGAATGCATGCATGCAAACCTCTGCGTAGATGCTACGGCGTAGGTCCGACACAGAAGTATAAATTGGGCTGAACTCAACCCTTAAATAACCCCTCAAAACTCCACTACACAACTAAATCAACCCATTAATAACCCCTCAAAACTCCACTACACAACTAACTCAACCCATTAATAACCCCTCAAAACTCCACTACACAACTAACTCAACCCTTAAATAACCCCTCAAAACTCCACTACACAACTAACTCAACCTATTAATAACCCCTCAAAACTCCACTACACAACTAAATCAACCCATTAATAACCCCTCAAAACTCCACTACACAACTAACTCAACCCATTAATAACCCCTCAAAACTCCACTACACAACTAACTCAACCCATTAATAACCCCTCAAAACTCCATTACACAACTAACTCAACCCATTAATAACCCCTCAAAACTCCATTACACAACTAACTCAGCCGATTAATAACCCCTCAAAACTCCATTACACAACTAACTCAACCCATTAATAACCCCTCAAAACTCCACTACACAACTAACTCAACCCATTAATAACCCCTCAAAACTCCACTACACAACTAACTCAACCCATTAATAACCCTCAAAACTCACTACACAACTAACTCAACCCATTAATAACCCCTCAAAACTCCACTACACAACTAACTCAACCCATTAATAACCCCTCAAAACTCCACTACACAACTAACTCAACCCATTAATAACCCCTCAAAACTCCACTACACAACTAACTCAACCCATTAATAACCCCTCAAAACTCCACTACACAACTAACTCAACCCATTAATAACCCTCAAAACTCCACTACACAACTAACTCAACCCATTAATAACCCCTCAAAACTCCATTACACAACTAACTCAACCCATTAATAACCCTCAAAACTCCATTACACAACTAACTCAACCCATTAATAACCCTCAAAACTCCATTACACAACTAACTCAACCCATTAATAACCCCTCAAAACTCCACTACACAACTAACTCAACCCATTAATAACCCCTCAAAACTCAATTACACAACTAACTCAACCCATTAATAACCCCTCAAAACTCCACTACACAACTAACTCAACCCATTAATAACCCCTCAAAACTCCACTACACAACTAACTCAACCCATTAATAACCCCTCAAAACTCCATTACACAACTAACTCAACCCATTAATAAACCCTCAAAACTCAATTACACAACTAACTCAACCCATTAATAACCCCTCAAAACTCCACTTCACAACTAACTCAACCCATTAATAACCCCTCAAAACTCCACTACACAACTAACTCAACCCATTAATAACCCCTCAAAACTCCACTACACAACTAACTCAACCCATTAATAACCCCTCAAAACTCCACTACACAACTAACTCAACCCATTAATAACCCCTCAAAACTCCATTACACAACTAACTCAACCCATTAATAACCCCTCAAAACTCCATTACACAACTAACTCAACCCATTAATAACCCCTCAAAACTCCATTACACAACTAACTCAACCCATTAATAACCCCTCAAAACTCCACTACACAACTAACTCAACCCATTAATAAACCCTCAAAACTCCATTACACAACTAACCCAACCCTTCAATAACCCCTAAAAACTCTGTTACTCAACTACCTCAACCCTTCATTAGCACATCAAAACTCTACTAAACAGCTAATTTAAAACTCCATTACACAACTGACTCAACAGTTTGATAAAGCCTAAAAACTTATCTAAAAATTAACTAAACTCTAAACAAGGATTATCAAGGCATCACTGAATTAATATCTATTACTTAAAAGGACTGTGAAAAACTGAGGAAGTGTGAGTCTAGTTGTCAAAAACACTGAACCATTCTGTGCTACTGAGACATTCAATTTGTGAGAAGAACTCAAACCTCTCAGGCACTGAGATGAGCACAAGGCTGATGACTGCAGCTGTCTTTTCAGAGACAGACAAGGTACTCCATACAGCACAGGGACATCAGATGACAGGTACACACAGTCTCAGCGTTGTTCATATATCAGTTAGCAAATGAAGTGAAGCACAGAACCATGCAAATCCCCTCTCCGCTCTGGCCTCACTGATTGGCTGTCGCCTAATTGTGTTGCACAGTCACGGGACGGGATGGAGTTAATAGGTTAATTTAAGAGAATGAACAGCCACACACATCACATGCTCTTGGAGAGGAAGGTCACATTTATGCTGAAAACATGACTTTTTAGTGTCAACATTTTACCCTTTACTAAAAGTCAGATCCATACTGTGTTTTCAGTGTGAAACATGATTAAAATCCTACAGAAGTATGACAAAACTCATTACCTTGAAACTGTAAATCCGAGCAAGCCCAGATCTAACAAATCAAGGTTGATTATGGCTTTAGTGTGACGATGCTATTAACAGGGAAATTTTTGGCTGAGTACTGACATTATATAAAAACCTGCGAGAGCCATTAGCCTTTAACAAAGAATTAAAATGCACATTTGGTGTGCAAAGGGTATGATATAAATCACGCTAAGTAGGGAAGGGAATCGATCATTTCTCAGATGGCCTGAATTGCTCTTTATCTATATTAAACAGAAGAGTCTAATGAATGGCACTTTAGATGGTCCCTCCGTGTCCTTTAAAAGGCATCTGCTTGGGCCCTAGCCCAGAACATTTGAAAATCATTCAAAAGAGGCTAGATTCAATTAAATATCTCTCTCCTGTACCTTTAACTTTGTGCTGCTGACGAAAGGTAAACACATCAATCTCCTTTTGCTACCCGAACAGCAACAATCCACAAATCTGACCAAGCGTTAACTTCGAATCTGGAGCAGAATAAAACATAGGCCAACGACAAGAACAGCAGAGGTCTGAGCAAGACCAACATGCTGACATGAAAAAGAGATAACTGGATACATTTACCAGTAAACCTCAGTATTATTTAAGACGTGAGCTATTTAGAACAATATCAACTGCTGGTCGACCAATATGGTCAAAAACCAATGATAATGCTGATATTGAGAGTGCAGGCTGGCTGATGCCCCAAAAAGTACTTGTGTGCCGTTCTTAAGCAACACGTTAAAATGTAATAACTAACCATGAACCCAATTGATATTTGAGCTATTGAGCTAGATAGCACTTGCACACTTTATAAACAAAATATTTCGCAAAACGGAAGTTTGCTTGGTTTTAAATGATAAAAGAATCAATATCCTGTTCAACATGATGACACAAAGTACTGTGAAACTTGGTTGTCAAATACCAGTGGACCTTGTTCATAGTTAGTTTGAACTATATTTGAGGTTACTCTTATAGGACAACCAGTGAATTTGAGGAGAGCTGATTAATAGTAAATATATTGCGTTGGCTTCCTACTGCTCCAAGTGTGTTTGTACTTGGATGGGTTAAATGCAGAGCACAAATTTCACTGCTGGTTATACTCTGTATAATTGTGTATGTGACAAATAAAAAATTCTTCTTCTAAAAAAAGCTCAGAAAAAAAGTTTCAAAGTTAATTCTTTAAGAAATGAGTGCAGCAGGGTTGTTGCAGTCAACAACTAAAACTGAAACCATAAAACAATGTTGTTACTTGAAACAAAAGGCTTACAGAAACATTAAACTTATTCAAATTTACAATTTCTCATACTCATTTAGTCTAAATTGGTGTACTAAAATAACTAGAACCTAAATGATATGCAGACATATATATATATAAAGATAAAAATGGCAAAAACAAACAAAAAAACTACTAAAACTAAAAAAATAAATAGAATATATAAAAATAATATTGATAAAAACTACAATAGTATCTCAATGATACTAAATACGTCCAATACGTGCATGATGCCACTGTTTTCACAAATTCACATTTTTGCTGTTTACACAGAGACAATAACGCTATTGCTTTCAAAAACCTGCACTTTGAAACCTATTTTCAAAAGTTTGCATTGGCAGGGCCCCAAAATGCTTTTGTGGTGTAAATGAACATCCAAAACGCATTAAAAAAGTTTTCAATTTTAGGTGATAATGGTGTTGTGTAAACAGTAACACCCCCTCAGACTGAATCAACTGAATGGCCCTGGCACATAAACAGCCATCTATAAGATGAAAATGCAGTCCACATATACAGAAACCACTAAAAGTGTCAAACACTGCATTTACAATGCAGGTAAAAGTTAAATAACCAGAAAAAAACTTTTTGATTAAGATGTTAGATCTCAGGCACCATCTCGCTGGATTATGAATTATTTCAGGTTATAGGATTTCGCTCTCAGAGGCAATGGGCAAGGATATGGAACGACAGGAGACCAAAATCTATTGACATAAACGATCTCAGATGTTGCCTTTTCATTCACCCTCTTACTTTGAAATCAATACGACTCTGTCCGTGTAGGTAGATTCTATTCACATTCTCCTCTCACCCAGTCTCCCGGCGAGCCCGTGGCGGGCTGGAGACTTAGTCAGCAGTCTGTGAGAAACAGTTTCAATTACACAGAGTGCTTTTAAAATGAGGGATGTGAATGCATTATAAAGCTCAACGCTGATGTATTCACTAATAATGACGGCATCACAGGAAGCCGGCCATAATAATCCCCAATGATATATGGAAGGGGGTTGTCATGTGATTGATTTCTCCTTGAAATGAACCGCTGCTCTTGAGCAAGAAGAACTTGGGCACTTGTCTTTGTGACACAATGACCCCATGACCCCTGTGCTCTGACACATCAAGTACTGTCAGATGACAGTCTCTGTACAGTGTTCTTTACTTCTGCTCTAATGACCCTTCAAAGTCATCTTGTGACAGGAAATGATGATGTTCAGAAGATTTAGGGAAGGTATGCTTACGTGAAATAGCATGACCTACGCTCTGATGCCAACCTTATTAATCTGTTGTGTCTGTTGAATGCACAATCACCTCTTGCTTTTCGGAGCATATCAAAATATCACTGCACACGTCAATGCAAAGAGCTAAACTTATGCTAAACTTAGTGTCGCTGGCACAGCGGGTCTCAGAACGTAAGATGAAGTGAAACTAACCTCAGAAATCTGCCTGCGACTGGTTGAAAATTGGCAAAATAGTAAACAAACTGTAAATAGTCACAATGAATGTAGAGGCTATCAGAGTGAGACTGAAAGGCTCAAAATTAAACTGTTAAGATACGCAGAATCCAAACTGAGATGGAACCTCATTAGTGACTAGATTAGAACGCTCTATACGCCACACAAATATAGTAAACCACACAGCAGTGGTTAACATGTTGCTAAACTAACAAGGCAATACTCTAACAACCATAAAACACATATGCAAATACCTAGTCCATGATTTTTTTTTATATATATATATATATGATATTATATTATATTGATATCTTTCAGTACTAAAATGTATTCCATTCCTAAGAATAAATTCTTCTTATCTAATATTTTAAGATTTGATAAATATTAAGTAATTGTTTTGTCTTATATAGTCTTAAATACTCTTGAAGAAAACCCTTGTAGGCAAGTTGCTTCAAGGTGGGATGTTTCAGAATTCAATTTGAAATGGACAATCACACTAAACACTAAATCCTGTTATTTTATGCTTAGGAATGTTCTATAAGCATTTGACAACCAAAGCTTAAGAACGTCATCTTTTTCTTAAGATTTTTGGGAATCTGGCCCCAGATCAGTCCTATTTGACAATGAATGGTTAAGTGTGAGTTATGATAATTGTTTCATCTGTTTTACTGACTCAATTATATGATCACAGTGGTTCTTAAGTTAACAGTTCACTGGAGGAGAAGTGATAAACGGAGGTCACTGTGAGCTGTCATTGTATGGAAAAGAGCTGCATGAAGATTTTTCACAATTTCAATTTAAGCATCCATTATGAAATATATTGCCCTTCTGGTGTTGTAAGTCACCTGTATCTCTCTCCGTCTCTAGCTCCTAATGAGTGCACTGCTGATTTCCTACTCCTCTAATGCCACAAAGTGAGAGGGATTGTAAAGTACCCCAGAAAGGACAACTACTTTACAACTAAAAACAGAGTCCTAAAGAAGATCATTCTGGGTAAATTGACTTTGACCCCAGTAAAACTCCTCAGGATTAATTAATTGCTCCAATTAGGTGATGAATGTGACCACTTAGACTAATTGTCAGTGGAGCATGCGCTTCTCCAGTCCTCGTGGGATCTTTAAGGAGCTTTCATGAAATGGGCTTTTCCCGAAAGTAAACTGCCTTGTATTGAAGTTTTAGAAGGCAAAGTCATTAAAATGGGTCCTCAGAGTGTGATTATCAGCACATCAGATTTTCTCTATGTGAATCTGTGTGAAAGATTAATGACCAGTCTTAGTGTGCTTGTCCTGTTTGGGTAGCGATAAATCGGCTGTTATGTACGAGTCCTGTTTCCCTGGTTAACTACATGTGTGATATAGGATCGTTGTATTTGTCAATGATGCTTCTTAGTTTTGTTTAGTTGTTTTGCTTAGTTTTGATTCAGAATGCAGCAGACTGGTCTTCAACGAGCCCAAGAGGGCCCATGTTTCCTCTCCTCCTTGCACTTGGCGTTTAGTTTAGACAAAGCTTCCCATAGAACAGTCACAGGCTCAGCACTATCCACTCACTATTACGCATCACTCCAGAAGCCTGAGATTGTTGCTTGGCGTGAAAGTGACCATCACAGAGGCTCAAAATCACTCTCCAGAACATTCTCTTTCCGTTCCTGGCGGTGGAATGATCTTCCCACCCCCATCCGAATACTGGATCCCTGTCAATTTTCAAGCAACAACTGAAAACTCATCTCTCTTTCTAAAACTATAAAGTGAAATAAAAAAAAAAAACTCTTTTCATTTTTAATAATCTTCATCTTTCTCTTTATGCCTTATTTGCTAGCTTGTAGTCATTTGAACAATGCCTGAGACTTGGTGTTATTGGCACTTCCTCTGTATGTTTGCCTCTTCAAGATTAATCGCTTTATGTTATTTATTTGTGATAAGTCTGCTGCTAAATGACTAAATGTAAATGTAAATGTTTAACAGACTAAACAAACTCCTAATAAGTGGGGCAACTGGAACCATCTTGTTAATTTACTGACAAACAACTATTTTTTTTTTTTTTTAACCAAAGCTTCCCCAATAGTTAGTCATCCTATCGTCTTTTGACTATCTGTATAAAGTCAGTTTGCAGCCACTTAGGAAATGTCGTTCTGACTGACGTGAAAAGTGACCAATCACAGTCAGTTTTTATGTTGACATGCCATTTAGAGGCTAAAACAACAACAACGGTCAGCCAAAGAAATGATCATAAAGACTTTCTGACCTTCCAAAACTATAAAGTACTGATAATATTACTGGCATTAATGTTTAAAAGTTTGGGTTAAGATGTTTTAATGGTTTTGAAAGAAGTCTTTCATGCACATCAAGGCTGCAATTATTTGATAAAAATACAGTCATATGGTGAAATATTATTGCAATTTTAAATAACCATTTTCTATTTGAATATATTTTAAAATGTTATTTATTCTTGTAATGCCAAGTTGAATTTTCAGCATCAATACTCTAGTCTTCAGCTTCACGTGATTCTTCAGAAATTATTGCTGATTTGTTGCTCAAGTTATTATCAATGTTGAAAACAGTTGTGCTGCTTATAATTTTTTGGGGAATAATAATCCTTTGATGAATATAAAGTTCAAAAGAACAATATTTATTTTCAATGAAAATCTTTTATAATAAAAATGTCTTTATTGTCACTTTTGATCAACTTGAATTTGAACATGTTTGCGGAATAAAAGTATTATTTGCGCCCCACTCCTCTAAAAAAATAAAATAAATTGAAAATGCAGCTCCCAAACTGTTAAAAATATCTGCTTGTGGACATCATCTTTCAAAATGTGATGCCACTAAACTGGACCGTTTTGGCAAATCAGGTAATTAGTTGTTCCTCAGAAGCACTCCGTACCTTGTAAACAGGACTTCGTTTCCAGGCAGACTGGTGCACCCAGACTCCCGGAAGTTGCACAGCGCCAGCCAATCAGCTTTCAGCTAGCTTGCCATTTTTGTGTGCAATATGCATCAGACTGTCAGTGTCTGTGGGTGGTCCATTGCCATGCCGTCTGAGGCTCGATATCCTACAACTAAGAATATCTTGAGTTTAATTCAGAATGTTTGAACATCGCACTCGAGTGCCTTGAATTCTAAATATTATGTACTTCTAGTCACTAAATTGCAGCAGTCAGTTATTTAGAAACCTTTTACGACACCATAAAAGAACAATTTGGTGTACAAACCACGAATGACCACTGAGCATTACCATGCCTTACAGGCACACATACATCTCTGTTTCTATTACCGTCTCTATTCAAACAGTAACTAACTCCATTCTCTATGGATGTCAGCAGCACAACTTTGCCTTATGGGCCTTGTACTGATGGTAGCGGCTGCTCCCTTATTAAATTCATCACCTTTATTACAGTGCCGAGTGCATGGCCTAGCATGGCTGACTGCTCCTGTTACCCATTGAGAGCATTCATCTGCACTAACAGGGGCAGGGGTTTACGCGTGGTCTGTGCATCAGCCTGTGAGCATCACGTCTGCTTCATGCAAATGCATCGCTCACAAGTGACATGCCAGGGCCGGTCGCACGTCTCATATCTAAAGGCCACAGAACCCTTCAGAGCGAGAAGAAACGGCTTTCTACAACACTGACTTTGGCAAGGGGTTTCAAATAATGTGTATCAAATACACTTGCGCATGTTCAAGGAGGAATTGTAGTTGTGGTTTTGGCCAGTGGATCCTATTCACATACTGTAATGTTGTAAATCTAGCACATTTTTTTGGTTACATTTTATTTTGATAGTCCACTTTAGACTACTAACTATAACTTTGCAAATACATGCAAACTAATTCTCATTCCTTTGCAACTACATATCTACTAACTCTCGGAGAAGACTGTTAGGTTAGGTTTAGGGTTAGTAGAATAAGTAGACATATTCTTGCAAAGTTTCTCAAAGTCCATATGTTGTATGTTGTGGAGCCATCAAAATAAAGTGTTAGAAGTTTTTAAGCAGACAGTCTACTAATACTCTAATGACTGCTAGTTGACATGTAGTTGCAAAGTTACTTACTGTTAGTAGAATGTCTAAAGTCTGATATGTTGCCTTTTCTATATAAACACTGGTTGCGCCCTGTTTTCATGTGGTGTGTAGAGCTGCATACAGTATTCTTCTTAAATACGCCGGTATTGCCATCGTTCATTCACTTTTCATGATAGCTAATATTTCGGTCCCGCGCAATGCAGTTCGCAGCCACTGGACGTGTATGTGTTGATAATGTAAAACTCCAGACAAGTTTTCTTGCACGCACCCGTTTTTATCTCGTCTTGTCTGTCGTACAGTCTGACATTAATGACAACAGAGATCCCACAGTGTTACATGATCATCATGTTCGTACAGTCTGACAAGTACAATCCTAAAGGACTTTAAAAAAATCACACTGTGAGCCCGGCATTAGTTTAGAAAAAGTAATGTTCGATACAAAACAGTAAGCAGAAATAGAGGCGTAATTGGTGTGGTGAATGCCTGATTTATTTATTTTTGCTATTAAAAAACACAATTAGTCATGTCCTGCATGCAATTCTATATTTTAAGGGATTTTCCTATCACTAAAGCAAATCGAGCTTAGTTAGTTGAAGGATTTTCTCTGCAAATATTGATATATATGATTAGCTGTACTTAATTTGATTAATTAAAATAATGCAATAAATTCAGTCAAATAATTTAATAGATAAGCAGCCCTAGTTTTAAATGTTATCTGCCATTCAAACAGCTGTCTCATCCAAAGTGTCAAACAGTACTACAAGGACAGTCCCCTGGAGCAACCCAGGGTTAAGTGAAGTGCTCTAGGAGACAATAACAATAGAGGATCCCAGACACTCCATCAGTATACGGTGCCCTCTGATTAAATGTGAACTTTGGAAACCAATAATATAATCAGCCTGGCTCTATACCTACTAAATGAGCACCATCCCAAATGTCCAAGAGGAAAAAAAGAGAAAACAATAATGATATTATAGTAATTTATGAGAGGATATAACAGTTTGTCTGTATCTCTAGTTTTAGTAGATCACAGTAATATAGAGTAATTTACAAAAATTAACAGTGCTCTCATAGTAATAATGACAGCAATTGCCTAAAATCCAAAGTGCTCCCAAGCTACTGCGTGAATCCGATTATGTGATATTACAAACGAGTATGTAAAATGAATGCACATTATGAGATGGATGCAAGCCGACTCAAACGCACACACATCTCATCCAAACAGAGCTAGATTTGTTGGATATTACAACACCCCACGGGGAATATAACACATGCGATCTCACACAGCTACTGAGCACTTGTGAGCTATCGCTTGCCTCGATTATCGATGACGCCACATATTTTCAACACTTTCAATTCATTTCTCCATTTTCATTCACACAAAGCTGTGCAGAAAAGAGTTTCATGTATGATCAATGTAGCGGTCCAGCATGAGCGGTATACCATAATTTTCATTCTCTGCGTCGTTCTAGGACAAGATAGAGCTGAGCTTGGCAAAATCTGATGATTTAGCGTTGCTTTGGTGATGGTTCCACTATAGCGACAAAGCTTCTGAGATTCCAAAGGAATATACAGTCATGGTCAAAAATATTGGCACCCTTGGTAAATATGATCAAAGAAGGCTGTGAAAATGTATCTGCATTGTTAATCCTTTTGATCTTTTATTTAAAAAAATCACAAAAATCTAACCTTTCATTGGATAATAAGAATTTAAAATGGGGTAAAATACCATAATGAAAAAAATAATAATAATTCTCAAATACACATTGGACACAACTATTGGCACCCTAAGAAATTTGTATGAGTAATATATCTCTGAAGTGTATTCCCATTCATATTCACAATTTTGAGCACTCCAGGGTGATTATGAACATGAAATTATCCAGCCATGGCTTCCTGTTTCACAGAAATATAAATAGGAGGAAAAACAAAGCCCAAATTATCTTAATCGTCCATCACAATGAGAAAAAACCAAAGAATATATTTCTGATGTGCAGCAAAAGATAATTGAGCTTCACAAATTAGTGAAGTGGCTTTAAGAAAAGTGAAAATTCCCAGTGAAATAATTTCTGTGAAAATTCCCATTTCCAACATCAGGGCAATAATCAAGAATTTCCAATCAACATAAAATGTAAAAAAACTGCCTGGAAGAGGACGCGTGTCTATATGCACGGTGAGAAGGCGAGTTTGAGTGGCTAAAGACTCTCCGAGGACCACAGCTGGAGAATTGCAGAAAATAGTTGTGTCTCGGGGTCAGAAAACGTTAATAAAAATGGTCAAACAGCACCTACATCACCACATTATCACACAATTATCACACAAAAATGATCCTCACTCATCCAAAAACAAACTCCAGCATATTCTGTTATCAGACACAACTGTAACTTCAAATGGGACTGGCTTCTATGGTCAGATGAAACTATTATTTTTTTTTTAGTTTTTGGAAACACTCAAGATGGGTTTGGTGAACACAGGAATAAAAAGTACCCCATGTGTACAATGAAATATACTGCTGTATTTGTGATGTTGTGGGCCTATATTTCTGCTGGAGGTCCTGGACATCTTGTTTAGACACATGGCATCATGGATTATATCAAATACCAACAGATAAAAAAATCAATAAGTGATTGACTCTGTTAGAAATCTTATAATGGGCCATGTTTGGATCTTCCAACCGGACAATAATCCAAACACAACCCTCAAAAACAACACAAAAATGGGTCACTGAGCACCAAACCAAGCTTCTGCTACCAATCCAGTCCTCTGACCTGAACTCTGTAGAAAATGAGTGAAGTGAACTGAAGAGAAAAAGCACCGTCATGGAGCTGGGAATATAAAGGTTCTGGAGTGATTCTGGATGAAGGAATGGTCTCTGATCTCTTGTCAGGTGTTCTCTAACCTCATCAGGCATTATAGGAGAACATTTAGAGCTGTTAAACTGACAAATGGAGGTTTCAAAAAGTATTGAATAAAAGGGTGCCGTAAATTGTGGCTAATGTGTATTTGAGAAAAACATTTATTTCATAATGATATTTCCCCCCATTTTAAATTATTATTATCCAATGAAAGGATAGATTTGTGTGATTTTTAAAAATAAAATAATTAAAATGATTAATGCAGATTAATTTTCACAGGGTTCTTTGATCATATTTACCTATGGTGTCCGTATTTTTGGCCATGACTGTACATATATATATAAATATATATATATATATATATATATATATATATATATATATATATATATATATATACACAGCACTGGGTAAAAATGCAGGGTTAAATACAACCCAATCGCTGGGTTCGTCCATATTTTACCCAGCATTTTTTGCTTTTGTTGGGTTATTGCCCATTAAACATTTAACCCAGCTGTTGGTTGAAAACGACCCAGCATGTGTTCTGTCCAATATTTACCCAGAAGTGGGTTGTATTTAACCCAGCATTTTTTAGAGTGTATATATGTTGAAGCACGCAGTCTGTGAGATGCAGCACTGCAGCACGACAACAGGACGTTCATTTCTCCATGAATCCAGAGAAGCACATTTTCTGATCTCATAACCACCCAAGATCATGACCAATTGCAATTAGTTTTCTAAAAGGCTTATGATCAGAGGCATGCTTGCATGCATTTGCACACACTCCTAACATGCAGATCTAAGCAGTGTGTCCTGTTTATTGGAGGTTAGGGCTCAGTTCTGCAATGGTTCAATAGTGGAAGTGAAACCGACTTCTCAGTTCACTCTCCTGAGCACAAGACTAACTCGCTGTGTCAGCCTGACGGAGTGTGTGCTCCCTTGACAGCGTTATTAATTCAGATTTCCACAAGCTAGACTGTGACAAACCCATAATGTGTGGTGGAGGAAACAACTCTAACTGGCATATTACTCAAAAGGATTGCATTAAACAGCATGACACATATCTATGCCAGATTCTCACCAACTCTCTGTATAAAAATCTGTGAAAACTCACGACTTGAGTCATACTTCGCAGGTGAAATGCAGAATATTCTTCATGTTGGCAGGTAAGATCAGCCACTTTGTCCTGATTACACGGCTAATGTTACAGGCCAACATCACAGGCTTTATCCAGAGAGGAAAGCTTAGATTCGACCAGAGGGAAAGGCTGTAAATATGAGTGACAAGAAATAAACAAGTAAGCGACTGTAAAACTGCTGCAATTCACAAAGCACAAAGTGTAAAGCCAGGCCGAAGGCCCTCCCGAGGGGCGTATGATGATGTCCGAAATGCAAGTTTAACAGGATAGTGTGTAAAAGACAGGATAGTGTGTAAAAGACATGTTTTGATGGATTTATTTTAGTGTCTAAACTGACAAATAAGAATGTATTTGATTATAAGTCTAAAAATGAAACTGACATTTTAAAATGGCATCACAGAGGCGTTATTAGGCTTACGTCACTCCTCTGTGATTTGCAGATGAATACGATCCTCGGATATTTAACTGCGGATGCCAAGGAACTGCATCCACACTGGAATGGCACGCTGGGCGCAGATGGTTCACCAGCGGAAAACAGTTATTTGGGACTGTGTGTGTCAGCGATTATAAACCTACCAACCTTCCTAACTTGAGTGAGGGAGGGTGGCAGCGCTCAAAGATGTCAAAAATATAACGACACCCTCTCCCTCATACTGTAATGAGAAAATAATGATGAGTAATGAGTCGGTAATGTAGAGTAATGTGTGTAATGATGGAGTTTTATAAACGTAATTTAAAACTTAGTCTTGCTCAAGAGGTTCTAAATTGTTACAAGCACATCATGATCAGAAATTACATTTGCTTTGTTTGACAACAGGTTATTTTTATTTTTTTAACAGATTTTCAATTGGCAGGGAAATTCCATAAAGAAAAATTTATGAAAATGCATGCGTTAAATAGGCAAGAATATAACAAAACATAAGAACAATGAAAATCAGTCAACAGTGACAGAGACTCTGTATACAGGAATAAAAGGAACTCAAGAAGGTGGTTAGAAGGGGCCCTCTCTATCGACAGGGGTCATTTAGATAGATAGATAGATAGATAGATAGATAGATAGATAGATAGATAGATAGATAGATAGATAGATAGATAGATAGATAGATACTTTCAATCATCCTTTTTACAGCTAATTACCGTAATTGAATTTGCAATAAAGGCCCAAGGCTCTCTATAAAACATTTATGAAACAGTCTGAACAAGAAAAAGAGAACAGTTCGGGGAAATATATAAATCTTATTAAGAACTTGACAAACAGTTGACAGCAGGAGATGGGTACAAGAGGTTTCTAAAAATAATTAGTCAGGAGCCCCCTGGTGCCACGGACAGTACACGTAATTCTCACCCAAAACCACAAATGACTGAGTGGTCTACTGATCTAGGACAACAGTTAAACCATGTCATGGTGCAAATACTGTATTACAAGACTAATTTGACAAACTAAGCTTAGTGAATATTGATTTATTATGCTTAGATGCAGCGAAAAAACGGATTGTTGTCTTTTGTGTGTGTGTGCTGTTTTACATACAAATGTTGGGTTGTTTTATAGCATATACTTAACTATTGGCTTTCACATGCTGGGTCATTTTGTGGAGTTATTTTGGTAAACAACAGGTCTGGCGCCGACAATTTAAATAGCAACGGCCCACAAGAGGATCTGTAGGTGTGACAGTAAGTTTCTCTTGCTTGTGTAGGCTCACTCACTACATGTCTATTGTTATCACGTTTTGTTGTTATATACGAGTTTTTGTTTTGTCTCTGAGAGAGTCTCCTAAACAGCTGTCTCTCAAATATTAACGTGGAATTGTAAAATTAACCTATTGCATTACTGTCTTATTCACATAAACATATCAAAAATGTATTGTCCTCGCAGGGTATATACATTAATAACTAACAGAACCACTGTAAAATCAATTCGCAAGCCACAGGTGCAACGGAGAAGTAGCGGAGAAGTAACTTAAGCAGCTATTAAAGCAGAACTAAAAGGCTGTATAAGTCGTGTGTTTGGCAAGACATGGATTAAGATCTGACACCAAAAATGCCACTGACGCTATAATTCAAATGCCACTGACGCTAATTGTACTGTTAACCGTTTAGCCTTAAGAGCGAACGACCGCGCTCCGTTTCCAGCACCGCTCGGTGGGATTTGACGGACATACCTTCGTCGAGAAGCCGTTCGAGGTGGTTGAAGATCCCGCAGAAGTTGGGCAGACTGCTCATCAGTTTCTTATCGTTCATGAGCTGCATCAGATAATCTGGGGTCGGCTTCGGCTTCTCTTTCGTTTCCATTTCCCCCACCATATTCCACATAAGTCACCACCGACGCCCCAAAATAGACGGAAAAAGTCCCAAAATAAATAAAGGCTTGGATATGAATAATAAATAGAGTACAAAAACGCAAGGTAAGCAGGCAAGTGCCTGACTCGTCCGCGGAAAAGGCTGCTGTCTCTGTCTTTACGCACAATCCGCTGCTGCAAGGCTACGGCAATTCGGGAGATGACAGTTGTTTAGGGCAGCTGATGAAATCAAATTAAATGAACAAAATGAAATATAAACGTGTGAAGAGGGAATCCAGGTCTCCTTTCAGAAACAATTCCCGATAAATCCCACAAGTTACTCGCAAAGGCGACTCCCGCGTGCCCAGTGCCTCTTTTAAGATGTATTTTAGCGAGAGATTGGTCCTTAACTTCCTCTTGAGGCGGTGAAAATGCACCCTTTCCCCGAGTTCCCCAGAGCTTCCTGTGTCTTGTCTGTCTGTGTATGTGTGCAGCAATAGAAACGTCTGTCCCTCCCGTCTCTTACGCGCAATAAAGGCGCTTTCTCAATGAGATTGGCATTCGGTCCTCCGTTACCGACCAGCTCCTCTTGCGCTCTCGAGTCCGTCACATGATCACACTGAGTCCCAGCAGCAGAAATCAGACTGTGGGAGGAGAGAGAGAGAGAGAGAAGTGAGAGAGATAGAGTCTGTACATCTGAAAAACAATTAGCCCATTTTAAATGCGACTCGTTTTTGGAGCATGTCTGTAAGATATGCATCTGGCGTATTGCGATGAATGGCTTCACATGAACTCTTCCATAGAGCTGCTACCCCCAACTTTAAGTTAACTTAATGCCAATCCATTCTCCAAAATTCTTGTTCTCTACACTAACCAGTTATCAGCACAATGTATGTGTTTACAAAGTATTTTCATTTATATCCCATCATGTAGTTCTGAGAAGATATGGTTTGTTTTAATTTAAACATAAAGTGAGATGTTGGGCAAATGTTGAGCTGCACCTTCATAAAAATATGTTCATATGTAATACTGCATATTCAACATCTTATAAAGTCATGCATTTGATAGGTTTGTATGAGGAACATACTAAAGTTAAGTCGCTGGGTTAGTTTTGTTACACTTTTTCACTATGCGTAAAGAGACAGTCTACCAAATATCTCCTTTAGGGTTTCACAAAAGAAAAGTATGCTAGTTTGAAACAACATGGATGTAAGTAGGCCTAATCATTAATAAAAACAAAGTTAAGTTTCATCTTTCTTTAAATTATACTTGTGCTTGTTTTATTGAGAACGAGGCTCTATTCCCATTGTTTTGGGGTGTTTGTGAGACTGAGTTTGTATTGGTCACATGGGTCTAATATTAAAAGACCCATTTGTCCTCTTTTGGCAAGCTGGATGGAAATAGTGAAGTAGAAGACGTGTGATTGACTAAACGCCGGTGCACATCAGAACATACCACAATGGTAAAGAAGAAAACAAGGCATTTATCTCAATAGGAGGACTTCCTCTGCAGAGAAAAAAAATCATTACACAATGCGGATGGAGGCTAATGCTTTGTCAATATGTGCCAATACTCAACTAAAGCTAAGGCTTTGGGAACAGCTCCTCCCTCTGGATTAGATCACTTTTTAATTTACATAATTAACATTCTTTTTGTCCCTGTTGGAGCAGCATAAGAACAGCACAAGCAGAAAGCTTTTACAGAGATTTGAAGTTTGATGTGCTACATTTTCATTCATATAGCATTCATTCTTTGCGTTAATGCAATGCATTCGATTCTGCAAAATAAATGCTATACCCTAGTACCACACTTTGAACATAGCAATATCAGAGAACTGAAGATATTTTCCCACACAGTAAGCATAATTTATCACTGCTTGAATCCCTTCATTACTATGTTTATATAAATACTCTAATTGGCCTAATGGTTTTGTCACTTCTTTTGTTATGCAAAGCAGTTCTCATGCATGGTGCTGTTTGGCTTTTATACGCAGCCATGAAAGCAATTGTTCCAGTCGCCGTTTGACGTAACTTTGGTTCATCACTCCTATTCACATGAAAAAATTCAAAATAAGAAGCACGTATAAGAAATAACCTGAAAACAAAACGAGGGAGAATGTGAATCAATGCACCAGAGGGCTGAGGAGATGAGGTTGGAGAGGACTGGCAGCCCAGTATCTGACAGCATGGAAACAAACGACCCACCAGAACAGGAAGGGATTGTCCAGGTCCTGCCCAGCACCTTTTCATCCTTTTGTCATGCCCGGGCTTTCACATGCAGATCGCCTTGGGCAGAGGCCTGTGTTAGGCGCCTTGCCCTCTTGACTACAGAGAAAGGGGTGTATTTACCCCTCACCCTTCTTCAGCGAGAACTGCCCCTCCACCCCACGGCTCCTGGCTCCCTCGCTTGCTCTCCAAATGACGGAAGCCTTGTTTGAGAGCAGAGGAATTACGTTAATGAATGCATTCCTTCACACATGCACCCTGAAACCGGGCAAGCTTGTCTCTGTTTGGTTGAACCAGGGAACAAGTGCACTGTCGCTCTCAAACCCTCGCCTTTCATCTCGCTCTGGCCCCCTCTTTTTCACTCGTTCGCTCTCCTTTAGATAGCCCAGATCCCCTCATAAACCCCCTTCTCTGTAAGTGCATGTGACCAGTATGTGGGTTTGAGCTGAACATGAAAACAGCCTGTAAACTGATGAATCCTGACACAGTCAAGGAAAAGAGGAGCCTTCGTTGTACACTTCTCTTGCACTATTTGCATGCCTTTGAAGACTAATTCATTAGTATTAGTATGCAAAAGTGCACTGATACTTACAATATCAACATATATATAACATTTTAGAGTCATGCAAATGGTAAAAATCCTTAATCCCATTAAATTCATAGGTTGATTGGATCATATTTATGGGGAATTAAACTCATTAACGACATCATACCGCAGGAACACATTTCCCTACTTAGACAATATACAGATTTAACCAAATGTTGCCATAAGTTAAATATATTACGTTTCTACAATATATCAATATATTGTAGAAACTTAATTTCCTGTAAAGCTGCTTTGCAATGATTGTATCGTAAAAAGCGCTATACAAATAATATTGAATTGAATTGACAGTGCATTCATTTATTTGTCGTTTATTATTTTTAGCACCATGTCAGAAATACATGTATGCACACATAATGAAATAAAATGAAATGCGTTTGACTCATACTGCATTACATACCTTTTGAGCTTTCTCCTCAAATGATTTATGAAATGTTTATTCATGATTTACGGACAAATATGAGCTCTGCTATGGAACTTTGTTAGAGTACTGAACTCAATACTGTCAATATGTTGATATTTTACGTTACTGTGTCTATAAAAATGTACATAAATGTTTTACATACTCAGAATAAGCATAACAGCCCTCCAGAGAGCTGAAAACTGTTACAGTAATAGTAGCAGCAGAAGCTTATTTAAATATAATATTGCTTGGATTAACTTAATGATTAACATTTTATAGAAAATATTTAGAAAATGAATGTGGTGATGTGTCCTCTATAAATGTGAAGAATCTGTGCAATTATAGTTTTGTGAAGCCAGAGTGCATTAAATTTAATTCAGTCAAGAATGATTGAATGCATTAATGAAACAACCATGAACCATCAATAATAATTTCCATAACTGAGCTCCAAGGCTCATTTCCAGTGCGAAATGTCTTATCGAACACATTACTAAATTTGATCATGTTCCACAAAATAAGTCGGTCATTAGTTCCCATGGCAGCCCTGTGGCTCAGTGTACACTGAACACCCATGAGCTGATCCCAGCTGAAAGACCATACCATAGCCACAAAAATCCCTCAAAAAGCCTGATCAGATTGTCAAAGTTTTTTTTGCTGGCCGAGTCTTTTGTAACATGAATCCACTGTGTGCTAATTTGACGCGCTGCAGAGATAAAGGGGTGAACTCATGTTAGTTTCAGCATCAGAGGATCGGAATGTGGGCCATTTAATGCAGGAGTCGGACAATTCCTCTCGGACAGACCCACGTGGTTAAATGAAGAGAGGAGTAATTAACAGAAAGCCTTGACTCGCTGGATAAAACCATATTCAAATCAGAAAGACTGAGACGGAATGATAAAGATAAAATATTACTGTATGGCAAAATATATTTTTTATGTTATCGAATGGCAAACTATGAAGAGGAGAGGATAAAGCAACAAACAACTACTAACAGGAAAACATTACACCTTTTACATTTATCTTTCACACCTCAAATTGTGTTAATGGCAGTTACCAGAAATCTGAGAACAGAGATCACAGTTACAGTTTAAGAGGCCTGATTTAATTCATAACTCAGTTTTGAAAAATGTGGAGTTATTGAGTTTTGTTATTGAATTAAATCTTAAATTAAAATTAAGTCAAACTCATACCTATAAAGACAATGAGCACAATTTATTTATAGTACATACTGATATGCAGAGTTTTTTTATATTCAAATAAGATTTGTGTGAAATCTAAAGAAAGTGAATCTTTATGATGTTCATCTCAAAGCTTCTTTAGAATTGGCTGAAATAGGACAGTTATTGGGAGTTAATGTATGGATCACGGATCTCAGGGAAGCATGGAGACGAGGGTTCACAAAAAGAAGGACTTTAATGGCGCTTTTCCACTGCATGATACGGCACGGTACAGTTCGGTACGGTTCACTTTTGGGGGGTTTTCCACTGGGTACTGTACCTGGTACCTGTAAACAGGTAGACAGGGAGCTCAGGCCAGGAAGACACTCAGGAAGACAATCAAGGACCAACAAACACTGACTGAATGGACTGGGGCTTATAAAGACAGGACAATAAAGCTAAATGACGAGATACACCTGGTTCACATGAACACAATCAGACGGGGGAAACTGGGTCACAGGGAACACATGGGGAGCAAAACACACACAAAACAGTCCACAATCCTGACAGTATGGTCCATTAGCTAAATTTAGGCAAAATTTTGTGGGAAAAAAGGTTTATTGTCAGTATAGTGTTGAATGAAGCACTGCTTACACAAAAGTCCCTTTCAAACCTAGCAGCTTTCTATTAGCCAATGAATTTGCATAACCAACTAGAACACAAGCAAAATCTGCACAGAGAATGTTTTTACCCTCATGCGAAACTTCATATGATGATGATGATGATGATGATGATGATGATGGAATAACTGGATTTTGTCTGCTAAATTTTGCAGAGCAACAATAAATGTAGTCTCAGTCTCAGATGTCACGCCCACGGTCCATTGGCTGAACGTCTGATGCATATCACATACAAAATTGGAAATACTTCAGGAGTTTAAAAGTCATCATCGGATTGGTTGGATTCTACAGGATTTTAGGGAGACATGTGTGTCACATTCTTTAACGTTCCTCATGGAAGAAGAAAGCTGTCTTGTTTACAAATGTAACAATGAACACTTACCAGGATCAACTAAATGCTGGGTTATCAAAAGTATGTGAAATACACAATATTGCCAAAAGTATTGGGTCACCCCCTTTTAATGAACAGGTTTGACTATTTTAGTAATTTCCATGAGTACAATTAATCACCAAACACTGATGACTTGTGCATTCATTATATGGACAAAAGTACTGGGACACCCCCTTCTTTAAAAGAGAAAAAGGCACTTCTAAACTGTGGCAACAAAGATGGAAACATAATGAATGTACTTAAAAATTGTATTTCCACCTCTGTTGCAACTGTTTTGAAGTGTATGAAATGACTGTATCCATATGTACCCATATGTCATTGGTGTTCAGTGATGAGTTTTTGGCTCAAGGTCTGCATTTAAAGTCACACCAGAGGTGTTCAGCTGGGATTAGGACTTGTCTTTCTGCAGAACAGTCAAGTTCTTCCACACTGACTGAATCATCATTTCTCTTTGATTCTTGTCTTATACACAGAGACACTGTCATGTTAGAATAGAAAAGGGTTCTGTCCAAACTGTTGCTATAAAATTAGAAGCACACAATTCCCGAGAATATCATTATATGCTTAAACATTAAGATTTGTGCTCATGGAAATTACTAAAGTAGTCAAACCTTTCATTAGAAGGGGTGATCCAATACTTTTGGCTATATAGTGTATGTACAGTTTGCAGCATAGAATCTTTAAAATACGTTCAAGAGTTTTACACACTAGTCTGTTATTATAGGGACCTTTCCACGAAATGTAAAATGCACAAAACTAAAAGTGATTGGTTGCTTTACCTGTCAGTCATATGCTCTTGGGTGGGTCATTCAAAGCAGCCAAGGTTCCCAGACCTCCTGCCGTCAGTCTGAAGGTCTGTCTACACGAGACTACAAAACATGTGACTGCATCTTAAAGAACAAAAACACTAGACACAGAGAATATGGCAGATAACCACAGGTATACATTAAGAGATCGAAATAAGTTAATTCACCCAAAATGAAAATTCTGTCATCATTTTCTCACCCTCGGGTCATTTCAAACCTGATTTATTTTCTTTCTTCCGTTGAACACAAAAAGAGGTTTTCTAAAGAATGCATTGATAACTCTTTTGCATTCAATGGAGACCAGACCTTTAAGCTTCAAAATGAACTCAAGAGCATAATGTATCTTAAAAGCAGTCTGGAAGACCTTGGAATACATGCTTCTGAAGTCACATGATAGCTTTGTGTAACACAGACACAGAGAGATACAAACCATTATTCACAGATCATCTCGAAATCCAGACTGACTCGCCGTGGTGCTTTTAAGAGAATTCATTAGTGAAATAGCAAATGCTCAATTTGTGAACAAAACTTTTTTATGGGTCTGATCTTTTTAATGAATCTGTTGATCCATTTCACTAAAAGGTCTGAACGATGTATTCACAAATCAGCTGTCTTGATCTGTTTAAGTGATTTGCAATATAGCCTTGGAATTATCACAACATCAGATTTTTCACTACACAGTTGTAGTGGACTTACAATATATTATGATATCTATAGAAATCTTAAAAAACAAAATAAACAAAATAAATATATCATGCTATCAGTCAAATGTGTCAAATAATTTATGAGAATAAGTGTATATTTTTACTCCAAACTTGGGTTATAGCATCGATCAAGTGTTTGAAATAACTTCCTTCTATGAACTGATTTTTATTTGATAGTATTCTATACAGTAATTAAGGATATAGGTTGATTAGCATTGAAATATAAATAAACATTATCCATATGAAAATACCTGAGATGGCTTAAAGAACACATAGATAAACCATGTACTGTTATAACTGTGTGCTGATTCTCATCACGTTTCATCATACAAAACATGTATTTCTGCATTTCATTACAGCAACAGCTGGATGCCTTTGTCCATATAAAGGATTTCCTGGAAAGTCAGTTGTTGTATTACTCCTATGAGTCTCACTTGTGGGCTCTGTGCGAGTGAAAAAATCACAAGTGAGAGTTTAACGCTCCATAATGGTGCTGGGGCTGGATTATTATGCGTCATATTATCGTATGTATACTATTTATTTTTAAATATCGCCAGTACTGGTATATTGCGACATCCATAATTAAAACGATAACTGGTACATCAACAGACCCCTGCTTGGAATACAGTCCACCACTGTTATGACACATTTAAGGTGCTTTTTGGTGGAGTCATCTTTTATAACTTAAAACACATTAAATTTAAGCACCAGAAATGTAAAATAGTTACCATGAATAATTACCCCATTACTTACACATACAAGTTTGGAATGACATGAGGGTAAATAAATGATGATAGAACGTTCATTTGAATACTGGGTGAACTATTCCTATTAGTCTGTGTCAGGTATCCAAAAGTACATTTTAGTGATCCTACGTGTCAGAACAGATCAAAAGCTCACAAAACCTCATCTGAGCGTACAGCACAATCATTCCACCTCAGCTCTTTCACTATTGTCTACAACATGGACAATTTATTGAGTCAACAGGGGATCTCTGGAGATAGTACCTTCATGTGAAATGAGTTTCCAGGCATATCTTTTTCTCCTCATGAGTCTATTCCTGCTTGATTTGATACCGCGTCCTTTGAGGCTCAATGCCATTTTTTTATTTAAACCCTGTTCCAGAACGAACCCAGTTGTGTTGATCAAAATATACATACTTATTAAAAACCTAGTCTTTTTTTAGCATGTTTAGTCCCTACTCACACAAATATGCCTACATACTCTGCTATGAGATTAAATACGAAGCTGATTGAATTAATGATGTAAATAGATCTAAGGAGTGAACACAACTGACTTGAGTGTATACATGAGTGTATCAGTGACATCAGATTTGATTTGCCATATATGAGTAATGTTTCCCACACGCAAAAGCTCAGTATTTAAACACAAAGATAAACTGTTTTCCCTCCACTAAGAGAGGACTTGCCCGGGCTCTTCCCATGACAGAATATGAATGATGAGATAATCTAATGGCGTCAATATGATGCTATTATAGGCTGCCAGTATTCCAGTCTGAATGTGATTTACATTACAATAACACTTTCTTCTTCCTAGCCCTTATCACATCTAAACCAATTTCTCCTGCCCTAATGTATTCATGATTATTGATGTCTGTAGTTATTGGTTTATTTGTCATCATTTATAATCAAAGACACTGTAATATATTCTGTAGGCTTCAGTAGCTCTTGAAAATTTGCCGTTTGTGTTGCTTTTATATTTTATATGGATTTTCAGTAAACGATTATGCGTGATTTTTGTCTGGCAGACGATAATATAGATGACAATATCCCATATCTGAATAGCAGAATAAAGATTTCAGGGTGGGCTCTTTTAAATTATGCCAGTAAACCAGAAACCCTCAAGGAATAATATTCACGAAATATTATTAAGAATAAAAAATGTTAAACTGCTACTTTCTTCAAATTTTCTAACCCAAGAATAAAGTTAAACATATTCCCCCAGTTTCACAGACAAGGCTTAAGCCTAGTCCTAGACTAAAATGTAAGTCTAAGTTGTTTCAACTGAAACAAATGAGCATTGATTGATCTTTAAATATATCAGCGCCTTTGTTTTGTCTCAAGATGCACACCAGTAATGTTTTCAATAAGGCATGTTTATAAAAAAAAATCCTAATTGAACTATGGCCTAATCCTGGTTTAGTCTAAGCCCTGTCTGTGAAAACGGGCCATTATTTTATCTACAGACAAAACTTAAGATGCATTTTCTGAAAAGATGTTTTTAAAAACCTTTATGAATAAATAATAAAGTTAGAATAACTTCAAACTTGTCTTAAATCTCCAAATGTAAGATGTTTATTACATTTATTGGGTTGCTTTAATTATGTATTAATTTAAATATTAATCATGTAGTGACACCAGTGATCGATACTGTAAATGATGATCAATCATAATTATATGTGGTATGGCTTTTTCCCAAAAGCACAAGAAAGACAGGCTGCAAATGACAGCAACAGACATTTTGAGAAATGCTCCTGTTGTATTGAAAATCTGGGTATGTCCTTTGTGTTGCAGGTCAAAATGACCCTAAATGATTCCAAGCCATTCATCAAAACTACAGAAAAAACCCTAAAAATTCATGTAAGAACAGAAAACCTCTACTAAATAAAGTATATAAGACACAAATATGTGTGTGTGCGTATGCATGGACATATGTGAGGGAAAAAGTTCCTTCTTTTTTGTGTTAGGGGTCTATTTGAACAGCATATTTTTGTTCAAAATTAGGTTCATGGACACAAAATCTTCCTAGATGTTTAAAAAATAACGATTTGTGGCTAATATTTGTACGCTGAGCGAAGTAACTAAGTAAATAGTATCTAACTTCAACGTGTTTAACGTAAATAGTATTTATGGCTTTGTGCCATACAGTGAGGGAAAAAATATTTGATCCCCTGCTGATTTTGTACATTTGCCCACTGACAAAGAAATGATCAGTCTATAATTTTAATGGTAGGTTTATTTGAACAGTGAGAGACAGAATAACAACAACAAATCCAGAAAAACACAGTTAAAAAATGTTATCAATTGATTTGCATTTTAATGAGTAAAATATGTATTTGATCCCCTATCAATCAGCAAGATGTCTGGCTCCCAGGTGTCTTTTATACAGGTAAGGAGCTGAGATTAGCAGTTACCTGTATAAAAAACACCTGTCCACAGAAGAAATCAATCAGATTCCAAACTCTAAACCATGGCCATGAACAAAGAGCTGTCCAAGGATGTCAGGGACAAGACTGTAGACCTACACAAGGCTGGAATGGGCTACAAGACCATCGCCAAGCAGCTTGATGAGAAGGTGACAACAGTTGGTGCGATTATTCGCAAATAGAAGAAACACAAAATAACTTTCAATCTCCCTCAGACTGGGGCTCCATACAAGATCTCACCCTGTGGAGACGAAGGATGGAGCCATGTACCATCAGGGCCAAGGCATTGAAAATGGGTCGTGGATGGGTACGCCATCATAACAATGACCCAAAACACATGGCCGAGGCAACAAAGGAGTGGCTCAAGAAGCACATCAAGGTCCTGGAGTGGCCTTGCTAGTCTCCAGACCTAAATCCCATAGAAACTCTGTGGAGGGAGCTGAAGGTTCGAGTTTCCAAACGTCAGCCTCAAAACCTTAATGACTTGGAGAGGATCTGCAAGAAGAGTGGGACACAATCCCTCCTGAGATGTGTGCAAACCTGGTGGCCAACTACAAGAAACATCTGACCTCTGTGATTGACAACAAGGGTTTTGCCACCAAGTACTAAGTCATGTTTTGCGAAGGGGTCAAATATTATTTCACTCATTAAAATGCAAATCAATTTAAAACTTTTTTTAAATGTGTTTTTCTGGATTTATTTGTTGTTATTCTGTCTCTCACTGTTCAAGTAAACCTACCATTAAAATTATAGATTGATCATTTCTTTGTCAGTGGACAAACGTACAAAATCAGCAGGGGACAAATAATGTTTTCCCTCACTGTATATATTTTCCCGATCCTTGTGAGGGTAAAATTAGTTTCACACACGTTTCAGTGCTGCAATGATAACTGAGAATGAACAACTAACAACCAAAAACTGCATTTCACAGATTTCTTGACTATAAAACTCAAATAGATGAAGAAAAAGCTAATTCTTCATGGATGATTCAGAAGAGAGGTCTTAAGGTTTGAGTAAACGTCTAATCTTACATTCCATAGGTTCTCATGTATTTCATATTTTAGTCTTTGACAAGCTTTAAAGGTTTTCTGTTTTTTACCTGACTCTTTGCTGTGTATCAATGTGTTGAATTGCATGGAATTCAGAGGGTGGATTAATTTGACCCCAAAATAATCAATATAACAATGAGTTGTGCATCCTTTCCAAAACACATCTGTTGATACTTTGCATGCACATTCATGATCCTAAATGAGAAAAAATTCAAGAAGAAATAAATAGTTTAAACAGTGTTTCAAACTGTTTAAAAATCTAGTGTGAGGTCTAAAAAAAATATACAAAATACAGGGCAAATTAAAAAACATGACAAATCCTTTCAAGCCAGTTGTTACAAAAATAGTGCACAACTATTATGATTATGATGGTAATCTGCAGGCAGTGCAAAAACATGGCCTTTGAGGTGAGGAGTCTTTGGCAAGAATCGTCATACAATCAGATAGCACCTTGGTTGCTTGGTTGACTGTTGTGAGGGCTTATCTTGTTAACCAATCTAATCTGTGCATAGTCTGACTTTGTTGAGATATATCATTCCGGTTCCTTTGCCTGTATTTAATTTTGGAAGCCGTAGAGAGGTGGATGGCATTTTCTTTCGGTAATTGTGTTTTCTCCTGTTTTTGGTCAGATAGGGAGTGAGGTAAAAGTTATGTTGTTTATTTGCTTTTTCTTTATTCAGGTAAGTTAGGTTAGGTTGATCCTCCCAACATTTAGACCTCTTTTGTTTGTTGTTTAGGCCTGGTCCCGTCTTGAAGTTCTTGCTTCCTCTTTTATTTCTTCCAATGAAGAGTCAATAATATAAATGAATTATATTTTAAATCTGTGTGGTGATTGCTGGCTGGGACAGGAGTGATGACCTCCACCAAAAAGAAACCTTGTTTTTGTTTGTTGCACCTTTTCCCAAACCCCTAGACTGGGAAGGGAATGTAACAATATATATATATATATACTTTGTAGCACATTGTGCAAAGGCTAGCACTACCACTTTCTTCATGCAAAAAAAATACTTCTTGACCAAAGTGGTTCAGTGTTTGACAACGAATGTTCTTGTCGATCCGTGACAGATCCGTGTGTGTGTGTAATGATGTGCATATGCACAGTCAGAGTGGACAGTGACTCTGCGAATCCAGTGCAGACAGACAGTGATTGTCTTCCGCTGGGAACACTGTGCTCTGTTGTAACCTGCCGGGACCAGGGAGCAGGGAACCAGGACACAAAGACAATTAGTGTACTTCCAGCTCGGAGACATCACCACACTGGCCTTTCTCAAACAGCCATACACAGATAATAAGGGCTCCTCCCTGCACCACAACAGAGAGAAATCTACACACCACGGATGACCAAAGTCATTCATCTGCAGGCACGGGGCCAGTGTGCTGTGCTCTGTGCTGGATGGGCCGAGGGAGAACAAATTGAGATATATAGAGCTCGGAGGTTTAAAAACAACAACATTTAGATAAGTTAATAATTCTAGATATTCATATTTATAAAGTGTGGGACATTTTTGGGACATTTACGTAGACACTAAAATGAACATACTGACAGCATCTAAAAAATAAGCATTATCTGTATACACAGTATATATATATATATATATATATATATATATATTTAGATTTACAAACCATTTAACTTTATAGAATATTGAATCTGATTGAATACGAATATATTCAGTTGGTTGATGTATTGTATTTCACCAATGAGAATAATTAAATAAATGATATGATATTTAAAACACATTTACCTAATCTGACATTGTAAGAGTGTTATTCTGTTTTGTGTGATTTCTGATGCCATATGCAACTCGGTTTAAATTAATCAATTTCTTTACTTAAGTGTATTTGGTAATTTGGATTTATTCTGGAAGAGAAACTATTACATTTCACAAACAATTTGAAAAATGACAAATAACATGGAATTAAAGATGAAATTTAAAAGCAGATATACTAAGATATTATATTCTTTTAAACACTCAAATAATCTGTTTTATAGTGTATAAAATGATCATAAAACTAAACAGTCTATTTCAGTGTTATATTAAAAGTCTTTAGAAGCCATATGATAACTCTGTGTGAGGAGAAATCTGTTGAGCTTTCGTGAAACATCTCAAGCATTATGACACTCATTTAATGTCAATACCAACTTTATATTATTTTTTATCTGAATCAGAGATGACTACATATGTTTTAGATACATCAATACATCAATATTGCATGTTTCAGTGCACATCCAAACACACAAAAATGAAATGTATGTTACTTTTAAATATTACATAATAGTATTTATTGTAACTGGCCCCTGGTTTTATAGCAGTACCCCTATTTATAGTATTTATAGTATATTTATCTGTCTATCTTTTCTGACATATGTCAGCTTTCTTTTTAGATATGTATGACAACCCATTCAGCCTAGCAACTAGCATAGGGCATCCAATATAATATAATGCCCTAGCAACTGCCCACAACACCCTAGCAAACATTAAAAAACTTCAAACATTGAGCTTTGTCACTAGGACACATTTCTCAATACTTGGGTCAGTTTGTCAAAACTCTCAGGTTCTTACATTTACGCATTTAGCAGACGCTTTTATCCAAAGCAACTTACAGTGCATACAGGATATACATTTTTTTGTCAGTATATGTGTTCCCTGGGAATCAAACCTACAACCTTTGCGCTGCTAACGCAATGCTCTAACCACTGAGCCACAGGAACACATTCTTACTAGCTTTCAGCTTGACACAGCAATACATTTCATATCTAAAACTCACTAAAATTACCAAAACACTTCATTCATATCACTAAGAAAGCTATTCTTACTGACCTAAAAATACCAACAATGCAGCACTATACAATGCTTTACAAAACAAGAATGATAGCTCTATAATGTGTAGTATTCACTGCAGTATTACATTCTCTATCTTCACATTATACAGTTAGAAATCATTCTGAAGCTTCTTCTTTTGTATAGATGGTAATTAAAAGACTAACCCCTGTGTTCAGCTTCATCTTTAAAGTATTTCATTTTTAGATTGAGAGTATGTTTAAATGTACTGATTTGCTGCCGTTCTCAGTTTTGTATGATGGCTTTGAACTTAAGTTTATCCGTTTTGAAAAGTGTATGTAAGAGTTACAAAGTGTTATGGTGGTGGTTGTTTTTGATTGAGAAAATAGTTAGTGTAATTTGAAAGATTGTTGAATGCATTTTGTGCCAAATCAATGAAAAATGATCTACAGTTTAGCCCACATAGATGGCTGTTGTGCTCACGATGTAAAGAGTTTTGAAAAAGTTGCTCATGTGTTGAGAAACGGGACTTAGCGATACTTAGCGACACAGCAACAACTGTAAAACTACTTCAAACTTTTTTTAAAAGCTTCAAAAAACATCTATTTTCAATTTAAAATCTTCAACCTTCAAGCTTTTCAAACTACTTCAAACTCTTGACTAGGCTTTCTCTTTAACTTGTTTTTGTTTACTTTTTATTCAGATTTCTAGCTCTAGCTATGAGCAATGCTATAGAATATCTATATGCTTCTCCATCCTTCGAGCTGCTACACGGATCCCTGACCTGCTCCTCCTGTACATCCATCGTAGTGGGCCAGATTTGAGAACAGAGGATGAAGCAGCCCCTTTGTTTACACTGCAGCAGACTCTCTATTCATGTCTTTCAGAGCGACGTCCGCTGTTAGTAAAGCAGACAATACTGTGTGTCTGCAGAATGCCCTGACTGCCCGAGAGACAGGACTAACCCGAAGCATTTATGAAATAGTGTGCAAAAACTGCCTCAGGACTTTATATGTGGAACCAAGTAAACAGCCATAATTCTTCTTGATGTCTTAAATGCACAATATATCATCGGCAATTATGCCGCAAGGTGTTATAGGCCATATAAGAGCACACAGGACGTGGCTTCATAATGAAATTACCTGCAAGGAAACAAACATAACAGCAAATGTATTTGTAACAGAATTTGTTGTACATGTCCCACCATTTCTCATTATGTGTATTTTCATTTTTTATTATATATATATTAAATTGTTAGTAAATTTAATAAATAATTACAAAGAAGCTTGGATTTTTAAATTAGAATTAGGTCCTAATTTATATTAGATGGCCTTAACTACTATGCACTTACATTGAAATTAATAATTTGATACATTGCACTTATTGTGCACATGCATATTTTTACATTGCACTTCCATAAAAAAAACACCTGCTTGTTATTACATCTGTAATCAATTTCTGTATTCACATCTATAATTACACTGTTGACCCAGCTCTTATACCTTAACTCATGCTTAAACCTACCCACACCTCCAAACCTGTCCCTAACCTTACCCATATCCCTCCTCAATAGCAACAGAAGTGTTTTGCAATAAAATATGAACACAATAAGCACATTGTGCTTATTATTTGATGCATGTACATAGAAGGTAAGGCCATATAATGTAAAGTGGGACCTAGAATTTAAATGTGAAATTTAAAATTAGAAATAAAGAAATGATGATTTCATATGAAAATGTGAAATTGTAGACTTTGATATCTTGGCAAATCTGAGCAGTTATCTACAGTTATTATGTTGTTATCATTGATTAATGTGTGCTTAAGTTCATTTCCCTCCTCACCTTCGACTCTGTTGCTGTGCTTGCAGATTTAGAGTTAGAGCGACTGCACAAGTGCAGCGGAGCAGAGAATGGGCTCTTTTCCGCTCTCCTCACATTCCCATCCTAATCCCAGTACTGTGGTATTCCCTCTACCACGCTCCCTGTCCATCCCATGCTGCAAGATGGGGGTTAGTCTGGACCACGGGGAACGGAAAACATTATGTCTCCAATCTCCAGCCATGGGGCAAGATGAATCAGAGAAGACATAATTCTGTTTTAAGTAGACGATGTTCATCCATCTATATCATGCTTGTACGTTTTTCCGAACACAAAGAGTGCAAGAAATGTAGGCCGCTGGGTGTGTTTAATAACAGAAGTTTCTTCCAGCTGTGTTTAATCAAGCATCATCTCACAGGTCTTGGATATTGTGGATCATTAGCTGAGCCATAAATAACCAGATTTTTTTTCAGTTGTCAATGATTTAACCTGTGTTTAGATTTATAGGGTCACTAGGCAGTCTTCACTGCTCCCTACACACTTATCAGGGGTATCTCTATGAAAGTCACCTGACATGAACATGTGTGTACATTTCTGTAACATTAATAAAGATTAGGTTTCCAATATGATGACAAAACATACTTGTGGAAATCAATATTTAATACGTTCATATGTACTGTATGAAGGTACATCTATATGTATTTATATAAAAATGAGTTTTTCAATAATAAAGTTCAACTCATTAACATAAGCATTAATATTTATTTAATTTGAAAATACAATTTAAAATATGCTGTTATTCATTATTGGTGTGGACATTGGCAAAGGCAAACCTACAATAAGTTTTTCTTTGTTGTTGTTAAAATATTTTCGTTAGCTAGACAAATAATTTATACAACATATATACACATTATATTAAAGCAGATATTCAAGTGCTTAATTTGAATTACATTTAATTTTAATTATTTTAATAACAAAATGTCTTTATAATACTGTACAACAATATACAATCTTATAGATACGGTACAATTGTCATATTTATAACCATATGGTATAAATACATGGTTAGCATCTTAAATTAATCTGTATTTTATTATTGGCAGCAGCTATTTACCTAGCAATATATGCTATTTACATGTCATGCAAATAATGATAGATATGTACACTATGTAAAAATATCAGTATATTCTTTGCAATAAGTGTAAAAGTTAGATGCTGTTTATGCTTGGTGCAAATAGTGAAGGATATCTGCCACTCATTATTGTAGTACATTATAAAACAGTGTGCAATAATAACAAATTGAGTATAAATGATTTATTCAAATTGTTAAATGGATGCCACCTTATTGGGACAATATAGCCCTCACTAATGCTTCTAAGCCTTCCTGATAAACTCTTTGTTAATAAATACATGTGAGGCACTTAATGTACCCATTTTTATTGAAAATAAATACCTTTCCCATCTGATATGTGTAATAACCAACAAGTTTGATTTCATGAATGTAGAAGCCTATATCTAATCACCAGAAATAATAAGCTAAATGCAGGCAAGTCAGTGAACTACACCACAGCCACACGACTTCAACGTCACCACCAGCTCTTTCAACCTTTCTCTAGAAACCACAAGAAAATGTGACTTGCGAGTGTAAATGCAAAACGACTGTGACAACAGACTACGAGTAGATGAGATATCTGTAGATACAGAAAAATGTAGATATCTCACTCAAACATCTTGAGCTTGTATTAACCACAGACCCTATTTCAGACATTTAACCAATGACCTATTCAAAATTGATTTCAGATTGATGGAACATATGTGCAAAACCTCATTTCTGGATTTTAGGACTCATTCCTGAAGCCGTCTGTTCCTGTTAGTAAAATACTGACTAATATATAATATGTTATCTGACATATTTATGTCAGAAAACCCTGTGAGGACACTATTGGGCAATACCAGACAATTTTGTGAGGTCTGTCTGGGCGCATTTCGGACAAATACCATTATCTTCCCACTAACAAGGAGCATGTCCTCCCATCATTAGACTGAGGTTGTGTAGGAATCACACCAGTCCTGAAGCAAAGAGTTGCTTTACAGAGCTTATGTGTTGTGTCTTTATTCCACACCAACATCTGCACAGAATGTTCTGGCTGAAGGAGGAGGAAGACACTGGCTGGGTGGGACAGTGCAGCTGCTCAAAGGCTCTGGCAGGGACTGATACTGCCTATAGAGCCCAAAGGATTGAGCAGAATGCTGGGGTGTGGGCTTCAGCAAAAGCTCTGTTCTGTGTAATTGGTCTGGGTGTGATTACGTAGCTGTCATGCTGCCGAGAGGGCTGTGGTCTAGGCCTGGATGTCAAAGGGAGAACGGGTCAGCTCTGCAGCTCTGCAGCATTGGGAGCTTGAGACCAACTGGAATGCATATCTTGAGTCAGAGTTGGAAATCTGGACCATGCAGTGCTAATCCTAAAATCCCACGCAGGGTTTCGGTGAATATCAAATAGTGTTAGACTATTAGGAAATGTTCAGCCTGTTTGAAAACAAATTTATTTTCTGTTGTTCATTTGTCTACATTTTCACATTTTAATGCAAGAATAACACAATAGTACATTCAAAAATGAATCATCATTACAATTTTTTCAGTCACACTTTAGTTTAAGGACCAGTTCTCATTAACTAACTATGACTTCTGCCTCAATAAACTTCTAATGTTCTGCTTAATAATAGTTAGTAAGGTAGTTGTTAAGTGGGTGGATTAAAGGATCTAAAATATGGTCATGCAGATTGTGCTAATTAACAGCCAATATGATAGTAGTACTATGTCTCCCCGTATTAAAATGTATGTGTTGCATTCAATTATGAGAGAAAGAAAAGCGTGCCAGTGACATCAAACCATCTAAACCAGTGTTAAATTCAAAATCTGAATATGTTCTACATTTGATATAAGAATTACCTAGCAACAGTTTAGCAAGTATGTTAAATGTACTATGTGTGAGTATATGAATGCACTCCAGAAGTACTAGTACATTTGCCATGTTGGCTTTGTCATGTGACCTACAGCATCAACTATGTCGCTAGCCTGCCAATTATGACTCCTCTCTTGTGGCCTTATGGGATAATGTCTATAAAATGCACAATCCAGAATTTCTTTTCACTTTTCACAAGTGGAGTAGATAGCGCGTTTACATTTTGTATGTATTTGTTGAAATGTTTAAATAAAAGTTTTTCATACCACTGCTGAGGTGGTATGGAAGCCCAGGTTTCTTTGACAGTGGCCTTCAGCTCATCTCTTGACTCTCTCTCGTCTCTTGTTTCTCATTTTCCTCTTGACAATATCCCATAGACTCTCTATGGGCTTCAGGTCTGGTGAGTTTGCTGGCCAGTCAAGCACACCAACACCATGGTCATTTAACCAAATTTTGGTGTTTTTGGCAGTGTGGGCAGGTGCCAATTCCTGCTGGAAAATGAAATCTGCATCTTTAATGAAGTGCTCCAACATTTCTTGGTAAACGGGTGCAGTGACATTGGTTTTCAAAAAACACAATGGACCAACACCAGCAGATTACATTGCACCCCAAATCATCACAGACTGTGGAAACTTAACACTGGACTTCAAGCAACTTGGGCTATGAGCTTCTCCACCCTTCCTCCAGACTCTAGGACCTTGGTTTCCAAATGAAATACAACTGTAGTCAAATTCCTTGACACGTCTGTGTGTGGTGGCTCTTGATGCCTTGACCCCAGCCTCAGTCCGTTCCTTGTGAAGTTCACCCAAATTCTTGAATCGATTTTGCTTGACAATCCTCATAAGGCTACGGTTCTCTCGGTTGGTTGTGCATCTTTTTCTTCCACACTTTTTCCTTCCACTCAACTTTCTGTTAACATGCTTGGATACAGCACTCTGTGAACGGCCAGCTTCTTTGGCAATGAATGTTTGTGGCTTACCCTCCTTGTGAAGGGTGTCAATGATTGTCTTCTGGACAACTGTCAGATCAGCAGTCTTCCCCATGATTGTGTAGCCTAGTGAACCAAACTGAGAGACCATTTTGAAGGCTCAGGAAACCTTTGCAGGTGTTTTGAGTTGATTAGCTGATTGGCATGTCACCATATTCTAATTTGTTGAGATAGTGAATTGGTGGGTTTTTGTTAAATGTGAGCCAAAATCATCACAATTAAAAGAATCAAAGACTTAAACTACTTCAGTCTGTGTGCATTGAATTTATTTAATACACGAGTTTCACAATTTGAGTTGAATTACTGGAATAAATTAACTTTTCCACGACATTCTAATTTATTGAGATGCACCTGTAAATGCAAGTTTCCTAGTTGGAAATTGGAAACGAACAGCCTCTCAAATCTTATTTATAACTGGGAAACGCAAAGATAATTTTGTTACCCAAGTTTCTGAATTGTGCGGACCATAAACATTAAAGATGGAGAAGAAGAGAACCATTGGTGTAGTGAATGTTAAGTTTTTGTCATTTTTCAATATTCATGTATAAAAATTATAATTTGATGCATATTGCTTATATTGTACACAGCAAAAATCAAGAGAAAATCTTGATTGTCAGCAAGGTCACTATATGCAGTGAATGCATGCTACTTTTTCAATTTTTTCAAAAAGCCATTGGATATTGACTAAATATCTTCTATTTGGATTCATTGCATTTCTTTGATAAAAAGTAAGAATGAACTCCTTGTGATTCCTTTCCTTTCTGGCAGCAAAGTACTTAAACTCGCCAAACTCATAATAACAACTTAAAAAAGGTGAGTTTTGAATATGCATATTCTCATACGTGATTTGAGCAGAGAAGATTTGCAATGAGTTGTTTTATTTAGCTATCACTCTTGTTCCATTCTGGTATGTAACTTTTATGATCAACTCAATTTCTGATGGAGAACATCATCAAATTTGCTTTATTAAATATCCTGTTTCACTTATGAATACATTATATTATGGAAGCAAAATGGATTGTAAATGGCATGATCTAAGCACCATGAGTGAGTAAATGATGACAGCATTTTCTCTTCTGAGTGAACTACTCTGATGGACGGCTAAAGCAGGATTTGAACTAGCAATCTTGTTTTTTGATGTTGAACCTCTCTGACACTGCTGTCTCTGCTGATTTACACAGGGTTTTATGTGTTAGCAAGGACTGTGAGAAAAAAACTCCAGACTAAAACAGATTTTTTTCATTTCAAGGACAACAATTTATTGCTTTTTACACATTGTTCCAACCCTCAGGTTCTTTTAAAAATATATTTTATTGCTACACAATTCACATCATGTTAAATGCTGTCTTTGAAAACCACTCCACATAAGACAGTACATTTATAATGTTACTCACTTGACGGGCCATTGTTCCTCAAGGTTGAGCCATTATTGGGCTGATACTGCGGATGACCTTTCTTGGTTCATGAATCCATGGGTGGGTGAAGTACTAAGAGTGAAGTGGCTATTTGTGGCCTGCTGTCCATGGATGCATGCTGTCAAAGCAGAGTTGGAGCAGGTGCGCCCTTGTCAAGGCGAGCCAGATGTGAATAGCCCGAGTAAACTGATGGCCCTGTTGGGGACTCATTGGCCGCATTTACACTGCAGTCCTTAATGCCCAATACCGATTTGTTGACTACATCTTTTTCTGTTCACCAGCTTAAATCTTCTTTTAAAGGTGATTTTAAAAGTAAATCCGATAACTGCATTTACACTGTACACTTGGCAAAACAACCCATGGTAGACATACTTACAGGTTGCCAGGTCTGCAAAACAAATCCAGCACAACTTCTCTTCAAAACTACACAGTTTTCCCCTTCTCTGAAATTAGTTGTGTGGGGTTGGGGGGTGGATCACTTTAACCCATGGACTAAAAAACATTCTGGCAACAGTGTAAAAGCATCCACCTGAGTCTGAGCCAGTTGCGACGGTCACCTTTTCAATGATGTATGACTCACATTGACAGGGAATATCCGGTCTGTCCGCTTATGGCAGAATCAAATGCACGTATCTAATTAATATCTGATTTATTTCCACATATGAAAGAGACCTGAAACAGATATGAGAATATCGGAATCTATGTGCTTACACGTTCGTCGGTCATATCTGATCTGTGCCACATGGGAGGACATTTTTTTAATTGGGTCACTTGATGCAGCAAATGTAAATGTGACCAATGGCCATTGAAAAGACTAGCTTAGGCTAACATAAATTCCCATTCTATTTCAGGCTGGGTTTTGAATATTGAATATGTAATTACCCATTTATGTTGGCCCATCTGATGATTATATGAACACAGGCCATGCGCCGTAACAGGTATAGCTGTCTGAAAAAGGATTTTATCTCCCTCAACAAATTTCTCTGATGAGGATATCACTAATGATGCCGTCTCCCATCATACACCACTGGAGAACTTCTGAAGCTTTGTGTCAGAAGATATGACCGAGGCTCTGACATCTAACACCAGTGAGTAGGGTTTTCAAAGGAAAGGATCATTTATAAAATTATCATGAGACTATGGAATTGAACATGGCTATAAACAGAGCTAGACATCGTAAATACCAGTATATATATAATATTCATAAAAACATGACTTGTCTGATTATTATTATTTTGTGATGATTTGTGTATGGATATATAGATTGCTGTTATGGGGCTACATAAGCAGTATACCCTGCAAATGAACCCTTAGATCTTCTTTAGATGTGTTCAGACAGTTAGTAAAATCACTGAAACTCTGCTACCTCAAAGGCCCAACGTTGTAATATTATAACATTTCCCTAAAAACGTACTAAAATATCAAAAATGTTCAAACACATTAATTTCTGCATTAGAGGCCTCGCATGACAACACATAAATGGTGAGTTTTTTTCTAAATTTGGGTCTTTCATTGTAATGGGAGGTGGCACAAATCGTCAGAACACCGCTTCTGTTGAACTGAGGCACTACAGAGGATTCAAGAATTGATGTTGTTTCATAAAAATGAGAATCGATTAAAATCGAGAAATCTTTATTTTTTACCCAGCCGTACTGGTCAGTGTTGGTTTGGTGAAGTTCTACCTGGTGCACCAGCATAGCAGTGGGGTCTTTTTGATGAACCTTATTGACCAAGGCAAGTCTTAGCATGGTCAAAACAGTGTAGCTCGTAGTCCATGGACATTTTGTAGACTGGTGCTGTGGGTCAATCTGACACAGTTGCTATCTGAACAGTAGGCCTAAAAGTGAATGACATGCATTTGAATTTTTACAAAACATGTCAAAATTACTTCATATGAATAATGTTGAGTTCAAGCTTTGTCATTTCAAGAAAAATTTGAATAAAAATGATTCATTAAGACTTAGACGACGTTGTTCTTTTAGGAGTACAAAACACACAAAAACCATTCGAAATAAGCGTTGCTATGAGTCAAATCAGCTTTATTCATGTGCTCTGAATCACCGTAGGAATTATACTGTCATAAACCTGTGAGCTATTATGATGCAGATATACACAGCCTCCGAGGGATGGCAGAGCATTGTTTGGCTCTGAACAGACCACCGGCTCTGCCCGTCGAAGCTAATTAGCACAGTGCTTCCACATGCTAGCCCAGCGACACGCTATGGAGATGATATTTAAATGCCTGGAGGTGAGTGTATAGATGTTCATTTACAAAAGGGTGACAAAATCATGACCCCTGGATGAATCAGAACCAGTTTTGATGTTTTGCCCTCGTTGTGGGAGTGGAGCATGCCAATTTGCAGTGTAGTCGGCAGCCAGGCTCCTCTTAATGGCTAATGGAGGTGCCTGACAACCAGTTACCGAACAACAGCTCTGCGTGCTGATTAAAACTCAGTTTGGAGACATGTTTCACAGTAGCACTAAATTATAGAGAGAGCATGTTTGGAATGCTCATTTCAGACAAAAGAACTGCAGTCAGTGGATCATATATAATAGAACAAGACCAGCAACAAACGTAACGGAAGTACCTACTGTAAACGCAAAGAGCAAGTCTTGGCTTACAAAAGTGTCTATAAAAACAACAAAATCCAGTTTAAAAACCAACATTTTCTAGAAAAGTTTCAGTTTATTGACTAAAATGTTAAGTGATGTAACCAAGTCATACCATATTTATATTATCTAATAATAATAAGACATTTCTTTGTAAAAATAAGCGTTTAGATTCTTTATTATTTGTTAGTGATGTATTTGTGTCATTGGATATATAGATTGCTGTTATCTACATAAGCAGTATACCCTATATAAACAGACAAACAAACAAACAGAGAAATACAATCTACAATCTTTTTTTAGAAAAAATAAAACATACACACAAGTTGTTGTTGTTTTATACCCAAATGCTATTCTTTTAATGACATTCATTTTTTAACAAATGAATAGATCTGGGGAAAAGGAGGTGACATATTTATGCATGCAATATTTGTGTGTTCAGCTTTACATTATCATCTGTTATAAAGTCCTATTATAATTGTGTTTGGCTCTTTGTGGAATACAACAGTGCATGAAATTGAGCTTGCATAGCTAGTAACATTAGCATTAATGTACTTGCGTGAGAGTATGTTTTAGGTCACAATTATTTTTGAAACCATCTTTTGAAAAGCCCTTAAGATATAGTGTAATTCACATCTCATCTGCTCCTAGACTAGTACACCTCAGAGATTTGCAAAATGAGAAGAAATGTGCAGATGAAAACCTCCCACAGTACCAGACTCCAGGAAAACCCTGACTGCGCTAGACAATACTGATCATAGAGTTCAAGACAGCTTTTCTTTCAAATTTCACTTCAAGCAGGTGGCTTCTCCCAAAAGACCATCTATTTATGAAAACTCATTATCCACGCATTCACATAAGCAAATGCACACACACACACACACACAAATAAACATGCGAGAGTATGTGCACACACATATGATGCCTACACAACAGGTAACACATCAAACATCAATCTCCGCACAAAGTGACAGAATAATGTAGTCAGTAACACTTGAGTGCAGTCAGCGACTGCCTGCTAAGAATAGGAGCCGTCATCCACTGTGTAGCGCTCTGTGTCACCTGACATCATCACCCTCCAGTGCCGTCCCACAGGACCGAGGCTATGCCTGATCTCTATGAGATCATATTTCCCCGTTAACTGTCCTCGAGCAAACACCTACAAAGGGCTTGTGCAATCTCCCTGCGCTGTGTTCCACACACAAATCTCTTTCTGTTTAGTCAAGGTCCCGCTCTGTTGATTGAACATCAGTCCTACAGACCACAGAAAAGCAGGTTGATACCTCAGAAACGCCTGGCAGGAGCAGAGGTAGACAATTTATACTAGTAAAGCAAATCAGATTTTTGTCTCAAATTATATTTTCTTTAAAGGTGCCATGAACTGGTATGATGAACACAATTTTATTTTTGGTTTTGACATTTTCTTTTGAAACAGAAATGTTGGGTGGGACTTATCAAAGATTGTGTGTACTTCTTGCTTCTTCTTTTTAATAGCCAGTAGCCTTACAGTACATCACAGCATGGCAAACTCAGGTTTGCTGCTTGCTATTGTTAACTGGTTGCAGGTGGCATAAGGGTGAAGATGCATTTTCATTCCAGACAGAATTTTATTAGACAAATTTGCATATACAAGCAGTGTACATCAATATATTTGCACCAATAATTTGTGGTACATTTTTACCAGAGGAAAAACATTATACATTTTAAATGTGTATGTCTGCTAAAGGTTACTTATGTCAACTGTAAGCATAGAATATATAGTAGATGACCTCCGTGTTGACATACATAGTCAAAAAGTCACAAAACTCCAAGAAAAATTTAAAGAGTGGTTTCGGGAAGAATTTTGAGTAATTTGGCATCATTGCTCTAAATGATCCAAGATCCAAGAAGGAACCGTAAGAACTGATTTAATAGTGCTGGATGAAATTTTTGGACTCTCCTAAAGCATTAAAATACCATAATACGTTATACATATATTGTACATATTATACATAATATTTCAATACATAATACGCAGATATTTAGGAAACATGCTAAGTTCACATACTTGTTATATCAACTTAAAGTGTAAGGCTTGTCGCCTTTAGTTGTAAATTGTGCTCGTTCCTGTTGCATGTCCTCAATCTGGCAACCCAAGTGAGCATCAAATCTGAGAAAGATAAGGTGGGACAAACAACTCTCCCAATATTTTGAATCTAGACTGCAGTCCTATTTCAAGCCTCTAGCTGTCAATATTACATACTACACCTTTACAACACTGTCAAGTGTGTCATTTTTATGACACTATTGCGATCTGACAAAACTGCAATGTAAACTTTTTTCCTGAACATACTCTCTGTTTTCCATTGGTTAGGCAAATAGATAATCCTGCCTTGAATTCACACCATTGTTTAAGCCAATATAGGTGTATCAGATAGGTGTGCATTCCTCAAACAGCAATGCAACTTGCTGCTTAACAACTGTAGCATACTGCATTGTTGTAAAAATCAACTAGATAGTCACATCTGTGTCCCAAAACCGTAGTAACTTTGTTGCACACCAGTCAATCTGTCGTTAATGATGTCTTCATAAAAGTGGTGGAGTAAGTTTCTTCTTCTTTATGTCTCTCAGTTCCCTACAGAAAATGAGGCTTTGACAATCTATTTCCATCTTGTTCTGTTATTGGCAGCATGTCGTGCTTCGCGCCATGAGAGGAGTAGTTATTTCAGTTCAGGTTCTACAGACCACTTCCAGGATGTTTTTGGCCTTTCTTACTTCATTTTTAAGGTGGTCTCCAACTCATAAGTACTTTCGGGATACAGTTCTGGTCCATCCGAAGGACATGCCCAAGCTATTTCTCCACACTATATAAATAAGACTTATATAACTCAACATATGAGACACTCTCTGGCCAGAAGATATGTCAAATTCTACTTATGCAGTTGTTGTGGAATACCCCAATCTTCTTCATGTCACCCTTGATGAGACGCCAGCATTTGGACCCATACAGCAGAACAGATTTGACATTGTTGTTGTATAGCCTCATCGTTCTTCTGAGGCTGCATGCATTGTGCAGATTTCAAGATGGACTGTATTATAGTGAATGGACTGTTGGCTTTATCTAGACTTGCTTTAATGTCCTTCATTGTCCATGCTCAACAGACTGCCAAGCTGAACTCCTCAATATCTTCAAGTGGACTCTCGCTCATAGTAATAGGCTAAACAGATCTCGCATTGATATGCATCGCTTGGGTTTTTGTGGTCGTTTTTTTTATTCTAATAGTGAGAGACAGAATAAAAGCAAAAAATCCAGAAAAACGCATTTCGAAAGAGTTATAAATTGATTTGTGTTTTAATGTTTGTCTTTTGTCAAACATGGAGGTGGAAACATTATGCTTTGGGGTATTTTTATGCTAAGGGGACAGGACAACTGTACCGCATAAAAGGGACAATGGATGGGGCCGTATACTGTCAGGGCCAGGGCATTGAAGCCAGCCAGGGCATTGCAAATGGGTCATGGATGGGTACTCCATCATAACAATGACCCAAAACACACGGCCGAGGCAACAAAGGAGTGGCTCAAGAAGAAGCACATCAAGGTCCTGAAGTGGCCTTGCTAGTCTCCAGACCTAAATCCCATAGAAACTCTGTGGAGGGAGCTAAAGGTTCGAGTTTCCAAACGTCAGCCTCGAAACCTTAATGACTTGGAGAGGATCTGCAAAGAGGAGTGGGACAAAATCCCTCCTGAGATGTGTGCAAACCTGGTGGCCAACTACAAGAAACATCTGACCTCTGTGATTGCCAACAAGGGTTTTGCCACCAAGTACTAAGCTATGCTTTGCGAAGGGGTCAAATACTTATTTCACTCATTAAAATGCAAATCAATTTTACGTTTTTTTAAATGTGTTTTTTTGTTGTTGTTGATATTCTGTCTCTCATTGTTCAAATAAACCTATTATTAAAATTATAGACTGATAATTTCTTTGTCAGTGGGCAAACGTACAAAATAAGCAGGGGATCAAATAATTTCAGCAGAAAAATATTCAACACTAAATTCAAACAAATCACAATCAATCAATTGTAGTTATAACTATTCAAACGGCATCTCGATCTATTGCAAATACAATTCAGATGTTTAAAACTATATGATTGGTTAATGGAACAAACATTTAATATCCCCTCTTTCCCTATTCTACATCTCTATTTTTCTTTCGTTCCGTCTTATTTAAAGTTTTCCTGTTTAGGTTTTACTAATGAGGAGTGGACAGACTCTAGGGACACAGACACGCAACGCTAAATATATACTGTAACTGTCTTTGAGACATCATCAAGTCAAGTTGAGCTTATTGTCATTCTTCTACATGTGTGGAAATACAGTGGAACAAAATGTCGTGCCTCACAGGACCACGGTGCTACATGAATACAGACATACAACAATGAAGTTAAACAGTATAAACCTATACACAACTAACCTACTGTCAGATTTGACTATACATATGCTATATATAAAAATGGTTACCTATACATAAACTAAAAAATACAAACTGTACAACTGTGCAAATGCCTCACAAATACTGTACATGTGCAAGAAGAGAAACATTCAAGCAGCTGGCTGGGGAACAGTGTAAGGTGATGTGTAGTGCATGAGCATGTAAACATACATATATTACTGAGTCTTTTGAGGGATTTATGTACACACAGTAGTGTGTGAAAGTGTCTAGTGCAAATATAGGGGAGTGTGTTACTACAGTTGGTTTGTACAGGCCCACTCACCTGTGTGTAGCACACTTTGAATTGCACAAAAAAGCTTGACAGTTTTTCTTCCTTTGATGTGGTAAGGTTGGGGGGTCTATGTTTCAGGAGGTAGGGGTTTGTATGGGGTTTCAGAGAGGGGTGGTGTGAGTTGAGTTCAGGGCTCTCACAGCCTGGGGGTAAAAGCTGTTGAGCAGTCTGGTGGAGCGGGCTCTGATGCTCCGGTACGTCTTCCTGATGGTAGGAGCTGGAAGAGACTGTGGGAAGGATGGGTGGGGTCCTTCACGATACTATTGGCTTTGTTGGGGCCTCGTGTAAGGAAAATATCCAAGATGGAGGGGAGAGGGGAACCGATGATTTTTGCAGCTGTGTTCACTGTCCGCTGGAGGGTCTTGCGGTCTGCTGCACTACAGTTCCCGTACCAGACAGGGATGCAGCTGATCAGTACACTCTCAATGGTTCCCCTGTAGAAGGTGGTGAGGATGGGTGGAGGCAGACTTGCTCTTTTCAGCCAGCGGAGAAAATATAGGCGCTGTTGTGCCTTCTTGGAGATTGACATGGTGTCGGTGGTCCAGGTGAGGTCCTCTGTGATGTGCACCCCCCATAAAAATGATCATAGAGTCATTTGGTCCTGTGAATACTGACTATCAATAACACACACAAAACAGACAAACATGAGTTTGCATGGAAGACAAAATAAACATCACATTGTGTTGCACAGATACAAGAGAAACGACAGAACAATTATTGTGGATTACAGAAGAATAATGATGTTTTTTGTTCACAAACTGAGGAGGTTAAGAAGGAGAATATATAAAGTCACCACACTAGTCTTCATTAGTACATTGTATTCATAACACCATCCACCAGCTAATACTTTAGGTGACAACCCTTTTTTCCTCACATTTGCTGCACCTTCATAATTCTGGGTATTTATCTGTGGATCAAGATCATTGCAGAGCCTGGTGGAATCTTACTTGATCATATATGTGTTATTTAAAACTTTGGTGATGGGGGTAGATGAGAGAAGGGTTGATTAACATGCTAAAAATGTTCACATGTATATGAGCGCTGCTGTAATTACTGGTGTGTGGTCATGTGTTTGCGTGTGGTCTATTTTTACCAGCTGCGAATATCGCACCTCATCTTCAGCGAGGGGTTTACACATGGATTTCAGTTGGGACTCCCACACGGTCCCAGTGCCCTTGTCACAAATGGTAATGGGAAACAGATGGCTGTTAATCTAAAAGTGTAAAGGCGCAAGAGGGCAGAACGCCACCAGGCTATGATCTATGAAACTCTGTAAAAAAAGAAATTTACTTCTGATTACTTTGGCAAATGTCATATTTTTTGGAGACCTGATCTCGTAAAAATCTCCTGGTTGAGATCCTTTTGTATCCTTTCCAGGCTCATTGGAGATACGTACCTCTACCTACATTTCCGCAAAACTCAAAAAACATACGTAAGTACGAATCATTGCAGTTTCCAGTAGAAATAAACAGTAAAGGCAGTAAAACAGTAAAACTCTGACAACTTTTATTCTTTTTCATACAAGCAATTATTTACAGGGCGAGAGTTTTGAATCCTTGCACAATAATGTTGCACAATAATATATGGTTTGCCAGAAACGTCGCCACAAGCATGTATTTTTAATGAGCCTGGGTTATCCATATGCCCACCAAACGAAGTGTAGTTGTAACCCCAGAATAGATAAACAGAAAGTAGCTCATAAAAATGCATCATCAACATTTTGATGTCCTCCTCAAATGAGCAGTTTGGCTCTAAATTAACCAAACTAACTCATCAGATTTGTATTACTGAGATGATTAAAGTTCCGCATCTAATGTCATTAATATCTGGTGATGCATGGAAATTAAGTAGGATTATATACTTGTTTTCATAGCTCAGAAACGCTCTACTTGAGGATTACATACAGACAGAGAGGAATGTTAAAGACAGTATCTGTGGCATGCTGTTGATTACCACAGAAGATATTTGAGATTTTCAGCTTTGGTTTGTAAAAACTACATTTACAGTAATGGAGGTCTATTGGCAAAGTACCTTAAATGAAAAAACATTACTTACTATTTGAATTACTTGTATTAATGCATTTTTACTATATTGTTATTATGTTATTTGAGCATTCAAAGCTGTTGAATTATCTGTCTGAATATGCATTACAAATTGTGTTCCAGTTTGCTTTTACAGTATATGTTATGGTTAGTGTTAATTTTACCAGTTTACATTGTGACAGGAGACTTTTGTTAAAAATTGAGTAGACTGAGACGAAATGAAGCAAAACAAATCTGAGAATTTATAGCCAAACATAACTTGCTTACAGCTAAACATGATCCTCTAGCTATTATTTTTAGCTATCGGCTTTTGCCTATCCTGCACCAGAAAACAATACTGGAAAATCAAGGTTCAGGTTATGAGGAAAATTGTTGTGTTACCAGTATATTATATTATATTATATTATATTATATTATATTATATTAGTACAGGTGCATCTAAAAAAATTTGGTACAAAAAATTATTGTCTTCAGGAGTCATTATGAAAAGTAATACATTTCAAACGGTTTTTTGTTTTAATTTTGATGATCAGAGCTTACAGCTCATGCAAGTCAAATATCCAGTATCTAAAAAAAAAAAAATATTTCTTAAGATCTATCAAAAAAAAAGGATTTGCGAAACAGAAAAGTTATTTGAAGCATGTATTTTACATGAAGTATGTGCATTTATGCTCTCAATGCTTGGTCGGGGCTCCTTTAGCACAAATGACAGCATCGGTGAGGTGTGGCATGGAAGCGATCAGCCTGTGGCTCTGCTGAGGCACTATTGAGTCTTCACTCGTCTGTATTGTCAGTGCCACTGTTTCTCATCTTTCTCTTGAAAATATCCCATAGATCACACATGGGGTTCAGGTCAGGCATGTTGGCTGGCACTGTGGCAGGTGCTAAAGTCCTTCTGGAAAAGGAAATCAGCATTCCATAAAGTGCTCCAAAATCTCCTGGTAGATGGCTGCATTGACTTTTGACTTGATAAAACACAATGGACCAACACCAGCAGACATCACGGCACCCCAAATCATCACCGACTTCGGAAACTTCACACTAGACTTCAAACAGCTTGGATTATGTGCCTCTCCACTCTTCCTTCAGACTCCAGACCTTGATTTCTAAATGAAAGGCAAAAATAACTTTTATCTGAAAAGAGAACTGTGGACCACTAAGCAACAGTCCAGTTATTTATCTCCTTACCCCAGGTAAGATGATTCTGACATTGTTTCTGTTTCAGAAGTAGCTTGGTAGCCCTTTTCCTGAAGATGTCTGAGCCGGTGACTCTTGATGCACTGACTCCAGCTTCAGTTCACTCCTTGTGAAGCTCTCCCAAGTGTTTGAATCGGCTTTGCTTGACAGTATTCTCAAGCTTGCGGTCATCCCTGTTGCTTGTGCACCTTTTCCTACCAAATTTCTTCCTTCCAGTCAACTTTGCATTTAATATGCTTTGATACAGCACTCTGTGAACAGCCACCCCTTTCAGTAATGATCATCTGTGACTTACCCTCTTTCAGTAATGAAACAAGAGATTTATTTATACTGTATGGATTGTCATTTAATGAAACTCAAATATAAATATTCTAATATTTTGAGATACTGGATTTTTGACTTTCATTAGCTGTAAGCTCTTATCTTCTAAACAAAAACAAAACAACTTGTGAAATGTTTTACGTTACATATAATAAATCTAGAATATATGAAATATTCACTTGAAATAAGTTACCAAAAAAAAACTTTTTCATGACATTAAAAGTTTTTGAGATGCACCTGTATACTTACTGTAAGAATGTATAGATTTTTAAGTTTGCTTCAGTCTTCAGCAATGTTTCGAGTTCAAAGTAGGTCTGCTGTTAGCATCTGTGGTGTGCTGTTGATTACCTCTGAAAATAATTGAATTTTGATTAACTACATTAAGTTAACTGCATTACTAAATTAGAAACGATTTGTTAATAAATATTTTTTCTGTACTGAAGTGACTCAGAATTTTCATCAGCAAAATGTTTTATCCATATTCAATCTTTTTGTTCAACTATACACCCACTTGCCACTTTTTTGGGTACACCTTGCTAATACCGGGTTGGATCCCCTTTTGCCTTTAGAACTGCCCTATTTCTTTGTGGCATAGATTCAACAAGGTGTTGGAAACATTCCTCAGATATTTTGGTTAATTTTGACATGATAGCTTCACGCAGTTGCTGCAGATTTGTCGGCTGCACATCCATGATGTGAATCTCTCGTTTCACCACATCCCAAAGATGCTCTATTGGATTGAGATCTGGTGACTGTGGAGGCCATTTGAGTGAAGTGAACTCATTGTCATGTTCAAGAAACCAGTCTAAGATGATTTGAGCTTTGTGACATGGTGCATTGTCCTGCTGGAAGGAGCATCAGAAGATGTGTACACTGTAGTCATAAAGGGATGGACATGGTCAACAATACTCAGGAAGGCTGTGGCTTTTAAACAATGCTCAATTGGTACTAAGGGGCCCAAAGTGTGCCAAGAAAATATTCCCCACACCATTACACCACCACCAGCAGCCTGAACCGTTGAGACAAGGCAGGATGGATCCATGCTTTCATGTTCTTTACGCCAAATTCTGACTCAGACTCATCAGATCAGGGAATGTTTTTCCAATCTTCTATTGTCCAATTTTGGTGAGCCTGTGCAAATTGTAGCCTTCGTTTCCTGTTCTTAGCTGACAGGAACAGCACCCGGTGTGGTCTTCTGCTGCTGTAGCCCATCTGCTTCAGGGTCCGCGACGTGTTGTGCGTTCAGAGATGGTATTCTGCATACCTTGGTGGAAAGAGTGGTTATTTGAGTTACTTTCTATCATCTCTAACCAGTCTGCCCATTCTCCTCTGACCTCTGACATCAACAAGGCATTTTCGTCCACACAACTGCCGCTCACTGGATATTTTCTCTTTATCGGACCATTCTCTGTAAACCTTAGAGATGGTTGTGCGTGAAAAAGCCAGTAGATCAGCAGTTTTTGAAATACTCAGACCAGCCCGTCTGGCACTAACAACCATTCCACGTTCAAAGTCACTTAAATCCCCTTTCTTCCTTATTCTGACGCTCGGTCTGAACTTCAGCAAGTCGTCTTCATCACATCTAGATGCCTAAATGCATTGAGTTGCTGCCATGTGATTGGCTTATTAGTAATTTGTGTTACCAAGCATTGGAACAGGTGTACCTAATAAAGTGGCCGATGAGTGTATATTCAAGTAAATGTATATTTAAGTGAATGTCTAGGAATCACAATCGGCAACATTGCAGCTACTCTAATGTAGATTATTGGTATCCGCAGACACGCTCTGATTGATGCTGTAGGAGCAATCGCTGCAAGTCTAATTGCTTTCCTGTGATGCGAGGAAAGTTATCATGGAAAGGCTCTCTCTCATTTAAATTAAATGTTTATTGGGTGCTTTACATTTTTAATCTCCAGCGCTAACCTGCTGTAGCACACACGATTTACACTTTGTAAGTGACAGAAATCTCAAAAGATGAACAGAGAATGATATGTGCAGTACGTCACACTGAGCTGATATAACCATGCATGTTTTTGCAACATTCAGTGAGGCCTTCGTGTTTCTTAATTTTGAAAGTTCCATCATTATATGAAACTGAGGTTTTTGACACATCTTGAATGGTAGGCTAGATAGTGAGAGAGATTAGTGTTGCTAGCTGAAGCAAATTTCCTCTGACGTACGTGGAAATCAGAGCTTTTTTGTAGTTTGAGTTCACGGTTCAAGGGCAGATCAGGGCCACATCTTTTAGCCGTGGGTCACTCACAGCTCTCTCATTTAGTTGATGAGCCCTGCCCCCTCCTCTCTGATCATTAGCCGCTAGCGATGTTAATGAAGGGCCTCTTTAGCCCTACGCCGCTTAATGAAGGGCCTTCCTGTCGTTGCCTCTCCTCCAGTGAATAACTGTATCATGACGGCCACTTTCCCAAGCGGTGGCTTACCAGAGCTAAAGTTTAAGCACTCAAGTAGCATTAGCTCAGTCTCAAAAGAGTGACTTTGCCTCTTTTCTCTGTTAATTGGAAAGGGTAGAGTCGTACTTTTGAATGGTTTTAATTAGCACTAATGGCTTTGTTTTGTTGGATCACTTTGGAGATTGATTTGAATAAGTGTCTCAGAAGACCTGCCTGCATTATTCTGTACTCGTGGAGCTGGTGGTTGTTTTGATAAGAGCACTTGCTAACATTTTTTTATTGAGATAGCATGCACAGCTATAGAGGTTTTTAAAATAAACCTCTATCCACTGTGACCCGTTTTAAGTATTTTGCATCCGCGTTCTCCTTTCATTTTGCTGCCGATGCAAAATGTTGTTTTTAGATGTGCATAGTGTATATGCATGTGTCTTTTGACTTTGCTTACTCAGAAGAGTGCAGATATGTAATTAGCCCCCTACAGGGCAGATAAATGACAGGTCTGTGGTGCCGCTTACGTAATGATGATACTCTATTCTGGATTTCAAAGGACAAGAGGTCACCCCTCCAGGCTTTATCCACCAACACAACATCAGTACACAAGCCATATGAACACAAGGGTAAAACCAGGTATCAGAATCAGCTTATGTTTTCATATTTTCTCTACTGAATTTCAGTAAACAAAAATAATAATTTGGAAAGTATATATGCGTGGTCAAATATGCTAAGCGAAGCTCTCCCTGGCAGCGTGAAATATTTTCAAATTAGCCCAAATATTTAATAAACGAACAAGCAAGTACGAATGATCTGAAGAATCTCCAGAGGTTTGTACTGAGTTCCGTGTGCCAGATTCCCTGTGGGGTTGAGCTTTAAATATCACACACTTGTGCAAATATGGAATACTTGGTATGTGCTGATTAATTTTCCAAACGCATGCTTGTATGAGTCAGGCCAAAGTTATACATTTTCACACCAGACCGTGTGCAAGTGTCTCCCTGAAACATTTGTCCTATGTAGGGTTGCCGGGACTCTGGAACCTATCCTCTCATCTTGGTCCGAAGGCAGGGAAACACCCTGGACTGATGGCCAGTAAGATTACAGCACCCGGTTTTCCCCAGGTCTCCTATCCAAGTACTAACCAGGCTAAATCTCGCTTAGCTTCCTGAGATCGGGCGTGCCCATGGTTGCACAACATAAACTATTTTCTCTGTATCAATACAACTGAACCAATAATACTCAACAGAACCAGTGCAGATTAAAACAATTTTTTAAACACTATCAATAATGAGAGCTTTAAAATACTTAGATTTGGAAGTAAACAATAAGTTTAAATTCCCCCCAAAATATGCGTCCTAATAAACCGATGACTGAAAAGAAAACAATGTCAAGAAAGGACTTGGTTCTTTGAATGCAGGTTCTGAGCATGCAGTCGATGTATGAAATGTGTGGAATTTAAGTGGATTAAATTATTGGAGATGTCAGCATACATCTCTAGCAAGGCACAGAAAGCCAGCTGATGAACGATACAAACATTGACACCCAATCAGAATTAATCCTGCTGTAACAAGCTCGAGAATTTAAAGCGGCAGACTTAGAATGAACAGACGATATCGTCCGCTGGTGTGGATGCGATATCGTTATATTTATAGTCATCTTTATAGTTATCATTATTGGTGTGAACAGGGCTTAACATCTACTTTTATTTTCATAGAAGAAAGAAAAAAATACAGGGCCAAAAAGACACAAACTATTCTTTAATTGAAAGGAATTGCCTTATTTGACCCTGATATGCTCATGGTTATCAGGTCAACACTGTGGATTGTCCATGGAAGTATTCCTCCTCTGAGTCATGACTTCCAGATGTATTCCTGCTAGCAGATTCCTTAAAGAGTTTGTCAGAAGGGGAAAGTCTAAGGGGCACAAGAGACCCTGTCAGAAATGGGAGAACATGTTACTGACCATACTGACATAATCTCCCATCATAAATGAAGTCTGTAGAGAGTGACCTCTGACCTTTAACTGCACTTTCAGTCATTCAGCTTGACTCACTTCTTGCTGGACATGAATGTCAGGACAAGCTGGGATCAATGAGCGGACATTGTCATGCAAAAGTACGAGCACAGCACAATCTCACTCCAGTGTCCTCCTCTCAGATTCTTTCTCGAGATAAAGAAATTCAGGGGAACATAAAGAAGGCTTTATAATTTCAGCCTGGGTGGTTATTAAGCTGTATCCTCTCTCTGAAAGGGATGTCAGGGAGATTAGAGGTTTTGGACACTGCTGATATCTCATATGGAGGTCAAGGAAAAGCCAGGCTCCCTGTGGACTCTCATTTGAACAAAGAGCTGCCAAGTAAAGAAGCTTAACCAATACTTAAAAACTCTCCTTTGAATACCTAACAAAGAAAAACATCAACATCCACAGTTACATTCTAAAATATTTTTTTTTTGCTACAGTGATTATAGCTAAATATTGTAGTTCTATTGAGACCTCTTTTAAAGAACAAACTGACGACCTTAAAGCCAACAAGAAATGAATAGAAATTTAGTCCAGAGTGAGCAATTTTACTAATAATACTTTCAACCCCTCCAATCAGCTGTCATACAGATGCCATTTTCACAATCCAATCAATTCCCAGAGGATTTTTTTATGGTTATGATTCACTTGGAAATACATAAAACAGAATCGTTATGGTGTTGTTTCATGTTGACCTTAAGTGGTCAACAAATTACATTGAAAATTAAACCATATCTTTGTATTGACAATGTATTACTCTTAAACATAGATTCCGATTTAATTTGGACCATAAAATTATCCTATTTTATTCATACATTGTAACTAAAATTATAATAATAACATTTTGAATATTGATAATTTATTATCAATAATTATTATTATTATCATTATTATTGCTGTTATATCTAGATGTGCTCAGTTCAATCAATTTGCACTAATAGAGGCCTTTATTTATGGGGCTAAAACAGATCAGCATGTTTTGATTGTGCTATCAAGTATGCAGCTGTTTTCAGACAAATGTTAAGTCATTCAGGACCAATGCATGTTATGAGCAAACTGCAATGAGCCAAAACTCAAAACCAAACACAGAACCTCCCGAGACCGTGAGTTAGTCGAGCAATCACATTGAAGTCAAAGTCTTTGCAATTGGTTTTCTCAGATGGCTGAATGTACCCTAAGCCTGATGCAAGTAATGACTACAACCTGCTTTTGTAGCAATCTGGGTTTGAGATGTAGAGATCATATTACTGATGAGACCCTATTAACCTCCCTCACCCTCTTCATTTGACTCGGCTGAAGTTTTTGGGTAATTATAATCTGAACAGCCCTTACAATTCCAGACACTGAAAGGCTTTTCAGTGAAGAACATAAGGCCAGGTTATGACAAACCAATCAAACAGGGGAAGAGAGGGAGTTTCAGCACATCCTGAGGAAAATACTGCTGCTTCGGAGAAAGATTCTAAGATGTACATCAATGGCTTTATAATTTGAGAGGAGGTCAGTAGACATTTACACAAAGCTGAGAGAGGCTTTCACATCTCGTCATGAGCGCCCGAATACCTCAGGTGTGACATTCATCCGTGCACTGAGACTATTCCATTGAGACGCACTGTTGTTGTTCTTCTTAGTCTGACATCATCAATATTAATCAAAGACACATAAAGTGTCTGACAGTTTAATCAGCTCATATGGTCAGGATTCATTCACACTTTATTTTTAAACCACCGTGTATGACATTTTTAGGTCACAAACTTCTAAAGATACTGCATATAAGCTCTCCCGTAGCAATAAGCATAAATATAGCCATTATAAAAAGAACAATGCTATTAATTTAATAGTACGGTAATACAGTAATCTGGACATGAAGTCAGTTTCTAGGCCAGTGTGGACTGTGGAAGGACAATTTTCATAGGTCGACTATATGTTTTCAAGTTCTTTTTTTATTCCTCAAATGTGAATTTTGATGCCACTGAGAAAAAAGAGAAAAAAGCTGCAAAGACAGCAACAGGTCAATGATTTTGACATCATTAGTCAAGCAGCAATGGACAGTGGTGTTACAGCTATTTTTAGACATGCATACTAGTCACTGTAATAAACCCATTGTGCATAATGTTGAAAATAAAATAAAATAATTCCTTGCATCCAACCAGCTGTAATTTATAAAAAATAAATTAAAACAATGATAGTAAATCAAATAATGTACCTTCAGTGTAGCTGTACAAATGTATAGAGCCATTATCAATTATGCGCCTGTCCTGAAATATTGTAGTATTTTAATTGTTAAACAGATAGGAATGTGTACAATATAGATATTAGTACTTCAGTGCATACATACATAGTTGTAATCTAATGTTGTACTGATGTCAAAATAAAGGGGGTGGGATGGTAATCTTCTTCTTACAACTCTAATTCCTCTATAATACTTTGGAGTTTGCAGATTTGTTTCCCTTTCATGCACATTAGGGATGGAAATTAATTACAAACAAAATCTCCTTTTAAGACGGATTTTTTTAAAAGTAGTTTTTCCTTATAAATTTGATACATTATTTCAGAGGCTTAAGACATGCCAACATTTCTGGTAAGTGAATATAGTAACAATTGCTGGAAGCAAATTATTTATCAAATATTTTTTACAACAGGACATGCTAAAAATAGTATACTCCCTCTCCAGTGCACTTAACACAGAAGCAGGGATTGAACTTAAAAACAAAAACAATTATCTGGGAGTCATCTGACCAGATTTGTAGTGGTTTTCACCTCTCACAACACTTTCAAGAACAACAGATATTGATCTGTCTATAACTAGAAGTCACACTACAGACTGACACATCAGAATCCAAGACTGTCAGAATCCTTCTTATTCACATTCAGGATTTAGAACTACAACCCAAACATCTCTATATAATGATGATTTCCAAAGAACTCTGAAGCACCATGTAAATACCACAGTATAAGAATATCGTAATCATTCACAAGCAGTATTTTTGTAACCTGATTGCATCCATAAGCAACTACAAAGGGTGGTGTTGGGAAATAAAAGTCAGTGATCCAGAAAAATAGCCATGTATTTGTGATTCTCGTGTGGATCTTTCAATAATTTTGTAACTTTCTCAGAACCTCTTCTGAGTGACCACAGCACTTGCCAGAGCACAGTGTGTGCAGCACCTCACAAATATCACAGTTCAGCTCAACTCAATTAAACGAAGGCCATAGAATGTCACACAATACTTTCCCACTGTACCAAACACACACATGTGAGGGGTCACGAAAGCATGCCACCAGTGGGCTTGGCCTTCAAAGGGGACACATCTGGCCTTCAAACTTCACGTGAAAACAAACTGAACTGCGGTTGGTCACTTTTCGTGTTGATCTTTCTGGCCTGAAATGTCAAAATATTGTAGGTCAAAAATCCAGCTATGCAAGTTTAGGAGGCTTCAGTACAACAGTGAAGTATTAAAAAATAAGATACCGTAACTCAAACCAACAACGAAGATGAATCAAATGCATATGTAAAGCAATACCTATGGGTGGAGCTTTACAAAGGAAGAGGAACGTAACTTCTGCTCTGTAGCGATTTGCTATTTTTGTAATATCTTTATATATAAAAATCTGTTCCATGGCACAATACTGGAGCTCAGAGTTCCACATCATTACCAACCGTCCCTTGGCATCAAAACATCATCTCTGATACACCAAACAATCTAGCAATTTCTACAGCCTTGACACCGTTCAGTGAGCATGCCTCAATGGCAGGGGTGTTTTGTTCAGTGGCTAGGGACAGGATGTCTCCTCCAAAAAATTGGATAATTGACAGAACAAAAATAAAACCAGAAAGTAATACAAAATATTACATGAAATGCTGTGCATATCACTCCATTTTGTGAGGTAAGACTGTCCAACAGGAGATAAATGGTGATCTCATGCGTATTCATATAGATCACCTGAAGATATGATCTTATGAGTATTCTTATAGATCACCTGAAGAAAGATTGTGATCTCATGAGTATTCATATGCAGTTTACATAAAATGTTCTTCTACCACACATACACTACATTTGTTTAGACAATAAAACTACACTTTAGGCTACTACACTGCCGCTCTGACAGCATCTAAAATGTAAATTATTTAAGCATGAACACCATTATAGATGAATACATGTTTATGAAAGCTTATTTGTGAATATTGAACTTATGGAACTAATCGGTTGATACTGTTGTATTTACGAGATTAGATTGTGTAACATAGTTGACTCATACTTTATTTAAAATTATAACATTTAATTCTGTTTTACTTATGGTGCCAACTTATTTCAAAGGAGTACATGTTAAACAAGACTCCATATTAAGATCTGTTTTGTAATATCTTTATTTTGTTAGTTTTACTCATGCGGCAGTCGCAGGAAATATGCACATTCCATGGTGACTGTTATCAGTTTTTAGATGCCAATATATTCACACCTTATGTTTCGATATATATCAAAATCTACAAAAAATGCATAAATGTTATGTACTGACACTAATATATAGACCAGAATGGCAGCTAAAGTTTCAAAGGGATTCAAACAGCAACGATGGCCTTTGTCCCAAATGACACATTTCATGTGTACTTGTGTTCTTGCAGACATACAATGGCCGCCGCGTGCATATCTATGAGATTGCAGGGTGTCTCATTTGTCATTTTAGCTTTCAGTAGTATGTTCGTGAGCACCCCCATTGTGGCTGCCTTGTGCCCTTGATGCACACTTCAGTCAAAGTACAACACGAAAGTGTGGACTCAACTGCGAGGGTTTAGACCGGGTGTAATTTCTAATATTTTTGTCACCCTTAAACACAACAACCCACTACAAAGGATTTTGAGCATCTGATTCACCATATAAGATGTTGGTTTGAGCATATGATTCATTCAAAGCATCCGTTTGAGAATCTGATTCATCACTTCAGTTGTCATGATCATGCTTCTGTCTATGATACCTACTTTTGTGTATTGAACAAAATATATGTTGTGCGTATGCTTCTACACTGAATCTATATATACTGAACTGTGAATCTTCTCACACACATTTCTAAACAAAGAACTGCATAAAAACATAAAGTTGACTCCTCAAATAGCAGCATCTCCGACCTGCTTCTGTCAGCGGCTATTATTAGGACTGAAATTCTGATCTCGGCGCAAGTGGCTGTCAGAGTGAGTTGGTCGTGCCAGTTTGAGGGCTCAGCGATCGATCAACACCAATCTGTGAGGAATTTGAGTACGGGGAAACATGCATAAACTCTTCCTCTCGGGCTGCCGCACGGCCGTGAATGAGAAAACGAGAAGACGTGGATAGACAGGGTAAATGGGGATGAATGGATGGTGTGTGGCTGCTGTGGGCCTCGGCAGATATTACAGTTACAGCGTGTCATCGCTGACAGCATCTCTGAGATAGAATGAGCTCAGGAAAAAAGTTACCTCATTCAGGACAGTCATTAAGCGCTGTCATAGAGATATATGAGGTAGGTAGAAAGGGAATGAAGAAGGAGAGACGGAGGGGGAAGGTTTGGAGGATGTTGACCCGGATACTAACAGCACCTTGATAAGCATTCTGCATTCAGTCAAACTGTCTGAAATACAAAGCATTAAGCTTTACTTATTACATCTTTTCTTGATTTGGAGTACTCAGTAGAGTACATTAGTGTCCACCCACTTTTTCAGCAGTGCTGGTTCTGGAAGTATTTTTTTCCAACGGGGATTTTAAAAAGATTATGTACTTTTCTGTACAGCATCAAGGGTAATGTATTTGTTTATGTAATTGTGCTGTTGGTGGAAATAGCAAAAATAATGTTATTGGCTGTACACGGGAACAATTTTGAAGAATGATTGCTATTTGTGTTTATGCATATCAATACACAATTAGTTAAGTAACTTACATTTTAGACATACTTTTGCTAGTTGATCCTCCAACAACATTATTTCAAACAGTCAAAGAAAAATCAACCGTCGTTGTGTCTCCGAGCAACACAGAGAAGTGTTTGGATCCTGAGAGAATCAGTATTGTTGAGCGAATTGGTTAAAAGTTAATGAATCAAATCATTCACCCCTTAAAGTCACTTAAAGTGACCAATGCTGTAAAGACTGGTCAAAGGCGTGTGGATCCACGTGCAGTTATATATATTTATTTAGACAGAGGCAGAATCAAACAGGCAATGGTCAGCGGGCAATAACAGGAATATCAGAGGCAGAGCAGAGATGTAAACAATACCAGGCAGGGGTCGAGGTCACAAGCACAGGTTCAAAGTGCTGCTTGCTTATGTGTGTGTGAGAATGAGATGCAGGTGTGGTGAAACAATCAGGGTTAATTAGTGATTGGTGACAGCTGTGTGATTGGTGTAATGGTGGATGGGAATGTGTGAGTGCAGTGAATGATGGGAGATGCAGTCCATAGGTGATGTGCAGCTGTAGTGTGGTGCAAGAGATGTAGTGAGTGGCAACCAGATTCATGACAGAGCCCCCCCCCAAAGGGCGGCTTCCAGACGCCTCACACAAAGCATAATCCAGGAGGGCAGTGGAGCGGAGGTGGAACCGGGGGAGGGAACGGAGGGCCAGGTCCATGTGGGGCCAATGAGACAGGAGCCCACCAGGGCAGGGGCGGACAAAACCGCAGAGACGCTCAAGGGACACTGAGTAGACCGCCTGTGACGTGTGACTCTGGCAGGTCGGCGGAGGCGTGAGGTGACTCTGGCAGGTCGGGCGGAGGCGTGAGGTGACTCTGGCAGGTCGGGCGGAGGCGTGAGGTGACTCTGGCAGGTCGGAGGCGTGAGGTGACTCTGGCAGGTCGGCGCCCACCAGGGCGGAGCAGACGAGACAGACGCCCACCAGGGCGGAGCAGACGAGACAGGCGCCACCAGGGCGGAGCAGACGAGACAGGCGCCCACCAGGGCGGAGCAGACGAGACAGACGCCCACCAGGGCGGAGCAGGCGAGACAGGCGCCCACCAGGGCGGAGCAGACGAGACAGACGCCCACCAGGGCGGAACAGAAGACAGGCGCCACCAGGGCTGAGCAGACGAGACAGGCGCCCACCAGGGCGGAGCAGACGAGACAGGCGCCCACCAGGGCGGAACAGACGAGACAGGCGCCCACCAGGGCGGAGCAGACGAGACAGGCGCCCACCAGGGCGGAGCAGACGAGACAGGCGCCCACCAGGGCGGAGCAGACGAGACAGGCGCCCTCCAGGGCGGAGCAGACGAGACAGGCGCCCACCAGGGCGGAGCAGACGAGACAGGCGCCCTCCAGGGCAGAGCAGAGACCCACGGCAGAGACTGGGACCTAGAGGAAACCGAGACACAAGAGACAGAGAGAGCACATATAGTCTCAAGGATAGAGGTAGTGAGTTCTCTAGGTGGCCATAGAAGATCCGGGGCCTCGGGCAACCATGATGAATCGGGGAACTCCATGGGCCATGGTGGGTCCAGGGTCTCAGTGAGCAATTGCGGGGAGCTCCCCCCATGAAAGTTCTTGGTGAACTCCACTACCTCGAGGGGCACTCTGGAGGCGCGAACGCCAAGGGGCATTTTGGAGGAGCTGGATCTCGGGGCGCTCGGAAAGCGCTAAACTAGACAGAATCCACGGAGAAGGCGAGCTGGGCGGGACCAGCGGAGACGGCGAGAGCTGGGCGGGACCAGCGGAGACGAAGGAGAGCTGGGCGGAACCAGCGGAGACGGCGAGAGCTGGGCGGAACCAGCGGAGACGAAGGAGAACTGGGCGGGACCGGCTGGAGAGCGAACTCTGCGCGCTTCTGGGACGGGCGGCCTCTGGAGCGGACTCTGAGGCGGACTCTGCGTGCTCCTGGGACGGAGCAGCCTCTGCAGCAGACTCTGCGCGCTCCTGGGACGGAGCGGCCTCTGCAGCGGACTCTGCGCGCTCCTGGCACGGAGCGGCCTCTGGAGCGGACTCTGCGAGCTCCTCCTCTGAGACACCCACAGTAAGTGAGGAGCCAGCACACAGCAATGCATAGTCAAAAAAATCCTTTAAACTACAATTAAACTTCCCGGCAGGTAAGCATGATTTAATAGGCTCATTTAATCCAAAACGAAAAATGTCCTTTAACATGACCTCATCAAAGGGTACCTTGTAGGTTATCTCACAGAATTGAGTGATGTACTCCACAATAGATGAACTCCCCTGTCTCAGGTCGAGCAGCTGGTCGAATGGGTCCATACCTGGCCAGGGTTTCTTGAAAAAGCTGCTGAATCCTCGTTTGGCGAAGTCTTCTGTAAAGACTGGTCAAAGGCGTGTGGATCCACGTGCAGTTATATATATTTATTTATACAGAGGCAGAATCAAACAGGCAATGTTCAGTGGGCAATAACAGGAATATCAAAGGCAGAGCAGAGACGTAAACAATACCAGGCAGGGGTCGAGGTCACAAGCACAGGTTCAGAGTTCCAAGGTAAGGCAGTCCGGGGTCAAACACAGAAGTAGCAATCAGAGGGAATGGTAAACGCTCAGAAATGTCAGCCGGGGCAAGAACAAGACTTCGCAATGTTGAAAGGAAGTGTGCTGCTTAAATGTGTGTGTGAGAATGAGATTCAGGTGTGGTGAAACAATCAGGGTTAATTAGTGATTGGTGACAGCTGTGTGATTGGTGTAATGGTGGATGGGAATGTGTGAGTGCAGTGAATGATGGGAGATGCAGTCCATAGGTGATGTGCAGCTGTAGTGTGGTGCAAGAGATGTAGTGAGTGGCAACCAGATTCATGACAAATGCCACCTACTGGTGTAACAATGTAAATAACAGACTGTGATGATGCATTGTATTTCAAAAGATTTTTAACATATTTTGGTTTACGCTGTTGTGTGAGTGTTTTAATTCAACGGCTGAGCCCAGAGAGAAAATCTATTGTTTAACGGTTGCTCTTCCTAACCTCAAGAGACTATGGTTCTCACATTTGTCTCCTCTAAACTCTGAATTTATGGATTTATTTTCTTTATTTAGTGCCTTTCAAATACTTGGTTCACAGTTTGTAAAATTGTTGAGATACCTTCTGAACTTTAGAAGAGTCATGTGAAAGCTCCATAGTCTCCAGCGAAGGAGAAACAGTGAGCACAGTGTGTGATGTTATTGAGATCTTGTTTGAAAGTTTGGAGAAGACAAATATGAGACCCCTGGGGACTTTAGTTTAGTAAAAATCTGAGCACAGTATATGATGTTGTTGAGATCTCTTCAATAAATATGTGAGATGTTATAGAGATCTCATTCTTTCCTCTGGGAGGGAGTGACTGTACATTTGATGTTTCTCTTAGCTGACCAACGTGATCAATCTCTCAATATTTTATCCTCTTTTGGAATGGTATAAATTCTCTATTATTACCCAGCTATGAAGATTTCCTTCTGAGAACCCCTGAAATGTGAAAAGAGACCTTCCACAAAATAATCCACACTGGACCACGTTATAGGACATTTCCACAGCAATTAATGTTGTAACATTTATTTTATTTAATATTTTGATACATTTATACAAGGACACATACTTTATAGAATTAGAACATACACAGATAAATAATTAATAATAAAAAACATTCCATTAAAAATCTGTTGGATCTACTTGCTGTTCTAGCTAAACATTTCTGTGAATGTAAAAGGCCAACTGTACATTTAAGGTATTCTCCAATTGGTATGACCTGCTTCCCCCCCCCCCATTTTTATGTTTTCACTACAGAAGTTCACTTAGATGGTCCTGTGGTGTGCCAAATGAATTACAAATATTTCATAAAGTCTCAATTAACATGAGCTCATAAAAGCTGTATGCATGATCATTATAACAGAATGCAGTATTGAATGTAAAGTAAGAAGGACCCCTTAATTGACACTCATACTGAATTCTGTTAGAATTATTTGTATTGTTCACTCCTTACTGATGGTAAAACCACAGTAATGCACAACCTTTTATTAACAAATAATTATTAATAAGAAACTATTAATAAGAACACATTTACTCACAATACATTCACTGTGTCCAATTATATTTTAGAAGCAAAACTATCTGTTAAAAAACAATACATTGTATCCAAATGTCAAGAAAACGCTTTCATTCTTTGCAATTCTGAGCTTTGAAATCATTCAAAGGCTCTGTGGATGCAAATGAGACTGTGCTTGAATGGCATTTTCAGGATTAATCATAATACCCATTTATTAAGCTTATGCCTAAATACCTGCAGCAACGTCTAGACAATAACAGTCAAGTCGAACATTAGAAAAGTTACAGGTCATTAGCGAGACTCCAAATTAATGAGGAAATCTAATTTCACTCTTATCCTAATCAGAGAGCCTGCCATGGGAACATACTAACCACACACTCCATGTTTGCCTCCGAGGGCATTAGCATTACCCTCCACCGCTAAGTCTCTCTCTCTTTTTATTTGCACTCATCTCTTTCCCCTGCTTTCCTTCTCCCTTGTTCCAGCACAGCTCCCCAGTTCTAATTGAAGTAGTTAATTAACTGAAAAAACACATTAACACCTTTCCAGGCCATTAGGAGATGTGAAAGAGGATGTGTGAGGGAGCGTGCCGAAACATTCGCCCGAAGAGCATAATGTTCCTCTCTCTCTCTCTCTCTCTCTCTCTCTCTCTCTCTGCTGTGCGCATGTGTCGGGCGAGCGTGGAGCGTGAATGGAGAGTGTTTGACTGAAGTGCGAGGTACGAGTGATTTATTACTTTTTTCCTCCTTTTCTTCTCTTGGAAAACTTGCGTTGTGTCTCTTGGTAACAGTAGTGCAAGGGGAGTTTGTTGTTGTAAGGAGTTACGCTCCCAGTCTCTGTACTGGGGGCATGGCGGCTCCAAGTGCGGGAAGTTTAGAATTCCTAACGAGGCGTCATGGCGTAAAAGTGGATACTACTGCGAGTGTAGAGCAGTGCGCTTTAGCGGTAGGTGCAATAGCTGGTATTGAAAATGTTCTATCGGCGTCACGGATGAATAATGCTGTCGTTTTGTTTGTTAGGACGGTTGAGTTAGCAAACTTGCTAACAGAGAGTGGTATTGAGATTGATGGCATTTTTGTTTTAGTGCTCCCGCTTTCTACTCCGTCTAGAAAGGTAACGTTATCTAATGTACCGCCGTTTATCAAGAATGAGACTTTAGCAGGAATGCTTTCTAGGTATGGAAAATTGATTTCTCCTTTAAAGATGATTCCGATTGGGTTTAAGTCCCCTCAGTTAAAACATGTCATGTCTTTTAGGCGTTTCACTTACATGGTTCTGAAGGATAATGTTGATGAACTTGATCTGACTCTTAATTTCCGTCATGAGGATGTTAATTATGTCATTTATGCCACAACTAATGTAATGAAGTGTTATGGTTGCGGGGAGAGGGGTCATCTCGTCCGTGCGTGTCCAAAGAAAGGAAATGATGGGAATGCATTGATTGTTGTCACTGAAAATGGGCAGAATGATGTTGCAGCGGTTGCTGCTGAGATGCCGGGTCCAAGCACGGCACTTGTTGTTCGGAAAATCCGATGAACAGTTCAGAAGAAACTGGAAAAGATAAAATTGCTCCAAGTGAGAATGATGAAGTTAGAATCTCCCCTGGAATAGAACAGATAGCGGAAGAACTAACTTTAGGTGAGTCAGAAAATAGTAGGCCTAGCGCTGAAAAAGAGGGAATGGTAATGGAAGAAGAAAATTCTGAAGTTGAGGTTCCAGTGTTGAGTGATGACGGATGTTGTTTTAAAACTCCACAAAAAAGGAAGCTGGTGGAATGTCATAGACAAGGCAAAAGGAAAGATGGTGTTGGGTTAAGTCAGGCGGACACTGATAGCGAAAGTGACATTTCAGAGTGCAGTTTCAGTGCTAGTCTGCCGCTAGGTAGTTTTCCCAGTCGAATTTACAGTATTGATGACATTAAGTCTTTTTTGATGACAACCAAGAATTTGAGGAAAGTGAAAATAGAAGATTATTTTCCAGATATAATGCAGTTCATTGAAAAATAAAGACTTTCAGAAGTGAAAATTGTTTCACTGACCAGGAGGTGTACCGTTTGAAGAAAATTCTTACAAAGTTAAAGTCAGAAGATTTTAAAGAAAATAGTTAAAATGGGTAGTTTGGTACATCTTCTTTATTTTTTTTGTCTTCTTTGTTTTCTCCTTTATTTTCTATGGGGAAATAAGCTTCACTTCTTTAAATATAAATGGGCGAGAGACTTCAGGAAGAGGGTTCAAGCGTTTGAATTGATGAAACATAAGAATATAGATGTGTTGTTTCTGCAAGAAACTCATAGTGATATGGATAACACTGCAGATTGGATTAGAGAATTTAATGGTTTGGCAATTTTAAGTCATTTTACCTCGTTAAGTGGTGGTGTTGCCATATTATTTTCAAGGAATTTTATTCCATATTCGTACAATGTTGAAGAAGTTATTAAAGGAAGATTGTTGAAGATCAGTGCGTCTTTTGAAAACAGCTCTTTTGTTTGTTTGTTTGTGTTTATGCCCCAACTAATGCTTTAGATAGAATGATTTTTAAATACTTTGGATAAAGTTTTGAGTGAAGTTAACAATGATGATTTTTAATATTAGGAGGAGATTTTAATTGCACCGAAAGTGGTATGGATAGGAATCATGTTGAACCTCATATGCAATCAAGGAAGAGGTTATTTCAACTAATAAAATCGAATAGCATTATTGACGTTTGGAGGAATTTTCATGGCACACAGAAACAATATACTTGGGCTCATGCTCACGATAATCAAATATCGTTGGCCAGGCTTGATAGATTTTATATTTTTAAACATCAGTTAAGCATGTTTAGAGAATGCATAATAACCCCAGTGTGTTTTTCTGACCACAGTTTGATCAAGTGTGTTATGACAAATAATTATATAAAGGCAAAAAGTGCATATTGGCATTTTAATAATAGTTTGTTGTGTGATTCTTTTTTAGAGAAGTTTTAAAGAATTTTGGATGAATGTTAAGACTATGAAATCGACTTTTTGTCATTGCAACAGTGGTGGGACTTTGTAAAGGTGCAAATAAAGCAATTAAGTCAACAATATACGCAAAAATACCACAAAAGGAATTAAAGAGTCAATGAGTGTCTTGGAAGAAGAGTTAATGAAATTACAAGATGTTCCAATAGTTACACAAGGCGGCAATGTCATGGAAAATGTTAAGAAGAAAGAATTTATTAGCAGAGTTGTTGGGTTTGACTACACAAGGTGCCATAATTAGATCTCGGTATCAAAGCATTGAATTAATGGATGCTCCTTCAAAGTTTTTCTTCAATTTAGAGAAAAGAATGGTCAGAAAAACTTATCCATGCCTTGCGGTCTGAAAATGGAGTTTTATTGACTAATCCTGTAGATATCAGGAAAAGAGCTGTACAGTTCTATAAGGACTTATATAAAAGTGAAATTTTAGAAGTTAAAGATGTTCATCCTGGGTTTTTAAAAGAATTACCACAGATAGCTGAAGATGTTAATAATACAATAAGTAAAACATTTAGCTTAGAAGAATTTGAAGAGGCTTTGAAGAAGATGGAAAATGGTAAAGCACCTGGAATAGATGGTATAACCGTTGAATTTTATAAAGCTTTTTGGTCAGAGGTAGGCCCAGAATTAGTAGCAGTTTTAACGAGAGTCTGAAAATGAACTTTTGCCTCGTAGCTGCCGAAGAGCAGTTATAACGTTGTTACCAAAAAGGAGATCTAAATGAGATTGGTAACTGGAGGCCTGTAAGCCTGTTGTGCAACGACTATAAATTGCTCTCAAAGCCCTTGCAATTAGATTGGGCAAGGCTATGGAACATGTGATTCATCCTGATCAATCCTATTGTGTGCCAGGCAGAAGAATTTCTGACAATATCTCTTTTATTAGAGACATTTTAGATGGTGGTAAACTTTTTGATCTAGACGTTGGGCTAATATCGATTGACCAAGAGAAGGCTTTTGATAGAGTCGAGCATTTGTATTTATGGAGTGTTATGAAAGCCTTTGGTTTTGATTCTGGTTTTATTTCAATGATAAAAACGTTATATAGTGAAGTTGAGAGTGTTTTAAAATGAATGGTGACTTATGCTCTCCTTTTAGAGTGTACAGGGGTGTCAGACAAGGTTGTGCTTTGTCGGGAATGCTATATTCTCTAGCTTTAGAACCCTTGTTAAAAAAAATAAGATCTGATGTGTGTGGATTGTATGTACCCAATTGCGGTCATAGTTTTAAGTTATCAGCTTATGCTGATGATGTGATCGTTCTAATCAGTGGAACCAGTGATGTTAATGTATTGATAAAGATTTTGGAAACTTTTAATTCTCTTTCTTCTGCCAAAGTGAATTGGAAAAAGAGTGAAGCCTTTCTAGTTGGAAAATGGTTAAAAGGGGAACCAAGGCTTCCTAATGGTTTGAAGTGGAATAGAGATGGTTTTAAATATTTAGGCGTGTTTTGGGAAATGCAAATTTTGTAAAAAGAATTTTGAAGGCATTCTTGAGAAAGTTAAAGGGACGACTGGATAAGTGGAAGTATTTACTCCCAAAATGTCCTATAAGGGTCGTATATTGATTGTTAATAACTTGGTATCCTCTGCACTGTGGCACCGTTTAATCTGTATAGACCCTCCAGCTGATGTATTAGCAAAAATCCAGTCAATTTTAATTGACTTCTTCTGGGATAAATTGCACTGGGTGCAGAAAAGTGTGTTGTACCTGTCAAAGAAGAAGGAGGACTTGGACTAATCAATTTGCAGAGCAGAACGGCTGCTTTTCGCCTTCAGTATATCCAAAGACTTTTATCATCTCCTATGGAGTCAAGTTGGGCGAGTGTTGCCTGTGCAATTCTCCGAACATTGAAGGTTTAGGCCTGGACAAAGCTTTTGTTTTGGCTGGATCCTCAAAGACTAAAACTCTGTGATTCTCCAGTTTTTTACGAAATTTGTTTAAAGTCTGGTCTCTGTTCAGGATTAATAGAGGAAACAATGGTATTTCTCTTTCTGGTTTCTGCAAGAACCTTTAGTCTGCGGTTCGCGACTGGATCTGTCACATGATACATCGTTTGCTATACCAGAAAGAACTTTGCGGATTGCGGAGTGACAACAGTGGATCAATTGTATAAAATAGCAGGACCTGATTTTAAAATGTGACTGCAATCGCTGGACATTTGAGATTCAGATCTTGTAGAGTTGTGCAAAAAGCTCTTGAAATTTGGAGTTCGGCTCTGACTGGAGAGGAAAAGAACTTTTGGACCAATTTTCAAAGGGGTCTATTCATTTTAATTGTAATGACCCTTTTCCAAATTTAAGTATATGTCCGATTATGGGTGAATGTAATGGTATGCTGTTAGATTGTGATGAGTTAATAATTGTGGGATCTGAAATTACACCTGGCAAATGTTTATATAAAAATTGTGTAAAAGCTTTCAACAAAACGTTTTTGAATAATAAGTCTGACACACCTTGGAGGGATGTACTTAAGCTTAGTATAGAGGAAAAACCAGAATGGAGAGCTTTATATAAGTCACCTTTGGCAAAGAAAACTGGGGATTTGCAATGGAGAATATTGCATGGTGCCATTGCGGTAAATGTTTTTATCTCTCTGTTTAAGTCTGACGGTACTGATTGTTGCCCATTTTGTTTACAAAGAGAAACCCTTTTTCATGCATTTATGTACTGTGAAAGGCTGAAACCCCTTTTTGATATGCTGGAGATACTTTTTAATTATTTCAATGTCATGTTTTCAATGAAAGTGTTCATTTGTGGTTTTAAGTATGTCAAAAGTAGGTGTTATAAGTCTCAGTTGATAAATTTTTTGTTGGGGCAAGCAAAAATGGCAATTTATGTCACTAGAAAAGAAAAAGTTGACATGAATATTAACAAAAGTTTAGTAGCTGTTTTCTCAAAACTTGTAAAATCTCGAATTTTAATTGATTTCTTGTATTATAAATCAATGCATGATCTTCTAAGGTTTGAAACAATTTGGTGTTTAAAGGGGATTATTTGCGAAGTAGTGGAAGAAGAGCTGTGTTTTTCCATTCATGTGAGGTAATTTAAGCTTGTGCAAGATGGATGTTTGACTTTCATTTGTATACTGTATTGTAATAAAATGGAGTTTGAAATCAAATCTCTCTCTCTCTCTCTCTCTCTCTCTCTCTTTCTCTCTCCTGCTCTCTCGTCCTCTCGCTGTCACCGTGGAGACCGATGAAGGGATGGGTGACGGCCACAGGTGTGCAGTTTCGAAGCTGAACTCAGTCACTCAGACGCTGTTAATTTGTTTTTGTCTCATCAAAGCGGCTCAGAGTCTGGGGAGGACAGAAGAATACTTATTTTCCACAATAAACAGAAGCATAATTTGAAATGTGTTTTATGTGCATTTAATGGCAGCCATTGCGAAAATACAGATGTGGAATATATAATTTATCTCAGGAAATTATGGTACTAATACATCTCTGAGAGAATAAACAGCGACTGACTGAAAAAAAAAAACCGTCAGATTATGAATTTATTCATTTATAGTGATGCTGACCTCAAATGCTTCCACACACATCGCTCAATATTACCATTATATACATTCCCAACAAATGCTATTGAAAAAACATGCCTTTACCTATTTCCAAAATGTAGATATACATATAATTCACTGCAGTTTTAGTTTAAATAAACAGTGCTATTAAAACCTCAAATAACTGTATTCCTTTTCACACAAATTATGATTACTTAGGCAGGTAATTGATTTATAAAGGCTTGTTTTCATATAGTGTCTTACACAGTAACTCAATATGACCTACTTTAATGCATGATTTGCGAATGAATATATTTTGATATTTACATTATATAACTAGCTCCATTGGGCTTTTCTTACACAAGCTAGAAAACTTGCTCAGTAGCTCACCAGCACCGCACTTATAATATGCACAGATATGATTCCTGTGAAAGACGAGTCAAAACAATAGATAAAAGATCTCAAAGTCTGGTAGATGTAAGCTAAAATGACATGGTTGCTTTTGTTAACACTATCGATTAGGTTTAGCGTAGAGTTTAGTGTCTGTGACAAGTTATTTTCAAATGCGATAGAGCATCAACCCTTTACACCACTCACCAGATATTTCATTTCTGAACTGCCACAATACAACAGCCAAAGTAATAAAACATCATCAAATTCACCTGTTTCTGAGAAAATTTAACTCGTGCTGCAAAGCTTGCAAGAAGCAACGTATTATCATTTTGGAGAAATGTCGCTACAGACACATTTTTACAAGGAATCTTGTACAATCTCTTGATGAATTGTTTCTCTTTAAATAGCAGTTATTTCTCAGATGTGTCTCTTCTAGAGCAAGAAGAGTCTTGAACTGTGCTCATGTCAGTAAAGATCCCATAGTCTGCAATCAAAAGATCTCAGGATGATCACAGACATTTGGAAGCCTGTTTCCAATAAAAAAAGGGAATTGCAACTTTTTCTCACGTTTCTGACCTTTTTTCTCGCACAATTGTAAGTTGACATCTAGCAATTCAGAATGTTTCTCAAAATTATAACATAAACTCACAATTCTGTCATTTTAACATTGGAATTGTAAGATATGAATTTGCAAAGTTATAATGTCTGAATTGACCCTTCACATGGAGTTTACCAATTTGAGCGATTTGACCAATTATAATGCTGAATATGCCAATTTTGTCTGACAAACAAACCAGGCTGGAGAGTAGATTAACATCGGTCGACTTGAACTTGAAAAATGGTGTGCATTGACATCTTTCTGCATTGAAACAAGATATCTTTATAAGGTAAACAAGATACCTTCTGATGTTCATTTATGTTCATTTCATGCTTTAACTAGCAAAGAGGAAGAGATGTTCGGTTCATGTGCCACTTGAACAAGAGGCACTACATCGATCTGTCACGACACATTAAGAGCCACAATCAGTATATATTGTTGGAATAAAAAAAAAATTACAACATTTTAAAGCTGAGATTTTGTTTCATACCTAAGGTAACCTGCTCTGTTTTGTCTTTCAGCATGTTATAAGTGTCCTCTTTGCTCCGCGATGTATTTTTCACTGCGTGAGAACATGATGTGTGGCGTGAGAGCGGCACGGCTTGTTGGACATAGCAACAGTAATGAAGGGGGAGAGTCTTTGCGAAGGGTCAATCGCAAGATATAGACTTGCAATTCTGAGAAAACAATTCTGAATTGTGAGATAACCAATCGCCTCATAAATAAATAAGCTAAATATTAGGCGTACCCAATATAAATATTACCCCAAAAACATTTATTCACCATGTCCTTTCTTTCATGGGTTACAAGATGCAAAACATTGATGCTGCTTTTTTATTTATTTTTTGAAAGAAAGGAATTGAACGGTGACCAGGCTGTCAAGCCCCTCATATGACAAACAGTACCATGAAATTATCATAAAAATGGACTGTATTACTCATGCACTACATAGCTTGAGTTGTGTGTGAGGAGAAGACTGAGATTTAAGTCATTATTCACTGGTAATCTTCCGTTCACCACATCTCTTAAATCTTATTCATATTTCTGTATATTCATACAACCCAGGATTAATGTCAATGTTTGGTTCTCACGTCATGATGCACCATATACGAATATGCACATGTTTAAATTGCACAAATTAAGCTTTTTGTGAATACTTACATATCTTTCCATTTCTCTGACTTCAGAAGAGTTTTAATATAATACGTGAGTCATGTAGACTAATATTATAGTTCTCTTTTTTGTGTTATTTTTAGAGTTTGACAGCCTCTGGTTACCTTCCACATTCACTATATGTAAAAGAGCTGTTTGAACCTCCTACCAGACATCTGCTTGTGTTTTGATGTAATAAAATCATACAGCTTTGCAGTGACATAAAGGTGAATAACTGACAACAATAATCTTCATTTTTGGTCAACTAAATCCTTACAGCTTCGGCAAAAATGAAATCGCAACAAAATGTTCATCTGGGAAGACCCGTGAGCCCTGCAGCTGCATGAAAGGAGGTAGGATCTTGACAGAGATAGAGACAGTTGCTGGTTGTCAGGATAGATAGAGGAAGCACACACACACATTCAGACCAAGAACTGTCGGTTACTGTTAATGGCAGAGATGAAGAAACAGATTCTCATCAGGCGGGCATCCATAAACAGCTCTGTCGGACCGGAGCAGAGAGCACGGTAGCATTAGAATGCACTGCTTGTTTGGTGCACAGCCCAGTACCAGCTCACCAGTGGAACCGATGGGCAGTGACATCCTCACATCCACACACAGTCATTCACTTATCAACCCCCTCCTCGTCCTCGGCTTAAACAGACCAGCCTTTCTCACAACCTTCACACAATGGTCTGAGTGTACCAAACCCAGCGGAGAGACTCAGAGTGTGTGTGAAACAGAAAGACATAAATGCAGATTTGGGTGTGCGTCTTGCAAACAAAACAAAGAAAGGCCTTTCACTTCGTTCCTGGCCTCTTCGAAATGCCTGGCATGCTTCGGATGAGTCTTTTCTCCTTTTACGTGGCCAAACTCACATTGTAAACCTTTGCTCCTCCTTGTCATGGGGGTATTCCCATAAGAATAATCAATAATAAGAATTATTTATCCTACACAGTAATGAGATTAAACTGAGAGCAACCGGAGACTCATTCTTCTCCACTTTTTTTTAGGAGCCCAGTAATTCACATTTCACCAAGAATGGATCTCATTAAAGTAATATCACAAACTTTTGCCTGGATCCCAAATTTTTTTCTGAAATACCCTATATGACAAAAAATGATAAAAATATATATTTAAATATATATTTTGGCCTGGAAATCCACATTCATTTGATGTTTATATGCTAATACTTTGTCAGCTGCCTGATTCTTTTTATTTCTTCTAATGATTTTAAGCAGAAACATCTGAGACTAAGTCCAAATGTACATTAAATATAACTGAGAACTCTAATAAGATTTATAAAATAGCAGCCTCTGAGCAATAAAGTTTTTTTTTCTTTCTGTCAGCTACAGTATTAGAGCTCCTATTTCTCAGACATTTATTCTGAGATAAAAAAACAAGTAATCTTACATATATCTCCTGTAGCGTTTTATGAGAGATTTCAGCAATGTCTTAGATTTGCCAGCCTTTGAATTAAAGGTCAGAGATTTCATACTCAAAGATATCTCATCAAATTATCCTTAAAAAAGCAAGTGTCTGAGACTAAGCTGATACTTAATGATACCTTTGGGTGGACAGAATGGTATTAGCTTTTTCAGAAAATCCTACCTTTAAACATCACATCTAAACAACATCAAAACACTGTTTTGTTTGATTGACAGCTTTCTATGTCTGTCAGCCAATTAGTCAGACCTTTACTCACTAAGTAGGCAGTTCTTTGCCACAATAGGCAGCAAAGTGGACCAGACTGCATGCCGATAGTCACAATTCGCCTACCACATTCTTTAATACAATTTGAGCAAGTGTCCTCCCAGCAGGCACTTTGAGGGGTCAACATAGTCTATGTGAGGGGACAGGGCACTAATGCAATGGTATCACCCACTGCAGCGAGCGCATGACTTTCATGCCGTGGGTCTCGGTGGGAGGGGTGGGCATTGTTCTCTCATTCATCGAACAATGGCGAATTTTCAGATTCCCATACGATCCCGAAGGAAGAGATCAGAACAGAGCTAGGACTGTGCTGCTGAATAAGCTGAGCAAGCTCATGAGACTAAACAATGCCGTAACAAAGAGCAGAGTGCTTCCTACCTCTTTTGTCTTCTGCTTTGTATTCCTCCCTTCCACTCCGGCATTCCAAAATGTGGATTTCCAAAAGCCAGTTCCATAATGAGAATGTTCTGTTTAATTTAGAGTCGTCCTTTGCATCTCCAGTCTCTCTCTCTCTGACATGATAGAACCCCCCTCCTCAATTTCCCACTTTTAGGAGTCTAATCCCTCAGACACACAGCATGTGTAGCATCCCGATCGTTACACAAACCTTTAAAACGGTTACTCTGTGTTTTGCACAGCCGGGGCTTCAGGCCCATTTAAAGAAAACAGGGAAATCAATATTTCTTATTAGGATTCCCTGCTGATGTGCCTGAGGCACTATGTTCTTTCAACTTTTCCTTTCAATTTTCTATTCTCTTGTTCATGTATTTTTCCCAATGCTATTTTACTCTTGTGTCAGTGATATAAATATTTATGTATCTTTGCATAATTTCTATTTTAATGCTTCCCAAATATTGACATGGAAGTAGTTGTTCGTGGATTCCAGTGTTATACTTGTGTCTGCAGAATCTATGGATATAGTGTCGTCAGTCTGTATTTTCTGACTTGCTTCCTCATTTGATTCCCATCATGTTCCACATCAAGTGTGCATAATTAAGTCCTGAAAGATGTAAGTTGGTCTGGATGGAATCTACAGTCTACACTTCTTTATATCTTCCTGTAAAAATAAAATAAAATCAAGCCAATTCAATATTTTACAGCTGAGCAAAGCCAGATTTACAAACATTTTAATTTTCATGTTTTACAAAAGATTTCTAGGCATGAAAATAACATCTTAAAAATCCTGATGTTTTGCTCGAACGCAGCTACTTTATGGAAACAGGCCTGTTCACACCAAATAATTCCAATTTAAAAGTAACTATAAATATACATTTTTTGTCATAATTGTAATTCCATGACAATCATGAAGATATAAAGAAGAAATGTTAATGTTTTTATTGTTCATCAGCTTTCAGCCAATTTGAATCCAGATGACTTTAAAAGAGCTTTTAAAGTGGTAAATGACAAAACTATACCACATACATTATAATAAACAGAACATTATTGTCTTTTGATGTGATGCTAATAAAGTCATCTTCACAGTTATGCTTCTTGGTGCAAATAGGCTTTAACTAGGCTTGAAAGTTTGAATAATTTTTACTATGATACAGCTATAACAATAATGACACAGCAATTATATTGTGGCTTTCACTTTTTTTCACCCAGTTGATAAAAAATAAACACATTGACAGCCCATCAGAATAAAAAGTTCAAGCATAGAAAGCGGCAGATGACAAAATGTAATAAACAGAGTGTTACCATCTGTTGGTGTGGATGCTAATATAGTTATAGTTATAATTATTTTGTATGTATTGTTGTGAATAGGACTTAAAGTAACAAGTATTTTATTCTCCTGTCATTATACATGCACAGATTCAGTGATGGCCTGCATAAGCCTTGACTTGTTAAGACGTAAGTTCAGTATGTTCTCGATAATGTTTGTCCTTGTTTCTCCATCATTTTATTGTATCTGGCTATTGCAACTGTCACATTTGACCTCAATGAGAAGCAATGATGACAATGCCACAGTGGAGACGCAATGGGAAATCAAAGGCACAGGCACTCCAGCAGGAAGAACGGCTTTAAAGGGGAAGTAGTTGTGACAGAGACAGTGTCCATGCCAGGGGTAATTGGCCTGTTTCTTTTGTTTCCCCATAGGTCTCTCTCTCTCTCTATTTGCTTAGTAAAAGAAAACTGTTTACTGGCGACGGTGGAGGGGGCCGGTGGAAGACGATTTGGGGGGTTTTCATTGTTATTGATTGAGAGGGCCATGGGAAAGGGCCATTGGGATAATATGCAAGTTTCACGGTCGCCCATTTCAGTGCCTGCTTTTAAGGCCGAACTGATATAAAGGCTAGCCAGGAGTGGCCAGGAAAAGGCACTCAGGCCTATTACTTTGACAGAAGATGAAGCAATCACACATGATGAAAAAACGTTGATTGATCAACACCGTTATTGTGTTATTTCAATTGCATATATTATGCCCAGGGTGTTACTGAAACATGTGAAAGCTTCAGATATACTTTTAGTATTAATTAAAAATAAAATACTACTACTACTACTACTACTACTACCACATATTACTTTCTTTACTTCATAAGGAGATCTTGAGCAAGAATGTCCAAGACCTACAGCAAAATGGAAGATTTTCAACGAATAACACATTCAATTTCAGTCTGTTTTACTTCAAAAGACTAAGAGTATTGAGCAGGAGCCATATGGACGGAATTTATTGCACTTTCAGGCATTTATTGAAGTCGTCAGTGTAAATTTCCACCTGTTTTCACTGAGTGAAAAAAGCAGTGTTGACATTCTGCCTAATAGCACATTTCATTTTAAAGAGAGGGAGGAAAATATGCAAGAGTATGTACAATATGAGAGTAAGTAATGCCAAAAATGTCATTTAATCCTATCATTTATTCCTTTAATCAAAAATATACACTACTGTTCAATAGTTTTGAGTCATTAAAATGTTTTCATATTATTGAGTCTCTTGAGCACATCAAGGCTGATCAAAAATACAGTAAAAACAATAATATTGTGAAATATTATATTGTTTGAAAATAATTTAAAATGTAATTTATTCCTGTGATTTTAAGCTGAAATCTCAGCACCATTACTTCAGTCTTCAGTGTCACATGATCCTTCAGAAACCAACATAATATGCCGATCTGCTACTTATTAAACATTATCAAATGTTATCAATGTTCAAAACAGTTGTGCTACTTAATATTTTTGTTATAGATTTTTGTTTAGGTTTCTTTGATGAATTTAAGGTTCAAAAGAACAGCATTTATTTGAAATGGAAATTTCACTTTTGTAACATTATAAATGTTTTGATCAATTTAATTTACCTTTGCTTAATAAATAAATATAACCAATAAATATATTAATAATAATCTCTTAATGACCCCAACCTTTCAAATGGTATTATGAAAATATCAAAATATGGTCAACTTAAAATTTTAAGGCAACCAGCTTCAGCAGATTTTTGCAGGAGATTCTCAACTTTTTGTTTTATAAACTTAAAACAAAAAGTTGAGAAAACTCAAAAATCTGCTGAAGCTGGTTGCCTTAAAATTTTAAGTTGGCTCAACTTTGCTTTTGTTTTTACAGTGATTGTTAACAATTAAACATTACCATAAAGTTGTCTGCAGTATTTAAACATAAAAAAACAAAAACTCTGAAAATGTGGCAACTATTGTAATAGATTGGCATTAAAATCCCCGCCGCCCCTCTGTCTTTAGTTCTACACTGAGTGTAATACAAGATGGTAATTACTGATAGGCTCCCAGACCTCTGGGACAGAAGACACCTCAAGTCTCATTAGATCACTCACCGCCCATCTTATCCTTCAGCTTCACTTCTCCACCTAATCCTTTCTTTCCTATCTTTACTCACCTCTGCTAAAGCAATTCTTCTCAATCTCTCTTCATCTTTTAATCAATACGCTCATTTGCCGTTTCAGATTTAACATCTTCAGAAGACTGAAGTATAACACACAAGTCATGTGGATAGTTTTATGATACTTTGTCTTTTTTGTATTCCCTGTACAAAACAAAGTCCCATTCATGAGTTTTATTTTAAACAAATTATCCCTTTTGATCACATATTAGCGTCTTTAAATGAGATGTAGTTCCTCCAGAATCAACAATCAAGTCCTTCACACTATTGATGGTACAATTCCTCAGCATAAGAGACTGACAGGTCAAGGCTGATTGATTATTGATCAGCGGTCAGGATGATGGGCGGATCAATGAACCTATTGCTCTGAAGACAAGGTCATCAGGGATAAACAGAAGAGGGGGTTTACGTGTGAATCAAAAGAATCTGATCTCCGTTATCATTCCCGCTGCTTGCACCTCGAGAGTGGCGTCTGATTGTTGAGAATCCCCAGGATTCGAGAGGCTTTGAATGCGCTTCACCCACATCAAGCTGTACCTGCTGCAGGAAAAGACCTGGACCTTCTACTGAATTCACAGCTCTGAGAGGAAAGCTTGGCATTATGGGTTTGGTTTAAAGGTCAGTCATTTTTTCCTCATTAAAAAGTTTTACACACAGAAATGAATATAACTTTTAACAGACTCCAGTCATTCAGTAGCCTAAAATAACTGTTTTATTCTGAATTAAGAATTAAAATGCTTTAAGTTACTTGTAAAAAGTGCAATTGAACAAAACATGAAAATGTATGACTTGGAAACTCATGGGGCAACCAATAGAAATATGGTTGCGTTGCAATGCTAGCATTGCATTTATACCATGCATTAGTTTGCTAGAAGTCTTCATTGTTGACAACCGAACGATTGCACAGCTTTGTTTTCTTTTATATCAAGATCTGAATTTTGCATATTTGGGTTTCAGATGCCATACATCTGTATTTTGGCTTATCAAACACTTCACTGAGATCCATTCGTAACAAAACATAAATCGGCACATATCCATGCTGAGGTAATTATGGGAGATTTTTCATAAATAATACTGCGAGAGTTTCATGAATTGAACGCATTTAAGGCGGCTTGGGAAATGTTTAGAGAACACTTTGTTTCAAAGGACAAACTGACCTTCATATAATAAAGACATACTGTACTAAAAGCTTCAAAAGCTAAACCCATCAGCTAAGGAAGTCATTTTTTTTCACAAGTCTTTAATGTAGTCAAATGCACCGTGATTGAATTGTTGGGGCATTCTGCAGCATAAATACTAAGAATGAAATATTACTGTCAGAACATTTTTTTCCGCTCTCGATAAGCCACTCTGGTGCAGGCAGCCAGAGGCAATGTAATTGTTCAAAGGCAGAAAAGACGACTCGGCCTGTCTCCAGAGAGAAGCATGACACAGTTCGTTTGAAAACCAGACGAGGTTTAACCGATAGATAGACAAATCATAATGCGAATCCATTTCAATTGCAGGTCACAGAAGATCAAAGTCAGGCCTGCTTCATTCAGCGTCTCTTTGAAAAATACAACAACAACACATACGCATAGGGGTCGCCGAGTTTCGGCCCAATCAAAACGATGCTGGGCATGTGTGTGTGCATGTCTATTTTTCAGAAAGCACTGTGCTGCTGATGGAAAGGGCTATTAACTAGCCCTGGGGAAACATGTTTACCTGCTGTCAGTGCTGCGGTATACATAGATCATTGTCATTTAAATGAGAAGCAACAACAATCAAACAGAAAAGGTAATTACATTTTACCTTTCCGAGAGATAGAATTGATTCAGTTAGCCAGGGAACATCAGACGGAATCAGAGCGCCTGCTCAAGATTTGATGATGAAGATCGCCTTTAATGCACTCTGACAGCCGAATGAATTGGGAGCCATGCAATATGGCTGCAGCCTAAACGGAGACGGAAAACAAAAGTAAAAGGCCAAAACTCTTTTTAATCACAGTAGACCTATACGCAATGACAAAAATGGCTTTTCATGCTGACAGCAGCACTGGGGAAGAATACTCAATATGAACCCTGGAGACAACAAATAGAGCAGCGACGGATGCCAGATATTCTGTAGGTATGCTGCGCTTCTGCTGAAACTGTGTCAGCTGTGTGTGAAATCGTAATCAACGCTTTGTGTTTAATAAGTGTTGTCTAGTAGTCCTTGGTTCTCATCTGGTTTTGCATTAAGAACCTGATTTTACAATGGACGTGAAGTGGCGACCCATCGCAGTACCAAAATTGTTTATCAAAAAAAGCTCAATAAAAAAAAGCTCCTATTTAAATGACATATGTTGAAGAGGAAATCCGACGTTTTGGGCCCTATTTACTGTGAAGGGTGCTTGTAGTTAGCGTTCTGAAGGGTGCATTTATTTAATCAGACACAGTAAAAACAGTACTATTGTTAAATATTATTTCAATTTAAAAATAACTTTTCTGTTTTAATATATTTAAAAATCGAATTATTTCTTGTGATGTAAAGCTGGATTTCAGCATCATTACTCCAGTTTTCAGTGTCACACGATTCTTTAAATATCATTATTATATGCTGATTGGCTGCTTTGAGAAACATTTCTTATTATTATCAATGTTGAAAACAGTTGTGCTGCTAGTGTTCACAGCACTAAGTGTGTACAGCACTTTCAGTAGAAACTAGAAGCTTACTTTGAGTTTTTGTTTTTTAATCAATATTCAAGGACAGAAAAATGCCATTTGGATTGAGCCCTTGTAAATGCAACACCAAAAGAAGTGTGGTTTATCCATAAACCCCTATTTTTGGGTAGTATTTTCCTTTACTTCCTGCTTTGTTTATTGTATATTTTTGTGGATGGGGGCATGTTACACAACCTGTCCATGCCAGCATATTCCATTTGGCTTCTGCCAAGAGACTTTTGTAGTTTGATTGGATGCATGACTTTTGACAGCAACAACAAAATATGGGAAGCATTTCTTCTTTTCTCATGAAAGTCGACATGGTTATATTTATTTTGCTGTCCAATTGTACAATTATGTAGTTTGCTCCACTGATCTCAAAACAGCCAGTGTTTTACCAATTGGGAACCACTAATTTCAAATTGCGACCAATCCAAAATATTGATCATGTGTAAAAATGAAGTGATGTAAGTGGGATAATTCTCCATGAGGGGTTGAATTATGGCTGATCATTTTACATATTTTTCCTGCAAAACAAAAGACTGTTATTGTATTCTGTGGCATTACAGTCCTGAGCATTCGTTTTCACAGGCTTCTTATGCGCAGCCAATTGTGCAGTGGACTTCTAAATGAGGCCGGTACTAAACTCAGCAAGCGAACCGCGCATTGGCATCCGCCTCACGTAGAATGAAGGAACATTCAGGCTGGGCCAAACGGCAGCGGCTCTGAGTTTGGATGTCGGCCTTTCTTTCTTTGGTATTTCTTTTCATGCATCCATCCGTCCATCCGTCCCCTTTTTTCGGACTGCCTCACACCCAGATGTGCTTTATGTTCAGGCCAAAGTCTTTGGGTTCGTCCTGCCTGGGATAAACACACAGAGAGCACTAGGGTGTGATGGGTTCTTTTACAAGGGCTTAGTTCCTTATAACAAAATCAAAAGAAAATAACAGGAGCGTGAGACAAGCTTCGAATGATTACAAGTTAAGCTGCTTTTACCATAATCTTCGGCAATGGTAACGGGTTAAGGAGAAAATATATTGTCAACAGAGAACACTTGGCTTCACCATGCAGAGATATGTGAAGCTGTGCTAAAGCAGAGAAGACTTTAAAAGTTACTTACTCAGTAATTTTTTCCTCATTAAAAAGTTTTGCCCTTAAAGAAATGAATATTCCTTTTTAAAAAGACTTCATTCATATCCGTAGCCTAAAGAAAGCTGTTTCATTTCACAAGGATTAGATTGTCTCAGGCCCTACAGGTTGAGATCACATGACCAGTTGAATACTATTCCAGTAGCTCAATCATGGCTGACTGTGAATAGGGCATTTCTACAATGGCATCAGTAAGTGAAATTTGCTCTTGCATGATGCTGCATTTATGTAATGACAATGAGCCAATATGATGTCATTGACGTGTAAAAAAGGTTCAAGATAATATCTGCCAAACTTGCCAATGACGAGGGATTATTAATTAAATATACCCTCTTACTGGTCATGATATAAGATATTATATAAGATTATATATTTAATAAGATTGAATGTTTTTGAAAGAATCTCTTATCCTCACCAAGGCTGCATTTATTCCAACTATCATTAGAATTTAAACTAAAAAACTGTGGTCCCACTTTATATTAAGCAACCCTATTGTACCTGTGTACAAGTATGTAGTATGTAACCACAGTGTAAGTACAAATTGGTACATAGTATCTACAGCTGTAATATTTCTGTAGCTCCACACGTAACAGCCCTCAGAATGGTATGTGTAAGGACAATGTGTAACAGGACATTGGTAACAACACTTTTTTTCACTTCACTAAGTACTCGTGTAACAGGAATTATATAACGGCATTTTGTAACAACAATGTGTATAAGAGTAATTTTAACTATTTGGGGGTGGAAACGGGTAGGTTTAGGGATATGTAAAGTTGGATTTTGAGTTGGTGCACCACTGTAGTGTACTTACATGATAACTCCTCAGGAGCTGTCTTAATATAAAGTCACACAATATAAAGTGTAACATTCTGGACACCAACCACAATTTATATGTAAAGCCTAACATACTGCCCGCTGCTGTGTAATATCAGAGTAATTATATGGTAAATCCACAGGAATTGCTTACTTAATATAAACTGTAACGCCAAAAAGTGCTGTTAGTCCTGTTACACATTTGTACTTTCATTACCAAAAAGTGTTGTTACCAATATCCTGTACCATTCAGTGGGTTGTTACATACTGTAGATACTATGTGCCAATGTGTACTTACACTGTGGTTACATACTACATACATATCTAGTTACTATGTAAGTATACAGGTATTAGGGGCGCAATATGAAGTGGGGCCAATTTTTTTATATATATGAACACTTGTATCTTCCAAGTGTTCATTATTCTGTGTTTAAATGTAATTTTGTATTCATTTGTCTGACATTAAAAAGCTGCAGATTTCAGAACAAGCTGTTTGAGCAACTAAGTTTCAATAGATGCTCGTTTTGGATAAGGGAGGAAATTTTGAGTTCTGAAAGTAACAGTATGTTTTCTTAATACAATGAACTCTTTTATCTCAAGCAAAATGAGATTTTTCATAACATGACCCTTGTAAAAAATCACTGTTTCACACAAGCTTCATTCTGGCCAATGCTGAGAAGCCACAAACCCACATACGAAGCCCACAAAAATGTGAATTCATAGAAATCACACACAAGCAGTCATCTCTTGTAGGCCGGTAACATCATTCAATATTTCACTCTCTCCCCCAACACCATCTCACTATCTCTCTAGCCTCTGGGCTCAGCTGATTCCATGCAGTCTGAGCCGATAGCATCTCCCGTGCGTGTTTTGACTGGCTGCGTGTGTTGTCTCTGTCTATTCTGTCCTTATCTCTGATGGCTTTCTGCGTAGGGTGGCGAGGCCTGTGGAGAGACAGAGAGCTGTCGCAGTGCTGTCATTTACAGATGCAGCACCTGCATCTCAGAGCTATTGCAATTTCTCCACGTGCTGACGGCATGCCAGCAGCAACATCTACATTAGCTGATGGAAAAAGAGAAAAGGGTACGAGGGCATTGGAGGGAGAGCTGAAATAAAAGAAGACAAAAACGGGCAGGGCTTTAGAAAGACAACCAGTTTTGCCGGTGTAAAGGAAAAGCGTCGTGTTTGGACACAGATGGAACGCTTCTTTAGGCATGTCAGACTTTCTCTCAGAGTTTATCAAGTCATTGAAGCCTTGGATGAAAAGGCTTTAATCCGCTCAGTATCTTGTGTGAATTTTCTAAGATTTGCTTCAGTGATGCTGTTCTGTGGTCGCCCAATAACTTTTCTTATTGGTTAAACCTGACATTAGCCCTCTGGACCTAGTTTTTGCTATTTCATCAGTAGAAATTGCCATTTGGATGATGCTTGCTATAAAAACATGCACAGTAAAAAAAAAAAATGCTAACAAAAACAAACAAAATATATTAGGAACTCCAAAGATTATTGCAGTTAAGATTATTACAAAGAAATTATATTTCTAGTCTTTCTACTTCCAATTTTCGTGTTAAATTCAATGTCTTATTTGCTTTTACGTTGCTTTGCGTGTTAATTTTTTAATTTTTTATTCACTAGCTATTTCTGAGTGAAAATTGAGTGTGGAAAAAATAAAATATGATTAATTCACAAAGAAAAAAATTATAAATTCGTGTGTGTGCCTGTGTGTGTTTTTGATGTAAAGCACCATTGGTTCTCAGAATGTCATGAATTGTTGAAAACAGTGCAAATGACTGCTATTTTGATCAAATGGATGATCTTCAGATGACTTATAATGTACTGTAGAGGCTTGATATTTTTGTCCATTTTGGAGTTTTGCCTAATTTTGATCAATTTTTATTTAAAAAAAAAAATACCAAAGCTCAAACGTTGCACCCAAGGTTTCCATAAGTTTCCTACATAAATGAATGATTCCTACAGTAAATGATGACAGAAGGATCATTTTCATGTTAACTATTCCTTTAAAATGTTAAAATATCTCCATCTTTTTTCTTACTTTGAAGCAGGGAGCACGTGGCATACCTCATCATCTGCACACATCACCATCTCTTCTGAAATACGTCATCCGTCTGCAAAATTGTGATCCCATCGCCACCATCTCTCACGCCGAGACAGCCGGGTTTGAGCTGAAAGGTTTTGTGTGGAGAGGAATGCAGAATGGCACGGTTCACAGGATGTGATAACGCAAAAAGGCACAGGATGGAGAATGCAAACACTGAGTCCTGGGGCGACTTTGACCTGCCTTTATGAATCAAGAGAGCAACACAGTGTTTAGAATTTTTTTGAATGTGATCTTATTTGAAATGGTTTCCAGTCAAGAACTGTTCCATTCAGTGTCCTCAACATTAGTCAATTACTGAATGAAAGGCAACTGTTTTTAATGCACATTTTCGGTCTTATTGCAAGTTTGGCAGTTTCATACATATCAATCATCAATAGCACAGCGATATATTAAGCACAGCTCACACTGAAGTCACCTGACACATTTGAATAACCAACTTGAAAATGAATGATGTCTGCATTGGGAATATTTTCACCCTCACGCAAAACCCCAGACTGCACAGATTAGAGGACGACCAATAGTGGATTGTACCGATACTCATAGCTATGTTGGACCATGCTTGCCAATACCGATTAATCAACCGATAAAAAAGATACTGAACGAAAAGTAAAATAGTAATTTACTACTTAAAAATAGGACTAAACCTTTACTTTGTAAATAATACTTTATTTCAAGAATGAACAAAGTGGCATAGATGACTTTGTAGTGTGGTGTTTAAAAATCAGTAAATGGTGCAATCTATATTATAGCTCCCTAAATTAAGCATAACTGTAATTATTTTAATGGTTTACTGAACAACTTATTTTCTTTAATGAAATTCAATTACAGTTTTCTTAGGGATAAAAATCTACCTCAGCTTCCCATCTAAACTACAGGGAGCCCTTTTACATTACTATAAGGTTACAATTAACAACAGAGCCTAAACTTAAATTCAATTATTATTTATTTTAAACTATAATAATCAACACTAAAATAAAAATGTGTATGCAAACATGTATCTAAATGCATCCAAATTATACAATTTCTGTTTGTTGTTAAACTATAATAATTTACGGAGTGGCTGTCATAAAATACGATTTAAACATACATTAAAATTAAATAATTAAGACATCACTAACAGGTAAAGTAAAATATAATGAGTATATAATGTAATATTTCTAAAAATGCTCTTCTCTGGAATTCGTTTCTCTAGTAAATAAGCTGTAGACACTGATGACTTGCCTGAGGTAAATTAAATGCTCGTTGTTTACGTGGTGTTTAAGAGTCTTTCTGCAATTGAAACACTGATTGAGTGGTTACATGAGGCATGCTTTGTTCATTCATGTTTATTTTCACGTTAAAACTAGTAGTAAAGATGAAGGGATGATCACGTTAGAATTGAGCAGCCTCTGTTACAGTTCTATACTGTATATAACTGATCGCTCTATACAGCGATCTGACGCACCACATCAAAGACCGCCAAAACAACATGTATTGTTTGTTACTTTGTGAATTGTCTGTTTGTCGAGCTTGGAGGGCATGGTTTCAGCAACCAGGCACCTCAGCTCGAACCACATCCTACTCCCGTTTTCAATTATCCGGGAGTGACGCGCTGCCAACATGATGAAGACTGGCTTTGCCCACTTTGGGCTTCAAAATTGCTTTTCAGAAACCTACATGTGATGTTATGGACACTACATCCATGTTTTATACAGTCTTTTATCTGGACTTGTCGGCGATTCACAGTCCTGCCATATGAAATGTGTTTTGACTGGAAAGGACATTGGCAACGACCTACAGCCAATGAGAGAACATGATACAGAGCGTGGTAAAGTTCAGTGGGAGGAGTCATAATAGATCTACAACAGAACATCAGCAAACAACCATTCTCTCCTTCATATTCTTCTTTATTTATTAATGTATTTATTTTTCACTGTAAATCAGTCTACAGACAACTTGAATTGTAAGCTTTTTGCAGGCTACTGTTTTCAACAGGAATATATCCACTCTCTTTTGTGATCTTATTTCCCGTATCAACGCTGGCGTACATTTGGTTGTGAAATGTAGTTTGTAGACAAGGTGATTTGTTGGTGATTATTCCTACTGAAAAGTTGTGTAATGTGTAAAATAAAAATAATAAAAATGAATAAATCTGGCAGTGGCTGGCAAAAAAAGCTGACAAGGAAAGAGTTAACACTCGCCACCGATTATGGGATAAAAAAAATTAAATAAAATTCTAGTCAAATATCATGTTTCACTCGAACATAAGTCACATTAGAAAAGTAAAATAGCAAAGGTATCTAATAAAGTTAAAGAGACAATTTGATTGCAGAGATACACCTGTAGATTGAAAAAGTGTCCTGTCAGGTCCCAAAGTCAGCCGTAAATCCATAAAACGTCTCCATATAATATAGACACTTATGTATCATTGCTGTGTTCCACTTCAGAGGATAGACAGAAAATACAAAGGGAAATAATACTTGCTAGAGCTTCTCTCAGGGCCAGAACAACTCTATGCTAGAGGAGGGACCTACTGTCCCCATTCCTGACCTTTTATTTGGCACATATACGTCTATCCTCATATGGCCTATCATAGTTATTTCATAGACATTAGAGTAGAGAAGTATAACCAGGGATTATTTTCAGTGACTGGTAGCCATCGACGCAGCACATACCTATTATAGCTTTACTCCTCTATTTTTAATGTAACACAACAAATGATGTCTGCCAAACTACTGCTGCTACAGCCACATAATGTTCTTACATTATAACACTCATTTCCAACGTGTGATGGCTGAAAAACTATAATGCAGGACCCTAAATACCTTAGAGAAAATATAAATTATTAAATGTGGCATGACTAAATATTTCCCCAGTGCTTTGTTCTGCACTCTAACATCTCTTTTGGTCTTTTTTCAGTGAGTTGTTTCATATATTTGCCGAGGCTTGGCTCTATAGGGGCCGGGATTGGTCTGGCCTACCCGATCATGACCTCAGCAACCCTGGGCCCACCCAGAAGATGAGGAAATGAAAAGTAATTTTGTTTTGTTCTAGACTGATATTTTTGTTTTTGTAAAAATCAGTCAAATAAATGAAGGACAAATATGTCACACCAGGCTCTTTTTCATCTTTCAGTCATTGTATTGCATTGCACTGCAAGTTTTGCTCCACAAAAAACAACAAAAAAACAACAGAGATCTGATCATAAAACTAAGCATTTAAATATCATCTTTCTAAGACATGTTATTGGGAGATATAGTGTGACAAAGGATATTTATATGGATTTTATGTAAGAAGTCCGCTATGCAGTTATAAACAAACAGTTCATTGAGTTACAAGCTAACAAGCTATCAAATCTTACTTGTTGATATATTGATAAATATCAGCAACAGCTAATTTCAGATTTTATGCTCAGTTTAGGCCTCTGTATAAAATTGATGTGTTTTCCTCTATATACTCCTATATATATATATATATATATATATATTATACTATATAATGTCATAAAAGAATGTATCAATGATTTATCAAATATGATATATGATACTCATCAAAAACACATATGCAACATTTTATATATATTATGAAAGACATTTAAGAAAAATAAAAACCCAATCTAGGTGTTAACAAATCAGAGGCAGAAAATATTTGTAGGAACACATATTTTCTCCTCTGTACAGTAATACCTAATTTATTACTGTATAATATAATATACCTGTAAATGATTTATAATCTCATATTAATTACTGTTAAAAATCTCATCACTTGCATTTTACATCCAATGACAAATATTGTATTAATCAAAATGATTGTGTTCAATTTTTCCATCGTCCTGTTTGATTGACAAGCATGTGCACACTTTAAATGTGTGACATTTATCAACAAATAAATCAAGGAACAAGCTGTTTTGCCAAACACTACTGATCACATTTTTAGATAATACTTTGGTCTAATTTTCTCATCTGTATACATTGTCTCATCCTCAGAGCAGTCAGCATGGGACCAAATATTAGAACACAGTGTTACAACAGTCTCTTGCTAACCTTGGATGTCTGCCTGATTTTCTCAGTGACCCAAGCATTCTAGCATGTCCCCAAAAAATTAAATCAATAATTACAACTGGCACAATTTCTTTTAACATCAATATTTGCAACCAGCACAATCGGTTTTCGTGATCAGAGAGGAATAACAATCTAGCCACAGTAAAAGAAGAGTAAAACTGCAGACATTCATTGTTCTGTGAAGATTAAAATAGTTTTTCTGTGACATTTGGTCCTTTCAATTGGAATCCACACTATACTGAACTTTGTGTAAGGGCGAAAGATTTTCCACATAGAGAAGGATTGCTAATGTGAACGTGCACACATGATAACTTCCATTAAAGGAAAAATATTCACCCTGTTACTACTTTTGTTTGTAAACTTTTAAAACCGACTGCCTAAATATAAAATATGAGGGCAGGGGTGTGTCTCCTGATCAACAACTTAACTAGCTGCTTAACTACCATAGATGCATCATTGGAGAAATAATTAGCTAGTCTTTACTGTTTTCTGAAAAGAGTAGAAACATGATCGCACATCTGTCAGGACTGCTGTTGACGTGACATATACAGTAGATGGTGATGTAAAAACGTCTACTAATTAATTAATTAATGTTTGCAATTAATGTTAGAGAATTAAAGTTCATAGAAACACTAGAAAGCTGTACATTTTTTAATCAAGTTAACATGCGGTATGTAATTGGTGTACACTTTTATCCCGTAGGCTATACATGTGGTTCATTCAGTAAGCAGCTTTCTCCAAAGCCAAGTTTTTCTGAAATGCTTTTGTAACAAACATCTGAGGACTACTTTACCTCACCTCACTTTACCTCAATCCCCTTCGACTCTTATCGTTGACCCCTAGAAGAGTTGCCAAGTTGGGCACCAAGTGAAATTACTTGCCTTAAAGGAGACCTTGACATGTTCAAGTCACGTATAACTAAAAATAAAACGTACTATGTAGTTGTACCATTTGTTGTTTCATATACTTTTCACAGCAGACCCTATACAGAATATACTGTACTCTATACACAAAGTATGCAAGTTGTGTAGGGCCACCGAAACACTGGCGGACCCCCTCCCCTTAAAACATGTTTTAATGATCGGCGCCATTAGCCTCACATTAGTGCCAATCCTAGACTTCTGGGGGCCCTACGCAGAATGGAGGGGGGTGAAAGAAAGGATGCAATGCATTTGTCTGTTTCACTCGTCTCGATTCGCGTTCGCGGAAAGTGCTCATCTCTTCTGCGGCTCCATATACGCTTTCAACTCGTTTTTTCTTGAGCAAGAGACTGTACGACATTCACGTTACATGATTTGACTGATTTTTATGTAGAGATGGTGACATTGCACCGCATTAAAATAAATGATCATTCCTTGGCAAAACTCAAAAACGAAACTAAAATCAAAACATCTTTGGGAGCAAGGGTGGTGTTTCCCTGGTATAGTATAGTATACTTCGGGCTTTGGCTGTGCGCTTAAAACTAACAAATACACACACATATACTGTGTCAAAATGTCTGTCTTGGCGAATTCTCACTTAAACACTATTATGGCAGTTATGTCTTAAGTGAACATAAACAGCCAAAATAATCAAATGCTTGTCAGTATATTATAGATCTGTGCATTTGGTCTTAAAGTGACAGCAGCCTCATAAACCGGCTGATGTGTCTGTCATTTAATGTTAATCAAACAACAAAAGAAAACGAGAGAAGCATTCACTGCTCTTCACTAAATAACTAACTTTTTACATCTGATTACTTTATTAAATTTCTCTATAGTACTGCTATTCATTTTAGTGATAAAAAACTGTTGGCTATATTGGCAAAATTGTTCATTTAATTTGTTTCATATATAATTGGTCCTATTGTTAGTAATTTTCTTATTTTGAATTTCATTAATGACTGTTTCAACTTACTGTAGTTTGTTGACAGTGTAACTGCTCCGAAAGAACAAATTAAGAAGTTGGGGGTCATTTTTTTATGAACACACTGACAGGGGCCCTCTAATAAAGCATGATAATACTTCATTTTAAAAACCTATTCTCACTATTAACTAGCTGCTTATTAGTATGCATGTTACTAGCTTATTGGCTGTTTATTAGCACTTCTAAAGCGCATATTAATGCCTTATTCTGCATGACCATATTTTAGATCCCTTGACCAAACTAATTATTATACTAACTATTAATAAGCAGCAAATTAGCAGTTTAATGCAATTTAATTAATAGTGAAAATGTGTTCCCTATTCTAAAGTGTAACATAAAGTATTGCACAGAGCCCCCAGAAGTCTAGGCCCTGCAGTGTATAGTCAGCAGTCAGCAGTATGCCAGTATTTCATTCCAAAAGTGTAACTTTAGATTAATCAAAACACATTTTCTAGATTACTTGAATAGAATTGGTCTCCTCCTATCTGTCACTTGTCTCACAAAAGCGAACACAACATTTTCCGACTCAATTCAGATTGATCTTCTATTGTATGAACGTCGTACGCCTCTTGAAACATGAAATTGGACAGGATCTCGTTTGATGTCCTGTCTGTTATTGAATCGCTGACCCTGTGGAAGTGAAGGTGCCAACTTCCAAGGAATGTAGCAGGCTGCGTGTTTATTCAGATGAGGAGGCAGCTGTAATGAAAACACTCCGCCGAGGATTGAAATAATTTGCAAGTGCTGAAAAGGTTTGACCTTCAAGCTTTCCCCTCCTGGGCCAGACGTGATTTACGAAGCGGACGGCTACCCACCGCACCACGGTATCGTGACTTCAGCCAGGGATTCCCCGGTGTATCAGCAGGGATGCTTGGCTCGGAGGAGACTTCTGAAGGATTCCAGGTAATCTGATCTCCGTCAGTGGAGACGTGACCCTGGGGTAGGTTGGGTCACTAGGACAGGAGGAATCGTTCAGGTTCGATGCAGGTAGAGACCACCCTGTGCGTGTGAACGTTTGTACATGCACACTGACTGTGTGAAACAGAGAAAATATTCACTAACATGCTTATGATAACACACACACATAGACACATTCACCTCAGGAGCTCGAGTGTCATCATCTGAAAGAAGATGTATTGAAAAATTGATGTACGACCATAGTTTCAGCATCAGACCCTTGACCTGCCATCATCATTGTTCTTTTGAAGCTTGCATCCATGCGCTTGACATGTCATTTGTTCCTGTCCTTGAAGCATCTTCACATTATATCTCGGCTGCAACATCAAGTGCCCCGAAGAAAATGAAGTGCATACCTCGTGCGTTCCTGAATTTGACATTGCACATGAAAGGTTTGTTATATAGTATTGATGCAATCATGAGTCCCATTCCATGGAGAAGGCCTGTCTCGCCTGCAGAAGATTGTTTGGTGTGGAAAGTTGCTGTTTCGGAGATCTCAGACTTTACAGAGTTCTTAGTTTGAGTATCAACTTCTCAGAAACTCCTCACAGAATTCAGAAAGAGACGTAAAATGGAAACAAATGAAACACTGATATACAGAAAGCGTGTAGAGATGTAAAATGAATGTGCATGGCACAGCTCAAATTAGACATTTTTGATAAGAATTATATTACATTTGATTAAATAAAAAATGTATAATTGTTGATAGCAATAATTTATATATACTATACTATTGGAGATGCTATGATAGACTCCTTGTGAGCCCGGGACAAGCAGCTTGGAAAATACATGGATGGAATTTATGTATTATCAGAATCATAAGAATATGTAAAAACGTTATCTATGTTTATAAACATTCAGGTCCCACTTTTTATTAGGTGGACTTAACTACTGTGTACTTATATTTAAATTAATCATTTGATACAATGATTTTATTTTGTAGCTACGTACATGTTATTACTTTGTACTTATATTTAAAAAAATGCATGCATGTAATTACATCTGTAATGAATTTCCGTAATTACATATATAATTACACTGTTGACCCATCCCTTACACCTTAACCCACCCTTAAAACCTACCCAAACCTCCAAACCTGTCCTTAACCTTACCCGTATCCAACCTCAATAACAGCAGAAGTATTTTATAATACAATATGACCACAATAACTACATTGCACTTATTTATTTATTATTATTTTATTTATTTATTTTTTGTAAGAACATAGTATTTAAGGCCACCTAATATAAAGTGGGACCCACATTCTTATAATTATTATGAAAATATTTTAAGACACAACACTTCAACATTTTCACATAATTAAAAAGCATAGTTTTAAGATAATAAGATTAAAAACAAAAACATTTTAATATACTTTTACAATATAAAATAACAGTTTCCTATTGTAATATATTTTAAAATATAATTTACTATTGTGTTTTCTACTATAGTTTTCACAAATATCCTGAATTAGTTTTCATTTTTATATTTCCTATGTTATATTTTTTGGGAACACTTTAATATAGGGACCAGTTCTCACTATTAGCTAGTTGCTTATTAACATGCCTAGTATTAACATATTAGCTGTTTATTAGTACATATAAAGCACATATTATGCATGATCATATTCTACATCCCTAATCCTACCCAATACATAAACTTAACAACTACCTACCTAACTATTGATAAGCAGACAATTATGAGTTTCTTGAGGCAATAAATATTGCCTCAATAACTACATATCTCTATATAGTTTTTATTAAGTTTTATTTCCGTTTTAGTTATTTTAGTACATCAAGTTCAACTAATAAAAAATGAGAAAGGTTGGTTTATTTTATTTCCGTTAACATAAATATTTATTTTCAAGTAATTACATTTGATATATTTTTTATTGCTTTAGTACTATAGCATTACTCCAATCTTCAGTGCCATATGATTCTTCAGGAATCATTCTAATATGCTGATTTCCTTTGATCAATTTAATGCATCCTAGCTGAATGAAAGTATTGAAAAAAACAAAGCAAACAACTAAATTGTCTCACTAACCCCAAACAGTAGTGTATTTTTTTGTGTGTTTTCACAAACACTAATTTATTTGAAAGATTAAAGCACAAAACTTAAAATGACTGTTTACTGCTTTCTGTGTAAGCTGTCACTGATTACTATTGTCTGTTGATTTTTTAATTAGCATTTTTTCCTTTGTAAAAGGCCATGCCATTCTAGCCTCTGTTCTCTTAGCGCTTGGATCGCAGCATGCCGGAGGCAGCAAAAGGAGACTTCACGCATGGACAACTACCGGATTGAGACGCTTTTCTCACAGGAGTGCATTCGTCATTGTAATTAGCCTTAATCATGGGGGGTGTGCTGCTTTCTGAAAGGGAGGGGAAAGGGGGCGTATGAGACTCCCAGTGTGTCAACAGTCGATTCACTGGCCGCTCCATTTGAATATGAATCAGTCACCAACCAAAAACAAAGACTTCAGCGTTAAGATTCTGCTCGCTCGTTCGCTCCCCACCATGCCACTGCAGAAGGCCTGAATCCTCGTCCTCTGAATGACACATGGGAAACTTTGGGGCTCCGTGTGGCACTGCCAAAAAGAAGGAGGCCTCGGATCTCAGCCTTTCTGGCTTACACGCATGCACAGTCCCCTACACACAGAGGGGAACCTTTCACATTGAACATCCGCTCACAAAGAGCAATTCTACATGCTTTGTCTTCAAACGACAAGTTGATGACACATTCGGAAGGAAAGCATGTGTGAGGATTCATCCATGCGCACATCTTAAAATGCTGTTCTTAATTGTCTGGAGAGTATTCAACAGGTCCGCTGGGCCCGTACAGGATATCGCTGCCGCTACACTGAGCGATTCGCCGGCGCACATTCCGAATTATAATTATTCACTGTTGAAATGATTAGTGTCTTGACAGACTCCAGTTCAAGCCAATGGTGATTAATGGGAGAACCCTGGGAGCCCTTATTTTAATAATTAATAGGATAACATGATGATTGCAGCAAACTCCTCAATGTTATTACACTTGCAAATGAGATTTTGACGTGAAAGAAACCAAAGCCGTCATCTGTGTTTCTGTCCAAGTAAATCATGTTTTAAACGGTTATTGCATAATTCATACAATCTGCGGAGAGAACACCGATGAATAATGGAAATTTTGCATATTAAAATGAGCATTTTTAAAGTTGAATTTTCCATCCCTTGGAGTGTCTTTTTTGGTTTAAAATTCTGGATTTTAGTGGCCCAAAATGACTTTAATACTTTAACTACACAATATAAAATCTAATCTGAAGCTTTTGTGTAAAACGTTACATATTAGTTTGATTTTAAAAGATAAACAATAGATAAACTGTTCGAAATGAAGGCAAAATTACTGGGACTCTTTCTGGAGGTCAAACACTGAATCCTATTGATAGTTCATGTGATAATTTACACCTGTGTGAACTTCACACATCCAGCTACAATAATCACCAGCTGATTAAAAGTCATTGATAAAAATGCCTCAGAAAAGCGTGGTTAGTAAAAAAGCTAGTAGAAAAGATGTCAGTTAGATTGATATTTTGCATCTAATGCAGTGACTTATTTATAGTCCATCTTAAGTGTCTAAATACAGTTTGGAGGCACTTCACATGATCAAACATTGAATTCACTCAATAACAAAGATATGTATTTAAAGTATTTAACTATTTAAATGACCACCACGACTCAGGCCACATGTTTGTGACCCCTTGACAGCACCAGACTTAGGTCGCCATCTACTGGAGGGAGTGCTTTTGTGCCCCAGTGGCCTGATTATATCCTTGAGGCAAACCTCCTAAATGTGACGATTCCAATCGTGTATACAAGACCTTCAATATAACCTTGTGACAGAGCTGCTGGTATATGTGAGATTTTCTTTGAAATAAGATGCTCGGTTCTCACAAAGAGCATGGTATTTTAGTGACAATCACTGTTATTTGGTGGTTGAAATTACACACTGCAAGACTATAGAAAGAAAAGCATGTGCTCTTTGAATGTTTATCATAATTGTGGCATTTGGGGCATCAGGAGAAAAATAAAGACCGAAATGTGAAAAGCGCATTAGAAAATAAATGCCTCTACAAAGAAGCAAAGAAACAATGATGATTGCAGATATCCAGTATGTACTGTTTCAGACGGACACTATCAAAAACCTTCAAGAAAAACGAGTTTGTCACCTGAAAATGGTACTTTGATCACAATATGATATGATTTAACCAGGCCCAGATGACCAGGCCCAATCAACTGTGTTAAACAAAGCTACGAATAATACACGATAATTGGTAGCAGAAAGAATAATTTTATTAAACATATTGCACCCAATTTATGTTAAGTGTCTTTATGCACTAACAAGTAAATTAACAATTTGATATGTTGCACTTACTGTGTAAATACATGTTTTTATATTATTATACTTGTATTTAAAAAAATGGTTACGCATTTTTTTAAGGTGTCCTTGTTAGGATTAGGGTTTGGTTTAAGATAACTTGCATGTAATTATGCATAATTTATTGTTATTATAATAGTATGTCCATGTAATGTATAACAAGGACACCTTAAAATAAAGTGCTACCAAAAATACCTGCATGTAAATACATCTGTAATTAATTTCTTATTTAAAACTACAGTATAACCCAGCCTTAAACCTATCATAAACATGATATCTGTCTCTAACCTTACCCATATTCCTACTCAATAGCAGCAAAAATATTTTGCAACACATTGTACTTATTATTTGTGTAGGTATAGTAGTTACAGATACCCCAAATAAAATGGGACAGAATTGTTTAATAAATATTTATAAACGTGTATGAATAAAAATCTGATTAACATCAACAAATCAAGTAAATCCTGTGTTTTATATGTTAATCATAATAGCATGTGGGTGAGATCCTAGTATAACCCTGTTTGAGGCTAAAAAGATTAGAGGAATAAAAATACATATCGCCTCAGGTTACGTAACCATGGTTCCCGAGTGGGGAGCGAGACACTGCGCCCCTAGGGGTCGCTACGGGAACGCCTCAGCGTGACTCGGTCTGAAGATACATATGAAAAAACACCACCTGTTGGCCGGCGACAGCCCATGACGCCACTACCGCGTACCACAATATAAGTGCCGCCGGGAGGATACATCATCAGCTTCTTCGCCTGAAGCTTGCGTCCGAAGCATGGCTCAAAGCCCAGGGGACGCAGTGTCTCGCTCCCCACTGGGGAACCATGGTTACATACGTAACCTGAGACGCCCTTCATGGGAACTCGAACTGCGCCCCTAGGGGTCGCTACGGGAACGTTATACCCACTTCACCATGCTGAGGGAATGCAAGCCAATTTCGCAAAAAGGCGAGCACTAAGCCAACTATACCCGGCTTAAGGAAGTTTCCGGACGGCTGATGCTGTCAGTGATATTATCCCCTTCGGCCAAAGGCCCGAGCTGCGTACCTAGTACTTACCTGTTAGGCGCCGGGATTACCGGGCCTAGGGTAGAGCTCAAGGTCTTGGAATCAGAAAAGATTCCTTCAGGATATGGCCAGGCACCTGGCTCACCAGGTCCTGGCCGATCACTCAGGGGTTACCACCTGCCTCCCAAGCTTACTGAGGGAACTGTCTCAACAGACCTCTTGGTAGTGTACACCCCTTTCCCTTTTTTTTTTTTTGGACCCAACATATATGGGACAGGGAGCGGGCCCAAGGCACAAACCGGGCTTTAACCAGCTCAAAAAGGGCACGAAGCAGTGCACAGAACCCTACCTCCTTACGGGATTTTTAGAAAGAACGCAGAATCTTTAATGTGCGGACTTACCACTAAGTGGATTTTTTTGTAGTGCCCAAAGTCTCATGGTGCACTTATTAGAACGTTCTATGCCTTGGAGCGGAGAACTACTCATTCCTCGGAGAGAGGGAACTCAGGCGCTCAGAAGGGAGCGGCACGCTCATAGATGACCCTCTGGTTGAGGGGAGCAATGCTGGCTCGACCAACAGGCGGCGACCTATCACAGAGCTCTGGGGCGGAGAAACTCGGACGCTCAGACGGGAGCGGCATGCTCATAGGTGACCCTCTGGTTGAGGGGAGCAGTGCTAGCTCTACCGACGGCGAGCTCTGGAGGCGGAGAACTCATTCCTCGGAATGAGAGGAACTCAGCTACCAATGAGGAGCTCTAGAGCGGAGAACTCACTCCTCAGAGTGAGACCTATAACGAGCTCTGAGAGTGGAGAACTCATTCCTCAGAATGAGAAGGCACTCCGCCAGAAGGGAGCGGCAAGCCCCATCATGAGCTCTGGAGGCGGGGAACTCATTCCTCAGAATGAGAGGGAAACTCCCCGCTCAGCAGGGAGCGGCATGCTCATAGATAACCCTCTATAGTGAGGGGAGCAATGCTAGCTCGACCAGCAGGGAGAGCGATTATCATAGAGCTCTGAGGAGCGGAGAACTCATTCCTCAGAATGAGAAGACACTCCGCCGCTCAGAGGGGAGCGTCGAGCCCAACCATGAGCTCTGGAGAGCGGGGAACTCATTCCTCAGAATGAGAGGGAACTCCGCCGCTCAGAAGGGAGCGGCATGCTCATAGGTGGCCCTCTGGGTGAGGGGAGCAATGCTGGCTCTACCAACAGCGAGCTCTGGGGAGCGGAACACTCATTCCTCGGAATGAGTGGACATTCAGACGCTCCGAAGGGAGCGGCATACTCATAGGTAATGCTGGCTCTACCTATAACGAGCTCTGGAGAGCGGAGAACTCATTCCTCAGAATGAGAAGGAACTCAGACGCTCAGCAGGGAGCGGCATGCTCATAGATAACCCTCTATAGTGAGGGGAGCAATGCTAGCTCGACCGGCAAGGAGAGCGACCTATCACAGAGCTCTGAGGAGCGGAGAACTCATTCCTCAGAATGAGTGGGAACTCAGACGCCCGCAGGGAGCGGCATGCTCAAAGGTGACCTCTAACGAGGGTAGCAATGCTAGCTCTACCTATAACGAGCTCTGGAGAGTGGAGAACTCATTCCTCAGAATGAAAAGACACTCAGCCGCTCAGAAGGGAGCGGCATACTCATAGGTAACCCTCTTATCGTGAGGGGAGTAATGCTGGCTCTACCCTTGCAGTGGTGACCAGAATGACTGAAGATCCAGGAGGATCCGCAGAAACCTCCGAGGGACTCACGTCCAGACCATCAGTAAGGCAGTTCGAGAATACAGAACCTGCCTGAAGTCATCATAAGTCCACCTGACTGCAGTTCTAGTTGGGAACTCATTCCTCAGAATGAGAGCCTATAATGCTACCTATATCGAGCTCTGGAGAGCGGAGAACTCATTCCTCAGAATGAGAAGGAACTCAGACGCTCAGCAGGAGCGGCATGCTCATAGATAACCCTCTATAGTGAGGGGAGCAATGCTAGCTCGACCAGCACGGAGAGCGACCTATCACAGAGCTCTGAGGAGCGGAGAACTCATTCCTCAGAATGAGTGGGAACTCAGACGCTCCGCAGGGAGCGGCATGCTCAAAGGTGACCCTCTAACGAGGGGAGCAATGCTGGCTCTACCTATAACGAGCTCTGGAGAGTGGAGAACTCATTCCTCAGAATGAAAAGACACTCAGCCGCTCAGAAGGGAGCGGCATACTCATAGGTAACCCTCTTATCGTGAGGGGAGTAATACTGGCTCTACCCTTGCAGTGGTGACCAGAATGACTGAAGATCCAGGAGGATCCGCAGAAACCTCCGAGGGGACTCACGTCCAGACCATCAGTAAGGCAGTTCGAGAATACAGAACCTGCCTGAAGTCATCATAAGTCCACCTGACTGCAGTTCTTAGTTGGGAACTCATTCCTCAGAATGAGAGCCTATAATGCTACCTATATCGAGCTCTGGAGAGCGGAGAACTCATTCCTCAGAATGAGAAGGAACTCAGACGCCAGCAGGGAGCGGCATGCTCATAGATAACCCTCTATAGTGAGGGGAGCAATGCTAGCTCGACCAGCACGGAGAGCGACCTATCACAGAGCTCTGAGGAGCGGAGAACTCATTCCTCAGAATGAGAGGGAACTCCGCCGCTCACAAGGGAGCGCCTCTAGGCAGGAAACTTCCACCTAACCTCGGTCGGTGGAGTTTACGGTGGTTACAGGGGAATTAGAGAGGAATGAGAGGGCTTGCCTCTCTCTGACCCACGCCTCTGTCTCACCCTAGCCGCAGGAGGGGAGGGCATGAGTCGCGAGACTAGTTTTCTAAGCCCATCTCTGATCCTCAGACCGAGATGGGTTAGGACCCTGGTTGTTCGGGCTCAGACCTGGACCTTATCCAGGACTTTAGCAGGTCAGTCTGGTACGGTGCAACGAAGCGACGGTCTGACCTGCTGCTGCATATGCCCTGCCATTTAAGCGAGATTCAGGGGCTTAGATGGCCAGGAGGGAGCCTTGAGAGAGGATGTCTCGCCATAGAGAGATAAGCTAGTTATCATCTCTTGCACAGGGGCATCCTCATTTTCACGCATCCCCTCAGTGTCAGCATAACTAGTATGCTGAAACCTATGAATACGAGAAAAACTAGCTTTCCCACTCCTTCTCAACCTCCACATCGAGATTTATGAAGAAAGGAAGGCTCACTCGAGCTGGGGGTTATTTAAATTTATTTTTATAATCCATAACCTCCAAAACTCGTTCATATGCAGCGGAGCACTAGCTGCTGCATCTAATGATGTCAGAAAGATCGCATCATCACAATCCAGCAGCTCACTGCTCGGCCGACGCAGCGAAAAGGGGCGGTCCTTTCCAGCTTATCGGCCACCACCAACTGCGAACCCCACGATTTCATTCGCCTCCGTGCCTCGGCAACGGTGGGTCTTGAATCGCGAAGCAGACGGCTGCCCTCTTTCCTCGAAAAGAGGGACAGGCGAGAGCTGAGCTTCCTCAGAGAGCCGCTCACAATGCACGCAAACCGCCCCTCAAGGACATCGCGTGCGTGCTCCATGCCCAAACAAAGACGCAACAGTCGTGTGTGTCATCGGGTGTCAAATAACGAGGACACGGATCCACACACTTCCTAAACGCCTTGCTAGTGCTCGCCATAGTAGAGTTAGAAAACTGTACTCTTACCAGATTCACTCTGCACGCTTCAAACAAACCAGTCAGTGAAGACGAAAAGCTGATGATGTATCCTCCCGGCACTTATATTGTGGTACGCGGTAGTGACGCATGGGCTGTCGCCGCCAACAGGTGGTGTTTTTTCATATGTATCTTCAGACCGAGTCACGCTGAGGGCGTTCCCGTAGCGACCCCTAGGGGCGCAGTTCGAGTTCCCATGAAGGGGAACACATTTTAAAAGCTCATGCATTATTTTTTATCAATAAACACCTCACGCCTGTAAAATAAAATCTGTTATCTTCCTCCAGAATGTGGGAATTATACCGTATCCCAGAGTGCCTCGCATGCTCTATCTATCTCTCTCTTCCCTGAGATTATTCCCCTTTGGTATTATGATTTCACCTTTGCGCTGCCATTCAGCGATTATTGATGATGTCTGTGGCTATGCTGTGCATCTGGCCTTTGACCAGAGGACACATCTTGATTCACGCAGACAAATAAAAGCATCAGAGGCAACATATCGATCTCGTACAGAGCGAGAAGAACGGACACATCGGCAAGACATTTCCTTTTGCTTTTTCATGGACAAAAATAACAAATAGATGCCATCGAAAACCATGAAGAAGCAGCTTGTTTTCATAGGAAACAAAGCATTGGCAAAGCCAATTATTAATTGGGCTTAAGTAAGATGTGTTGGCCTGCCGTGCTGAATGGATCAATGTCTGGCTTTATGGTGACGTGTGGCATTTAGGTTTCGTGCAAGAGGCAGAATGATGATTCTGTGAGGGAATGCTGTCCTCTCACACGCTTAAAGGTTACATCGCCAGGATGATTTCACTGTTATTGAGGGTTTATATTAAAGGAACAGATCACCCAAAAAGGAAAATGTCCTTTGAATTTACTCACCCTCAGACCATCCAAGATGATGATGAGTTTGATTCTTTATGAGAACAGATTTGGATAATTTAGCATTACATCACTTGCTCAAATCATTATACGATACAAAACATTAAGGCATATTGACTTTAAAACATGGGTTCTAGCCAATAGAAGCCTCAATTCCTCCAGTAAAATAGTCCATCCCCTGTTATCTTCTCACATAAAAATCCACCAACATTTTTGTTTAGAACTGTTTTGGACCGTTTTGCTTTTGCTTGATCTGTGCATATTTCTCTCCTGATTCAGAAAAGATGACTTTTTCAATAGAGCAACTATGAATAGAGGACTCGATTGAAGTAAAAACTGCCTAAATGATGGATAGATTTATTACAAACATGTAACTTATGTTTGGTGCTTTTAGACAACTGTTTGGGCTCTCATTCCGATGGCACCCATTCACTGCAGTGGATCCGTCGAGCAAGCGGTATCTCCAAAATTTCTCCAAATCTGTTTCAAAGAAGAAACAAGCTCACATCTTGGATGGCCTGAAGATGAGTAAATTCTCTGCAAATTTTCATTGTTAGGTGAAGAATTTCTTTAGGCCAGTATCTACAAGACAGACAAAGTCACATGGTATGCTGAGTTAAAGGAGTTTGTTCACCCAAAAGTATAATTCAAACCCAAATGCAGTTTCTTTTTTCATAGAAAACAAAATCATTTATTTAGTTGCTCCTTTCGGCAAAAGTAAATAGTTATCAAACTGCAAATAAAGTACAAAACAGCTTAAATAATGCCATAAATATTGTTCCTATAACACTCTATTCCAAGTCACTGAGGGGTCCTTCTTAATAAGAAAAAAATGAATACTGCAGAAAACGGCACTCTATTTCAAGAACCCTCTAGCGTTATATTATCAACATAATTAATTTTATCTGTTGCAATGATTCAGTGCAGATGATCAATACACATTGATAGAGACTTCAATTCAGTCTCATAGTTACAGTCAGCGGTGTGTCATACTCTATATTGGGCTTTTGGTTTACTGTGATTGGAAAATGATCCCATTACATTTATTCATCTTATTTGACTTATACCATCAACAGTTTGGGTTGTTATACTCACCAAGTCTATATTTATTTGATCAAACTTACAGTAACAACTGTAATAGTGTGAAATATTATTACAACATGCTCAACAAACATTTATAATTATTATCAGTTGAAAACAGTTGTGCTGCTTAATATTGTGTGTAAGCCATGATGCATTTTTTTCAGGTTTATTTTAGGAAGAACTGCATTCATTTGAAAAATAAACATTTTATATGATTATAATGTATTTACTGTAACTTTTGATGTATCCTTGCTGAATAAAATTATTTATTTATTTCAAACACCCAAAAACGTACTAATTACAAACCTGACATTATAGTGCATAAGTCATGTCTTTTATTTTGTCACCATATGTTGAGATTGAATGTACTGTGGCATTTGTGGCATGTAATCATGTCATCATTTTAAGTTTTGGATGAAGTATTCCTGAGTCTGTTTCAGAGAACAAATGAGAGGATCATCAGGTGAGGTTTTGATAACCAGTAGGATGAAGTGGAATAAAATGGTGCTTGTCTTTTAATTAAAACAGATAATAAACAAAGAAAGACAAGAGAGGAAAGCTGAATCTGGATACATGAGTCTTGTGTGCTTCTGTGGATTAAGGTTGTGCTGATGGAGAAATAGGAGGTAAATGATGAATAAGGAACCCTTGCAGACAGAACTGCACTACAGATTGAGTCAATCTCAGTCTGTTCACCAGGAATAATTGTAGCTTGAACGTAATATCAACTCCCTCCAACACATACACTTTGCCTCAGAGAGATGGAAAAGCTATTACACGCTATAAAACACCATGAAACTTCATATTTTGAAACTCCAAAAAATAAAGTTCAGTTCATATTTACAAGTGATGCTGTGTGCATCATACTTGTCCTCTGAATATTTAAATGCTTGAATTTTAAATAAAGAACATCAACAATTCTCATTTTGCATTCCGTAGCAAAAGTGACAGCCTACAGGTTTGGAACAACATGAAAGTGAGGAAATGATGACAGAACTTCCATTAGATGAAAGAGTACTGTTGCTTTAAACTGGTCGGCACATCATCCATTTAAACAGACATCAGTTGATAGCAGCCTGGATGCTGAATTGCCAAATTACATTTTGCCCTCTAATGCTGAACAGAGCAATGTTTCTTAATGTCAGCTTTAATCATATGACATGTTACGACTCCTTAAAGATGCAATTCAACATCAAATGTTTTATTGCTGACCTTCAAGATCTTTAATACACTAATGAGAGTCAAAAGGAAAATATGTGAAAATTAAATTTATAGAGTTTACACTGGAATGACATTTACATCACAGCTGCTCGGCAGTGAATGTCAGACTGCGCTTGCAATATTCTCTTCCATTCTTTTCCCTAATTCCCTTGAGACCAGGTGAGAACATAGTCATCAACGCATCAAAAAGGCATTTTGACTTTGTGAGGTCACAGTCATCCCAGGCTCAGCTGACAGGAAATTACAGGACAAATGTTCAGTCAAGCAGAGAGATGCTTTAAAAATGTGAATGAAAATACTCCTCAACTCTCAGATGGTGGTTGACAGTTGGAAATAAGTTTTTCAGTTTATTGTTGTTTGATGAATCATTTTGCTTACATTGCATTTACATTACATGCATTACATTACATTACATTACATGCATCATTGCGTGTTGAAACACGTTTGAAATTAATGTACCAAAATAATGTTATGAGCATGTACAACCTGAATTCTGTAAATGTTGGGACATTTTTATATATATAAAAAAAAATCACATGAGCCAATATTTTGTTCACAATAGAACATAGATAAAATAACAAATGTTTAAACTGAGAAATTAAAAAAATGTTACGCACAAATTGAGCTCATTTCAAATGTGATGCCTGCTAGAAGTCTCCAAATAGTTGGGACGGGGGTATGTTTACCATGGTGTAGCATCTCCTCTTCTTTTCAAAACAGTTTTAAGACGTCTGATCATCGAGATTATGAGTTTCTGGAGTTTTGTTGTTGGAATTTGGTCCTATTCTTGCCTGATATAAGTTTCCAACTGCTGAAGAGTTTGTGGTCATCTTTGATGTATTTTTCATTTAATGATGCGCCAAATATTCTCTTTAGGTGAAAGATCTGGACTGCAGGCAGGCCAATTCAGCACATAGACTCTTCTACTATGAAGCCATGCTGTTGAAATAGCTGCAGTGGTTTTGCATTGTCCTGCTGAAATACACAAGGCCTTCCTGAAATACACGTTATCTGGAGGGGAGCATATGTTGCTCTAAAATCTTTATATACAGTACCTTTCAGCATTAATAGTGCCTTCCAAATCATGCAAGCTGCCCATACCGTATGCACTTATGCACCCCCATACCATCAGAGATGCTGGTTTTTGAGCTGAACACAGATGACACGACGGAAGGTCTCCCTCTTTGGCCACAGCGGCTGGGATTTCCTACAAGAATGTCAAATTTGGACTCGTCTGACCATTGAACACTTTTCCACTTTGAAACAGTCCATTTTGAAATGAGCTCATTTAGTGGATAAAAGTGTAAAATGTATCCGTGTAAACACTTGTTATGTTCTCTATTTTCTATTGTGAATTAAATATTGGCTCATGTTATTAGAAAGTAATTTTGTTTTTATTTTATTACAGTAAAATTTAAAATGTCCCAACATTTCCGGAATTTGGGTTGTACAACAATAAAATTACATGGTGTTTCAACTTTGACATTGGCCTGGAAATTGTTTAAAAGATTTGTGAAATGTTTGAAGGTTGAAAGCCTTGTGGCTAGTGCTCCAATACATGGCAAGACTGCTCTTCGACCTGAGTTCTCCTCTCTCTGTCCCACTCAGCTTCTGGTCAACTCTCTCCTGTCTCTAGATAGATAGATCGATCGATCGATAGATAGATAGAGATAGATAGATAGATAGATAGATAGATAGAGAGATAGAGAGATAGAGAGATAGATAGATAGATAGATAGATAGATAGATAGATAGATAGATAGATAGATAGATAGATAGATCGATCGATCGATAGATAGATAGATAGATAGATAGATAGAGATAGATAGATAGATAGAGAGATAGAGAGATAGATAGATAGATAGATAGATAGATAGATAGATAGATAGATAGATAGATAGATAGAGAGATAGATAGATAGATAGATAGATAGATAGATAGATAGATAGATAGATAGATAGATAGATAGATAGATAGATAGACAGACAGACAGATAGATAGATAGATAGATAGATAGATAGATAGATAGATAGATAGATAGATAGATAGATAGATAGATAGATAGATAGATAGATAGAAAAGGTTCCGCTGAAAGCTAAGACTCAATCGATTCTCCATTCCTCTGTGTCACCTTGATTCAGATTGAGAGAGTGTAACAGTCAAGTTCTCTGCTCAACAGAAAACTGAACAGTCAAAGGCAGTCTGCAAAACCAGCAAAAACTTGATTTCTGTAATGCTAGCCTGTGAAAATCGTACTGCCACAATGATAGCATGTTTGAAATGTTTTGTATTTAATTGCTAGTGTATTCTGCATGGTTGCTGGGGGTTGTTTACTGACCAAGTCAAAAGAGCCGACCTTCAAGACATTGGCTGCATCCAAAAGATGAAAAATGCTGCCTCCGCAGGCAGAGGTAGGAAGACAACAAAGAATGTCCGAATCAAATGAATGCAATGATCACATACTGTATCTTTTTTTGGAGATACCTTTATTTTTGAAGGTATCAACTATGTCTGCTCCGCAAAATACAGCCAAACGCACATGAGAAGTGATAAGGAAATAAGACAAGATCATGCTGATATTATGGTCTATAAGTCCTCCCCGAACATACAATAATTAACAAAGATGACTTGTTAACAAACATACTTCTGCTGGGAAATTTTTATATACACAAATCGAAGTAGCCTACTTGAAAGTGAAACCAACGTGTTGTGCATTTTATAATGAGTTTATTTCTTATAGCCTATAAAAGCCCTCAAAGTGATGAAAAATAAAAATGCAATAAATCTTTTGTCCTTTATAGAAGAATATTATTTACAGGAAAAACTCTAGCTCCTTCATCTTCTTGTTCCCTACCTGATCTGTATATTCTAATACCAAAATGTATGCACATTGTTTGTAAATGGCAAACGTTAATCGCTCTGTAAAAAAAAAAAAGTCCTCCCTGAACTTCCCGCTGCACTGTATCTTGCTCTCTCATTGGCTGTAGGTCATCACTGATGTATTTTTTCAGTCAGAACTCATTCACAAAGCAGGAATGTGAATTGCTGACAGCTCAGATATTTAGCCGATGCGTGCGTGTATGTAAGCTTATTTGCAATACATGCATATTTTGGGCTATGTTGTGAGAATTTGCAGCACACGGGCTGTCAAACAAATGAAGATGTTTTCTTTATTTGCAGGTGTTTTATTTTTTCTATTTGCATGTGGGGTTTTTCTGCAGCATGTTGAGCTCTCTCGGCCACCGTATAAAGCAGCAAGCATATCTAAATGAGGCAACAACACTCCCTAAAAATTCAGACACCATTATCTCCAATCTGTCTGGAAGTTTAAATTAATCCTGAAAACCTTCATAAGCTGATTCAGATTCAGACTCAATTAGAGTTGGACAAAAACTCTCCAGGCAGATGTCTCTTGTTTCCCAAAAGTACAAGCATGTTACCAGCTCTTATAATTTCAGGTAAGAACCCTACACACTATTGTTCTCGATTTGTTTCATAAGAGTCGAGTCAAGTTACCACATATCCACATTACCACATGATTTTGCCACTGTGTCATTTTTGTAATATATTACTTAAGGATAATTGCTTTCATAGAGGAACTTCACCTGTCTTATGACAAAAGACAACCACAGGAACATACATGCTTCAGGGAGAAAGGAAACATGATTTTGTCATGAAGTGGATGTAATTGAATGGAGTCTCATTTTCCACCTACAATGTATTCCTGAGGGCACATTACACAGGGGGCTGTAAATCCCTCAGGGAGTCAGGATTAATGTTACACTTTAGAGAAAAGAAAAGGGCTATGGTGCTGGGTAATGGGACCCCTACTAGAGACTCCCTGCTATCTCAGAGAAATCAATGGAGAAATATCACATTTCTCTCTTCAGGTGTGTATACAAGCAGCAACAAGCACAACTAGCGTTAGTGGGTTTAGTGCAGATTATTTTCAACAGTTTGTGCCTTCAATGATGCTGCCACAACCATTACACTTGATGATAGGGATGATTGTACCTCTGTGTTTGGATTTAGCTTTTGCTGAAAAGAGCACGTTGCTTTCAGGTCAAAGACTACACGTTTAGTCCCATATTTTTCAGGTTTTTCTACAAGGCTTCAAACACCAAATATGACTTAATGTTGGCCTTTCTCAGAAATGCTGTCCTTTTCAAAAGAGGAAGTATTTGAAAGTGCTTGAAAGATTGTTGATGTCTGGACACCTTCCATTTTAGCCAAAGAGCTCTGAAAGTGGCAACTGCATCAAATCTGTAATACAGAGTTTTTCAAACTGGGGTCTTTGGACCACCGGAGTGATGCAAAGGAAGAAAATATTTATAATTAATTTATTATAGTACTGTCATGACAACTCTTGGAGAGTTAGCATGATAATATACACTGTAATATACATGGCAATGTTAATGTGTTTGGTCTTGGTGGAATAACAGAACAAGTACAGGAGACTTGCTACTGCCAATACATCCACAGACATGCTACTATTATTGTGTAGGAAATACTGCTCATATAGGTGCTTCTAAAAAAATTATATTGTGAATATATATATATGTAAATTATTTCAAACAGTGAAACTTTCACTTATTCTAGATTCATTACATGTAAAGTAAAACATTTCGGTAACGTTTTAGAGTAGGGAACACTTATTCACTATAAACTATGGCCTTTTCCTCAATACATTTTTTTACAAGTTTTTTTTTTGTTTTAATTTTGATGATTAGATCTTACAGCTCATGAAAGTCAAAAATCCAGTATCTAAAATATAAGAATATTTACATTTGAGTTTGATTAAATGAACATCCCTACAGTATACATTCGGGGTATCTCTTGTTCTTTGAAACCACAATAATGGGGAAGACTGCTGACTTGGCGATGGTCCAGAAGACGATCATTGACACCCTCCACAAAGACACCCTAAGTCAAAGAAGGTCATTACTGAAAGCAGTGGCTGTTCACAGAGTGCTGTATCAAAGTATATTAAATGCAAGGTTGACTGGAAGGAATACATTTGGTAGGAAAAGGTGCATAAGCAACAGGGATGACCGCAAGCTTGAAAATACTGTCAAGCAAAGTCGATTCAAACACTTGGAAGAGCTTCACAAGGAGTGAACTGAAGGAGTATTTGGGGTGCGTGACGTCTTCTGGTGTTGGTGTTTCCATTGTGTTTTTTTATCAAGTCCAAAGTCAATGCAGCCATCTACCAGAAGATTTTGGAGCACTTTTTTCTTCCATCTGCTAACAATCTTTATAGATATGCTGATTTCATTTTCCAGCAGTACTTAAGCACCTGCCCTCAATACCAAAACCACTTCCAAGTGGTTTGCTGACCATGATAATACTGTGCTTGTTTGGCCAGCCAACATGCCTGACCGGACTCTCATATGCAATCTATGGGATATTTTCAAGAGAAAGATGAAAAACATTAAATTCAACAATAAAGATGAGCTAAGGCTCAATGGCGCCTCAGCAGGGACACAGGCTGATCGCTCCCACTTTTGAAAAGTTTTACTTTACATGACATGAATCTAGAATATAAGAAATATTCACTTTTTTAATTGAAAATTTTCACAATATTTAAATGTTTTAGAGATGCTCCTGTATACACAAAATAACCCTCATATATAAATTACATGAAATCACCATTTAGCAGATCTATACATGTGGAGCAGGGGAAGGTGGAGGGTGCTGCAACTGCTACAGCACACACTAGCCAAATATTTGAATGTTAAGCAGGAAGCTCATTGGATGCTGCTGTGAAAATCATGTATGTAATAATGATGTGATTACTATTATCCGCCTGCACTATCTGAATTGTCATAATTTAAATTCAGTTATGATTATAATTTAATAATATTTGGGGGTCTGTAGCATAAAACGTTTGAAAACCCCTGCTCCAATGGTTAATAGTTGCTCAGATTGCTAGATGAATATTCTATAGCAATACTGGTTTTATGAGTTTATTTGCTCTTACTCCATCTCAAGATTCCACACTAGAGGACAAAAGTTGCTCTTTCCAGCTCAGGAGTTTCATTTAAGTATAAACTTTGAGTTAATTTTTTTCTTAAACTTCTTTAAGTGAAAGACAAAACTTTGACAGGCATTTTCAAACCTGAACACACTTTGTTAGGTGAGGAGGAACCTTTTGAGGAAACACTTGTGGCAAAAGTCTCAATTATCTCTACATAATCACAATGCTTTATATAAATCTCTCTCTCTCTCTCTCTCTCTCTCTCTCTCTCTCTCTCTCTCTCTCTCTCTCTCTATGTCTTTCGTATGGATAAAACACAAGTGGATTTATGTTGAACACAGAAATTGTTAACATAGTCAGTGTGTTCTGTCAAGATGACTCAATTCCTAAAAATAGCTAGAGGAAGAGACAGCTAGCTTTCCTCAGGGATCTATTACTTATGCATTTCTTTAGTGCATTTGGGTAGGAATGTTGCTTTAATATTTACCACCATTCTGTACATTACAAATTTCCCACATCCCCTCAGCGAACATTTTTGTCCTGGCAATCACCAAGCGAAGAACAAAAACAAAAAAAAGCAAGCTCCCCAGACCCCTGAACATACGCATATGCAACAAAATAACTTTCCAATATAACAAGTCCCTGTTCTCTGATGCGCACAGTATATTTTCTCAGTTGCAACCGCCCTGATACAGTTTCCTGGATCTGAGGCGGATCTCTGACAGCTTGGAGTTGATCCCAGTACCAATCTGGCCCCTCCGTGCCAACGGGAAACAGGCCAGCATGGCATCTGAAGGAAGACTGACATTACGACAACAGTCGGAGGCTCATGAGTGAGATAGAGGGACGGAGAGAGCGACACAGAAGTTCCTCAGTGTTGCCAGAGCTGTCAGACCATTAAAAAGCCAAATGATGATGAATGAGAGAGATCAGCCTGTCGGAAAAAGCCCCCCTGGCTGTCATCATCCAGCTACCCCACTCTCAATCCTCATTCCACTTTTGAAGGGTTTTTCCTCTCAAATATTTACATCCCGATGCATTCCAATTCCCGACACAGCTCTGAGATACACGCTGATCGTGTTGATGATTTGGTGTTAGAAATTGAATTATTGCATATGGTGATAACAGTCACAGAAAAGGAGTATTTTCGTGCCTCCATCTATACATAGGGACGTAAAATTGCAGAAAAGATATTGAATGAATAGAGTGGGCTTATGAAAGTGGATGGGAAATGTAAATCAAAGACAGTAAATGGATAAGAGCATCCACCTACGACTACGAGTGGAACTTCACAGCGGCAGGAGTCTAAGAACAAGCTGAGAGTAAGTCATGATGAAAAGCTAAGAGAATTTGTTTTGCTGTTTTGAGTGGTGCCAAATACTAGTAGAGATATTTACTGTACATAACTCTGAGTTTGAAGGGATTCAGGGGAGCAAACTGGATATGTTCCAAAACTTAGCATCCTGCCTCACTGATTAAACAGGCAGCTGCCTTCAACGGTCACGGAACCTGATTGATTTGAAGTGCTTTACACAGGCACCAACTCCACAAGGGAGACTTGACTTGCAATGTTTTAAAAGTACGACAATGTTGCTAAGCTAACAATGTGAAAACAAGCCTACAAAAATATTTTATCTAATTTAAATTTATTGGATTGTCGAAACTGGAAAATTATTTTGAAGTAGAGGAAAAAATTGCCTGATGCCACAATACAATGCATGGTACGGTATGTAATCTCTTATGTAAAGTAATATACATATATACATTATATCCCTGTTGAAAAAACTAGCATATGCTGGTTAGGTATGTTTTGAAGCACGGCTGCTGAGCTGGTTTAAGCTGGTCCTCAGCTGAGCTGATTAAACTGATCATGTGCTGGTCCTAAGCTGGTCCTGAGCAGGAGCTAGTTGCTAAGGCCCAGTTTAGGACTAGCTCATGACCAGCTAAGACCAGCTTAAACCAGCTCAAACCAGCACCTATGCTACAAAACACCTAAACAGCATATGCTGTTTTTTTCAACAGGGATAGACTATTGCCAAAACCAGTTTTAAAGTGTTTGAAAAAGTAAAAATACCAAAGCCAATTAGGTTTTTTATTTGAAAGGTGGGTCATCCTTTCATACAGCCACAATGTCAAGCATTTCATTGCAATTTCAACCTGAGGCCTGTCTCTTCTACATCTCTGCTTTGATGCTCTGGCCTCCAGGCAAGAGTGCTCTGCACAGTAAACACCTGAGCCTAGATGTACCCCCACTTGATGAATTGAATAAATAATACAACACTACAAAACAGAATTGTTGAGTGACAAAGCATGGGAAAAGTACCCACAGAAAGGAACCGATAAAGCAAGAAAAGAAGAAATACGTTGAAAAAAAAAAACATTTGGGAAAGGTCAGGATCAGATAAGTGCAGTATTAAAGATACCAGCGACAGAAAGACCGAATGTGAGACAGATGCTGGAAACACACAGGCAGTCATGGTGAGGCAGCCCCAACGTGATTGAGAGCTGCTTTGCCTGTGGAGACATCGATCCACATATTGACCGAATGCCCTCGCTCCTGCCTTTATCGTACTACAGCTCAGCGAGGCTCCCAGAGGAAGAGTGACCGGCGAGAGGACAAAGAGCGTACAGCGGGAAGAACAGGTCTCTAGTTATTCATCACCTATCACAGGATTCTGTTGACATTTAGTCTTTGACTCTCCTTATAGATGACACCCGCTTCAAAAAATATTTTTCTTCGTCATTTTAAGATAGGTAGGTGAACAAATATGACTTTTGCGGTTCGAGTAGCATTATGCAAGATCTTTGTGTAGGTTTTCAAGAGATTAAGCCAAACAGAGATAGCAAATCTAAAGGCTCTTTCACATGACTCCTATCAGGGCTTTTGCTTTGACCTCCACATGAAAAGCGTTGCAGGTAGTATCATGGCTGGGCAATTTTATGAGTTTACTAATAGGTAATAAGCAGCGATTGTACATCATATAAACAGTTTGAGCTGGACATAACTTTGATACACTGCGGAGAGAAAATTGAACATGAGTTGATGAAACGTTACTGACTCTGGGATGCTCTAGGTGAATTTCAATTAGAACCGAGACACTGCTCTAAAACAATGGTTGTCAACTGGACCCAGGACTTAGATTTTATATTGGACATTACTGTGAAAATAAATAGTTGAGAACTTGTTGAGAAGGTAAAGCTCACCCATGAAGTTCAATGCACTGGTCAACGTTAATATAACTTATATGAAAAGGACTTACATGTTTACAATTCAGTTTCTATCATTCTCTGAAGAGACTGAAGAACCTCATGTGAGCTCATGTCTAGGATTCTTTTCAAAACTCAATCACAGATCAACAGTTTATATGGGTCAAACATATTTCCATCTCTTTTTTCTATAGGCCTGGTGATATCATTTTTACTGTCATAAATATATGACCCACCATGGGTGATACATTTATATGATTAAGATCACAGATGATTAAGATCTCAGACAACCTCCACAATTATTAGATCTGTTACACCTAGATCTTGTTGTTTGGCGTTGTAATTTCAGAAACTGGCTGAAGAAAATTGTGACCCTGCTGCCATAGTATGCCACAAAGTTGAGAAGAAGTGTAGTGTTCTTAGGTTTGCTAACAATGGAAAATAACGGATAGGGAAATTACAGGTTCCTATTTGGATCCTTCACCAAAGGAGCAACTGTAATAGAAAAGAACCAGAATGCTCCTGGGTATTTTCTCTATAGGTATTATAAACCTCCTTGGCAAAAAGCCTTAATAACAAACTGCACTCAGCAGATTCCAACTTAATCACTCAAATCAACTCAAATAATAATTCCTTACATCACTAATGTGATTTTGAGCCATTGATTTTCTACATCCTTCTCTCTTGTCAGTTCCTTAACCTGAAATATAAGGAACTCAAGCTGGTAGTGCTGTTAAATGAAAGCTTGACTTTATGGTCAGGTCCAGTCTCTAAAAGAAACATGCAATAAGGAACATTTGATAGAATTCTCAAAAACCCACAATTCCTACCATAGATGCTTGGCTGCCACCCATTGGTGAGCTTTGGTGAATTGAGATCTTTAAAATCCTTGACCAGGCATCTTACTGTGTTCCTCAAGTCAGGTGAGAGTAGAAGTTTCTCCTAGATCATCTCATGTGGTCTCATTGAAGGAGGGGCCAATGTGAAAGTGCCATTACATTGTAAGTGAATCTTGATTAAAGGTCTTCCAGCACATGTTAGTGTGTATGTGGTGTGTAGTAGTGGTTCAATCCCTGTAACGAGTGAGCCATGAGCCATCACCGTTGTGCCCTTGAGAAAGGCACTTAACCCCAGGTTGCTCTGGGGGAATTGTCCCTGTAATAAGTTCATGTGCTGTTCTATGGTGACATTGCGTGTAAGTGACAGAAACAAATTCTGCGGGCTCTAGTCGTGAAGCAATATATAAAGATTCTAATCTGTTTTATATAGTAGTGTCACAATGAGAACTGGAGCTAAACAAGCTGCTGGCACTTGTGAGAAATCATGAGTAAAGGAGGTGCAAAAGAGATTAATAAAGCAAAAATATTTTTTTTAAACCTGCACTTTAATGTTTCCAGCATTTTTACGTTGTATTCTTTCCTTACTGGAGCTATGTAATTTTAAAAAGATTTGACATTTGACAACGTAAAACTACACCCTGGCCAGCAGTCCTCATTGTGCAAATTTATGTTACCTTTTAAGTTGACAGACAGAGAAAATGACAGCTCTGAGAAGGGCGCTTTGTTCCCAGCAAAACCTACATTTAGAAGAAAATGCCTCATATTTAAAAAAGTTAGTTAACACTGGAATCTGGAAAATTACTGCCTTCAATTTGTTCTGGGAATTTGTGGGTTCAGAAATCGCAATTATGTAATGCTGTGCATTTTTCTGAAAAATAGTTGATGGCCATTTTTCACTTTTTCACTTACCACTAAAGTACGTTTTAGTAAGCACTAGTAAAAATGATTTAGGTGGGTTATTTATTACCTCATTTAGTTGGGTAATTGATGCTATATCAATGTATTTTATAATTTTCTATGCCAAACTTTATGAGAAACATAGTCTTGTTGAGCAAACCTCATGAATCAATTCGTTATATTTCCTTATAAGCTTTATTGTAAATGAAATTTGTTCGCTAACATTTATAAATACAATTAATCCAACATACGACTTCACATATGAAAAGCTACAAGCTGAAAAGGTGTATGATTGTTTCCATAGTACCTCTGAAACTTTACTGTTATCTCACATGGGACTTAAATGTTTACCTGATGAACACAAGATCAAATTATCTTCTATTGTTCTTTAAGTTATCTGTTTTTTTTTTCTTTAAAGCAATCAGCTATTCCTAGAAAAAAAACATCTAAAAGGAGTCTGTCCCTTGAGGGAAAAGGCAAAATATTATAATCTGTCATCTAGCTCATTAATATGCAAATTGAATCCTGTTTAGTCAGTCGTTTTACCATGTGAGTTAGGTTGTTATATGCCACATCATATTTGTAGAGATGTAGAAAACGTAACATTGATGCCTTTTCAATTTGAATATTAATGAGGTTTAAATCATTTGCTGCTCTTCCAGATTTAACAGGTTCTTGCATTTATTAAAGTGTACACAACAAACATCTCCGTAAGATAGATCTTCAAACAAGGCAAGCAATTCTGAGACAGACCAAATCCTATTTGGAAGAGTTAAATGGCTGTCTTTGAGCAGAATAATGCATTGACAGTGCAAATCAAAATATGTGCTAAACTTTAGAGTTACAAGTCAAGTAAATGAAAACCCAATTTAGGCTGATGATACACGGTGCAACTTTTTAAGCAATTTTGCCAGGCAACTTTTTTTTAGCAATGTTTTTTGGGCACTTTCACATTGAGAATGTTGACAAATTTCTATCTGGTTATTTTAGATCAGTCGTGGGCCCTGTGTCTCACCTGGTTGCTCGCTGACGGCAATATTGCTCAAAAAGTTGCCCAGTGTCTCATCAGCCTTAGAAGTTCAACAAATACACAACAATGTTACAATATGAGAACCTCAAAAGGTCAATACAGAAATTCACAATTTTCATGAGAAACCCACTAATCAGTTCTTCTTATTTTGTATTTTTTGGTCAAAAGAGTTGTGAGTTGTAGGAACAAAATATTCTCAAAGACTTGTGATGGTGCAACAATTTGGCAGGATTTTGCACCTGATTCAACATATACTGGCTTTATAATGTTACGTAAATTGTAAATGTCTCGAAAGTAATGCTGTAATATAACATGAAACTAGTACATTGACATTTTCTTCATAATTCAGTTTGCAGTCAATAAAGCTGTTCTGACCTACAGGCCTTTTGTACTGACTTTTAAGACATATGTTATTTAAAAAATCGATTGCAGCTTGAAGGTGAAAAAAGGTTGAAAAAAACAAACAAAACAAAACAGGATTATTTCCAGGTCAGTCTTGCCTAGTGATGGGAACAGGTCAAAGAACACACAGAAAATAATAATAACAAATAAATAAATAAAATAACAACCTAGACCAGAAAACCTGATTAGTTTTGAACATGCACATTACCATATCAGCTGTAGCCAACAATTAATATCCTACAACAGAGTCATTAATCTGGTGAAATTATATTCAATCCAATACAGTAGTAGTTAGTAATAATAATAATAATAATAAGAAATCCATGCTTCTTCATTATTAGCTTATTTTCTCTCTATCTGACATTCTGCCTGCAACTCTTGCAAGTTTTCCCCCAATAAAACAAAAATATAAAAATAAAACTATCTAACCTTTTTCAATGGAAGTGGCTGCTGCTCAGTGACTGACGTTTGTAATTTAATGAACAGCATTGTTTCCCTGACTTTATATGCACCTGATCTGATCATCAACATCAAACTTTGGCCTCAGCAATAACCTGAATATCATCATAAGGATTTCACTGACACTTCTGCAATAATCCACATGCTATTTTTCTATTTTATTCGAAGAACAATAACATGCAACACGCTATTAAGAAACAAAAAGAAAAAAAGAAAAGAAAAAGAAAGACATATTACAACAAACAAAACAAAAACAAGATATACATATATACAGATGTATGTATATATAAAATCAAATGATAATATATTGTAAAATTCACAAACTTTCAAAGTTCTTACAGCTTTCTCTGATTCTGTCAATATACAGTCATGGCCAAAAATATTGGCACCCTTAGTAAATATGACCAAAGAAGGCTTTGAAAATGATTCTGCATTGTTAGTCATTTTGATCTTTTATTTTAAAAATAAAAACATCTAACCTTTCATTGCATAATAAGAATTAAAAATGGGGGGATATCATTATGAAATAAATGTTTTTCTCTAATACACATTGGCTACAATTAACACATAGTTTAACCAGCTTTAACAGTTTAACAGCTCTAAATGTTCTCCTAAAATGCCCGATGAGGTTATAGAACACATGACAAGAGATCAGAGACCATTCCTTCATCCAGAATCACTCCAGACCCTTTAGATTCACAGCTCCATGACGGTGCTTCTTCTCTTCTCTTCTCTTCACTTCACTCATTTTCTACAGGGTTCAGGTCAGAGGACTGGAATGGTAGCAGAAGCTTGGTTTTGTGCTCAGTGACCCATTTTTTCAAACCCATCTTGAGTATTTGCTGTTATCTTAAAACCACTTCACTAGTTTGTGAAGCTCCATTATCTTTTGCTGCACATCAGAAATATATTCTTTGTTTTTTCTCATTGTGATGGATGATTAAGGGAATTTGGGATTTGTTTTCCCTGCTATTTATATTTCTCTGAAACAGGAAGCCATGGCTGGATAATTTCATGTTCATAATCACCCCTGGAGTGCTCAAAATTATGAATATGAATGGGAATATATTCAAATCTGATATATTTTACTCATAATAATTTATAGGGGTGCCAATAATTGTGTCCAATGTGTATTTGAGAAAAATATTTATTTTATAATGATATTTCCCCCCATTTTAAATTCTTATTATCCAATGAAAGGTTAGATGTTAGATTTGTATTTTTTTAAATAAAAGATCAAAAGAATTAACAATTCAGATTTATTTTCTAATTATTAATGTATTACTAATACATTTTTGGACCTTACACCATAGTGTAACTGAGTATGTACAGTACCAAAATAAGTGCAAGGCAGTTTCCTCATATTCATTACAAAAAATAAAATTTATATTTATTCCTTTTTTAAGTTTTTGTAAATAAAAAATATAGCTGAATAAAATCTACGAATGAGCTTAAAAGAAATGCATTTCATCTTATTTCTAAGATTATATTTAAGTGGAAGGAGCCACACTTTTCTCCAGCTAATCAATTTTCATTTAAAAAGAGACCCAGTGAGACTAAATATAAGGCACGGTAACATTTTCTCTTTGGATAAGAATATGAATAGCTCTAGCATTACTCATGGGGTATGATGAAAAACAAATTTTACCAACATAAGATTTAGTAACATCAAAAGACACTGAACCGGGAGAATGTTTTTATCAATACCTCTAAATAGCATTTGTGTACCTGAAGGGATTGAACCAAAAACCATTGCAAAAATTCACGTGCAATTCCCCTCACCACAATAACTTCCTCTGACGTTTATCCAACCAGGAAATGTAGTTTTTCTTCCATTAAACTCTTTAGCACTGTTACCAATAAGTCTCATTTAAATTTTAACCATTCGTGTTTTAGCTGAATTATTAAATTAATATAAATTCAGATAGTCTGTCATTTGTCATCTCCTACGCTAATTATTTTCTTTCGCTGATGAAGAGTAGGCAGTGCTGAACTCTATTTCCCAAGATGCCGTGCGGTTTTGGCTCTGTTCGCGCACGCGACATGTCAACAACACCAAAGTCACACTGGAGTGAATACGAGCCGCAACATATATCACAGTATGATCGGTAAGCAGTTATTGATTAGCGACAACATAAAGCTGTCCGTAAGCTATTCTACCCATGTCTTTATTTCCCGTTGGAACTGATTTTGAATGCTGGTGATTTAGCGTAATTTGACATTGTGCCCTGTACCTTCACATAACAGCTGACTGCGGCCAGTCTTACAATGATAGCGTTATTGTGAGACATAACCTGATACAAATACAGTAAAATGTATCTCAGAGAACAGTTGTAAAGAAAAACGGAGCTCTAGGTTAATAATAAATTACGTGAATTCAAAGAAATGTAAAGAGTGTGTTGACAAATAGCCAAACGTTAGCATTTGAAACTTTTCACTCTTCGGTTTAGTAATAATAATAATGATGATGATGATAATAATAATAATAATGAGGATCAGACTTTTTTATTCAGGTGGGTTTATATTTAAAAGTCTTGCTTTTTTTTACAGACACATACCTTTTTTACAGAGACACATAATTTTGAGAGTTATGAAAACAACAAGTTATGAAACAGCAAAACATTAGAAGGTAATAATAATAATAATAATAACGGGGACTTGTTCAGTAATACTGTGAAATAATTAATTGTATAAATCAATGTATTTAAATACATAAAATAAATACCCCAGACTTCACTTTCTTACACAACTGCTATACTAACAAATTATATAACATCTTTTATTTACAAAAATGAATAAAAACATAATAATAACTACAAAAATTAATTTAGTAATATTTTGTCACATAATGATGATTAAGTATATGCTATAAAGGCATGAAATTGCTTATATTAATACAATAATACACATTTTGAGGAAATCATAGTTTTGCTGCTTCTTCAGATAAAAGACCATCAGTCTCATCATTTGCTTGTTCCAGATTCATGCGATTTATGCTTTTATGTTTTTCAGCATGCTTTGTTTTTTTCACTTAGTTAGCATTAGGGATGCACCGGTTGACCGGCCAAAGATCGGAACCGGCCGGTTTTTGCTTATAATGCGCGATCGGCAACCGGCCGGTTTTTGTCTTTTTTTCAGCCGATTTTTCCGAAAGTGCGAACATGTCATTTGTGTGGAAGACATTCGGCAGAAGCACAACACACACAGAAAAACAGATACAATGAAGCGAACAGTCGTTGGTGTAACATTACTGGCACACAAATAAGAGCCGCTTTCCTTTGCTGCTCTAGCTGAAGTTGCTAGTGATGGGTCGGTCTTGAACGATTCATTCATTTTGAACGGATCTTTAATGAGACTCGAGAAGAACGAGTCGTTTCGGGGAGTGATTCGTTCAGTCGCGCATGCGCACCATCCTAAAGGTTCTGTACTGGAATTAGTTCACCTGTTTTGAGTCTTCGGGTTTTTCGAGTCGTTCGTTCATCTTGAACGAGACTCAAAGGTCCGAGTCGGTAAAATGATCCGAACTTCCCATCACTAGAATTTGCGCGAGCGTATCTGTCCACGCCCTGCACAAGAATAGACCGTGAACAGTTGTTCAGCGCAGCTTCTTACGTGTTGGATGAGAAAAGAAACAGACCAACTTATGACAAAGCTGAAATGCTACTTTTTGTAAAGAATAAAACGTTCAAACGTATAAACGTCAGTTCTGTACAAGATTATTATTTTTATTTTACCTTAAAATTACATTGACTTAATTCGATTTAACAAGCACGAGCTGTAGCATCTTTGTTTTTGCTCGTTGCACTAAACATTATTTGATTTAACATTTTGGTATAATTTATTTATATAGCTTACTTTGGTTTTATTTAGTTTCACTGGTAAATACCTTTTTTCTTTACACCAATTTTTAAAATGACAACAAATGTTGATTAAGTAACATCTTTGTTTGGACTGTTGAATGTGTGTTGGTTGTGTTGTTTAGAGTGTAACTATGCAAACGTTGCCTTTAATTTCAAATGGTTACTGTTTTCATTTAAGGCCAGTTTTATGTAGTTTCAACCCAATTTAAAAACCATCTTGGTCCATCTTCAACTGGGGTTGACCAGTTGAACATGAGAGGCAGAATTTGTAAAGATGCTTGTTTGTTTTTTCTAATAAAATATATTGATAGGCATTTAAAATTTGTTTAATATGCTATATCCATTAAAATAAAAGCTTAAGAACATTTAGAATTTTAAATAATTTTAATCAAAAACTTGTGACACAGCCACTTATGTCTATGTCATATTGAAGTAACACCACAGACGTAATTATAACACCACAGACCTTATAACGCAAGTTACTAAAGGCTCTGTGTTACCAGAAAATACATTAACACCAGAGACAGTAACACCACATACAAATCAGCTTAGACTTTTCTAAAATGGAGGCTACCATCATGATGATTTCAAGATCAGGGGACATTTTGGAAATATCAACAAGTATGTATTTATATATATATATTTTTTAAATATGCCAGATCTGCAAGTTATCAACATAACACCACATACACTAATGACAACACATGAAATTGTCAGAGATTTAGCTAGCTTCAAAATGTATAAGAAAGAATGTACTCCCCATGCACCCCTCAGATCAACCAGCACCTGCAGTGACCCTTACACACAGGAAGTAGTCCAAATAGAATTCTCCCTTTTCTTAAAGGGTGACATCCATTGTTGAAACACCACAGACATGAATTTGGGGGCAACTTTTTCTTAAATATATATATTTTTAAACAAATATTATACATGTTAAATCAAATCTATATTCACTATATAAACACTTTATTTGTGTTAGAATCTTTCATTATTTCTTGTTGGTTGCTTAAAGGAAAAAATCGGTATCGAATCGGAATCGAATCGCCAGTTTGCTCGAAAAAATCGGTATCGGAATCGCCACGAAAAATCATGATCGGTGCATCACTAGTTAGCATAATAGTTTATCAATACTCTTTAATTCTATGTTAATCAAAATGATATTTTAAACCATTATATTGTACATTATACCAAATACTCTACATTATACCAAAATAATTATATGGAGGATAGTTTCTGGCAAAACTTTCTCCCATCTTTCAGCAGATATTTTCCCAAAGCAAAAAATTTTTTTAGGTGTCTGTCTGGCATAATTTTCTGACCTGTCATATTCCAGATCCTCTTGCCTGCCTAGATTATCTGTGAAAAATGATATCAATGTTGAATCTGAACTAAATCGTTCAAGCTTCTCAGCCTGAGTGTGCCTTTGGACTGCTGGGCTCTGAAGAAGACGTATTGATTGTGTCTTTCTGAGTGTCTCCGGCGCTGATCCCCGCGGGACAGGGATTTGGTTTGAGTGAACTGACTGGCGCTTGTCTGGCAGAATGAGTATGAATCAAGCAGCACGCCTCACCCCTCAGGCACAGCATCTCCTGCTATTGGAACAATATCTGTGCCAATAGTCATGTCACGTAAGCTTGTTTTATATTGACTGAGCTGTGAGGAGAACTGACTCTTGTCTCACCAGGCTAGAGCACGTTCTGCCCCACAAAATCTGTCTCGCTTGCATGAATGCGAATGCATTTTTATTTTGAAAAGATATAAACGTCTTGAATTGGATGCAAGGCTACACAGCATTAAATATCATGCCGTGTGAGTAATATGTCATTTTTTTATGTTCAAATCTTGCATTCCATACCCATTTCTCCAATTTAGAATACTGAAAAGAACATCGATATGTTCTTCTGATCATCTGCAACATTATTAATTGCTAATTTGATGTTTTAGCTGATGCTTTTACTCAAGCAGTTCCTTAAGTGGTGGGGTGTCTGTCTCAAACGCACAGTGGTTATAGTTCATGGCTTCTCCTGATCATAAAGTTACTAAAGTTCACCCCAAAAATGAAAACATTGTAATCATTAACTTAACTCAGATTTTTTTCTGGCTTCTGTGTAATGCAAAAGGAGACATATGGCTGAACACCAATGTTGGTTTATACTTTCAAGCTTCAAAAATGACTAAAAGCACCATAAAATGAGTTCATACAACTTGTACAAGTGCTCTGAAGTCATTCAGTATCTCCGTATTGGAAACAGACCTGAAGATTTAGTTTATGGTGTTATTTTAGTGTTGTTTGTAGGCCAATACATTAGGCCTAAATTCTATTTCATGATTATTAATAATCATTTTAGTAGTAATTTTGTTATGGGTGTTGAAAACTCTGTTCTTCTAAAGTAGAAAACTCAGAAGAGAAGACCAGGAGACTTCGGATTCGATCGTCAGCAGAATTTCTTTATTCTATGACATGTGTTGTTATCTGCAGTCATCGAAGATCTCATCTAAGTCATTTTACAGGGTATCTTATAGACAGAATTGGAGGAGGGATTCTTAGAGGTGGAGACAAACATCAAACAAAGCAAACATCTGAGGCGTTAGTTAATTACAGGAACCTTCCCGTGGTCCAATAAACCTAACAAAGGTTGAATCTCTCAGTAGTCTAACTCCTTGATCTTACCATTACAAAAGGCACAGCTGTCCCAAGCCCAAATGGTCAGGAAACAATCTCAAGCACCTTTGCCTTGCCCGACACCTCTTAGTCAGGACGTGAATTCAAATCAAACATAGAATAACATTTGTGATCCTTCAATCCCCTCTTTGAGAGTTCTAATAACTCTCACAAAAATACAAATTTAGACACTTAAAAGTTAATTCTTGTAACTTGTAATCGTTACAGGCACATTGTACATGTTCTGTGTTGCTTATATGTAATTGCATGCTGACACAGAAACAAAACATGCAATTAGGGTCCGTGAAGATTTTACGGGTAATAATCTTTTCTGGTTGGAACTGTCATTTCCTTGTGAGAGGCGGGCGTCATTTGCTGACAGAAACACTTGATACTGTGGATGCATAGATAGTACGCAAGTAGGAGAAACAACAGCAGAATTGCTATTTCCTTGATCCACAGCCAGGGTTTACCTAACAAGTTTCCGAACCATGAAGAATTATCTTCAGTCATCTGGCGTAATTTTCTGAAAGACCCAGAATGTCTTGTTGGATTTTGTTCAAGTTCTCTGTTGGATCCATTAACCCGGTGCAGCATTCAGGACCGATAATGGTACAGGCTCCCCTTGTGTTGCAAGAATGTAATCCAAGGCCACTCTGTTCTGTAAGATCATCATCTTGTGCGAGGCAAGAGTGTCCTTGATGTTGCCCAGGGCCAAAACCGTATCATTGGCCAATTTCTGTACAGAATCCGACAGGCTTTTGACTTGATCGAGAGCCTGCATGACACCATACGATGGGATTAATGCTCCAAGAGTTCTTGACCACCACGTTTGTACACAAGTGAGTCCTGGAATGCAGCCATCTTTGTTGGTAGAAGCTGAATTTTGTAGATGTGGAGAACTTGAGGTGGAGTGTGTATTTTCTCTGATGGCTGGTAGGACATAAACCAGGGTGCACCTGCCATTGAATTGGCTGGGTAGGATGCTGTAGACAGAAGTCCCACATAACCACAAAGTGCCAGTCGGTGGAGGAATCATACACCACTGATTTATGGCAAAAAGTTTCGGTAGGGATGGGTTCCCGTGAGACACTCTTTTAAATCATTCTCCTCTTTCGTATCTGATGTAGTAACGCATACATCGAATTCGGTTCTTCTTTCAATCACAAAGCTGCAACGTTCACGAGGAATTTCACCCAGTGTAGTCGATGCTGGAGCATGATTTTCCATGCACCAATAGAACATCCTTGGCATGAGTAGATCTGTCATGATGGGAGTAGCTGAAGTTAGGTTGCAGGATGGTAGTCCAGGAATGCAACACGAAGAAGCTGGAGGAATTGTTACGTTGTGACATGTATCCTTGTTGTGTAATCCACTGGTATGATGATCGAATAAGGTACACGTGTCACATTTGGAGATAGGGTGTGCCACCCATGGGATTCCTGCTCCTACTGAAGGTGCGTGCGGCATGCAAACATTCTTTCCAGCAAACAAGGCATTTCTTGACATATTCATCAGCTCTCTGAATATGTTGTTTCTGGGGTCTACACTGCGTGATGTCCATGATGGTTAATAGTACGAAAATCTTGATCATGTTGATGGATGACTGAAGTTCCGTATGTGAGTCTCTGCGTTGTGTATTTTTTTTTCTTTCTTGTGTGATAGTTGGCTCGTGATGGGTCTAGTTGTTTTCTAGAGGTTGTGGCTTTATCCGCAGGTGAGAAGGGTGGTGCATATGGATCTCAGGACAGCCATCAAATGGTATCTGCACAGAGGAAGAAAGAAACACAAACAAGAGAGAACTAACGGCACAGAGCAGTATTTGTAGAGTCTGCATACATTAGGGTTGTATCCTCTGTTCAAAATATAGTCTGCTATGGTTGTTCCTTCTTTCCCTATTTCTCAATTCCTGCGACACCTAAAGAACAGTGAGGAAAGGATGGACTAATGGAGGAAAGGCCTATGAGGAAATCTTCACCTCAGGGTTGGAAGCCTGTTGCTTCGGTTCTTCCCTGGGCTCCTCACTGGTTCTTGTGTCTGCCCTATCCTATCCCTGCAGGGGGAGGAACAACCTTAATATGTGACACATGAGTCCAAGTTTTCCTTCCCTGACACAATACTGCAGCTGCTGTAATCAACATCACTTGATGTGGTCCGTACCACTTAGGCTCTAATGGCTTGTTTTTGAATGTCTTTATCATGACCCATTGACCTGGGACGATTGTGTGTCCCCCTTCTGGTGGAGTCTGCCAACACGACTCAACTCTCTCTTTGGCACTCTGCACTGCCTTTGTGAGGTTTTCACAGTAAGCGATCAGGGCATCTGAAGCAATGTGCACATCAGCATTTCTAAGATCAATCACACCTGGCATCTGCATTGGGCGTCCAGTAATAATCTCATGAGGGCTCAGTCCTACTGATCTGTTAGGTGATGCTCTCATACTACACAGTACTGCGGGCAGTGCTTCAACCCATGGTACTCCTTCCTGATGCATTTTGCTTAGCCTGGTTTTGATTGTTCTGTTTGATCGTTCAACCTGTCCTGATGCTTGTGGCCTATAGGGACAGTGAAGGTTCCACTTAATCTTCAACATTCTAGACACTTCCTTGACTACCTGTCCTGTGAAGTGGGTACCTTGATCTGAGTCAATGCAATCTGGTAATCCCCATCTGGGAATGAAATCAGTGACAAGACATTTAGCAGTATGTGCAGCTGTAGCGCCCTGTTGGATAAGCTTCTACCCATCTTGAGAACTTGTCTATTACTACCAAAACGTCAGTTTTTCCTTTACAAGGGGCAACGATATGTAATCAACTTGCAGGTGACGAAATGGCCCTGGTGGAGCTGGGGTATGTGCTGCTGGTGTAATGGCTGCTGGTACATCATTATTTTTCTGACATGTAACACATCTCTTGACTGTTTCAGTGGCTGCGTTTCTGAATTTTGGATTCCACCATTGATTTGAGAACCTGTGATTCATCGTTGCTGGACCACTATGACCCAAACTGTGTATTTGTTGAGCCAAATATGGCAACAGTGATTCGGGAGCAACATACTTTCCCCTTTGGTCCAGCAGCCGGATGAATCCACAGTGGCTCCTTTGTCTAACCATGTCCATGCTTCATATAGAGGAACGTCTTTATACAGATCAACGATTGATTCAGGAGGTAGAATTATCTTCTGTGCTGTACTACCTGAACACACTTGTACAGTTGCATAGAAACAAGCCTGTTTAGCCGCTACATCAGCAAGAGCATTACCTTTAGCTTCCGTAGTATTAGTTGTGAGATGTGCTTTCACTTTGATCACTGCTAATTTCTTTGGGAGTTTCATGGCAAACATTAAATCTTTCACTAATCCAGCATGCTTAATGGGGATCCAGCAGAAGTTAGAAATTTTCTGGTTTGCCAAATGACACCAAAATCATGAATTACCCCAAAAGCATACCTGGAATCTGTGTAGATATTTCCGATCCTGAAGCTAGCGTGCATGCTCTAGTTAAGGCTACTAGTTCTGCAGCTTGAGCTGAAAAATGATCTGGAAGACGACCTGAAGCAACTACTTCAGTGGTGGAAGTTACTGCATATCCTGCTCGTCTGTTACCTTCAATAACTTGAGCTGAACCATCAACAAACAACTCCAATTCTCGTTCTCTATGGGAGTTTCTGCTATTTCACTTGTCGCTGCATATGTAAGCGTAACACAATCATGAGTCATTTCGCCTTCATCCTCTAACACAAATTCAGTCATTGCAGACATCATACATGAGGATGGGTTCGTGACTGGTGCACGCTGTATAACAATATTCGGGGCTGTGAGAGTTGCTAACCAATTTCCCCAACGGGAGGAGGTGACAGAAGTGACTTTTGCTTGATTCATTAGTGCGGACACTGTGTGAGGGCATTTTACGTTTACAGTCTGACCTAACACCATTCCTGATGAAGCCTGAAGCGCTAGATGAACTGCCTGTACTGCTCTGAGGCATGGGCCCATACCTTGAGCGACTATGTCAAGTTTACCGGAATAGTAATGAATTGGGCGTAAGCTGCCCCCATGATCTTGCATTAGACATGCAGTCATAAAGCCTAAGTGTTCATGGACATAAAGCACAAAGGGTCTATCAGATTGGGCAATTCCTAATGCTGGTGCTTGACATAGTGCTCTTTTCAAATCATTAAAAGCTTTGAGATGAAGTTCTTCCATACAAACAGTATCTGAATCTTTACCATGGCCTTTCAACAAATCATAGAGAGGCTGAGCCATCGAGGCATAGTCTTCAATCCAAGGTCTACAATAACCTGTTGTTCCTAAAAATGAGCGGAGTGTTTTAATGGTATTAGGCGGAGGTATGGCTTTGACTGAAGCCTCGATCCTGTGTAATGGATCTATTTCCTGCACCAATTGTTTGACCCAGAAATGTGACTTGCTTTTTAGCAACTTGAGCTTTGTGAAAGCTGCATTTGTGTCCTTTTTTATGCAAATAGTCCAACAATGATGCCAATTCAGTTTGATGTACCTCATGATCTGTTGAGGCAATCAAAATATCATCAACATATTGGATCATAGTGGACTGTTTTACCGGACATTCTGGGTCACACAAATCACGTCTGACAGCCTGATGATATATGGTTGGGGAGTTTTGAAATCCCTGTGGCAATCGTGTCCACTGGTATTGTTCATAGTCAACTGTGAAAGCTAACCATGGCTGGCTGTCAGAGTGCAACGGTACAGAAAAGAATCCATTAGACATATCAATTACTGAAAAATCTTACAATCTAATGGTAAGCCATTACAAATTGTAGATGGATCTGCCACTAGGGGGTGATTTTTCAATATGTTTATTGGCTACTCTGTAGTCTATTGTAAGTCTCCATGTCCCATTAGATTTCTTGATGGGCCATATGGGTGAATTACATGGACTGTTGGTTTTAACTAGCACTCCTTGCATCAGCAAATTTTCTACAATAAGTTTGATTCCCTGTATAGCTTCCTTATTAATCGGATATTGTTTGGTGACCGGAGGTGGAGTTCCTGTCAATTTAACTGGTTCTACACCTGTCAACAACCCACAATCATCCTTGTCTTTAGCCCAAATTGGATGATTCTGTAAGAAAACATACTCGGGAGGGGTTGCATTATTGGTAGAAATCTGTGCTGAGGAAATTTTTATGCTAGTAGATTCTGAGGACATGTCTAAAGTTAGATTTATTTGTCTCAGAAGATCCATGCCTAAAATTGCACCTGTATTTAATGGAGCGCATAGTAATTTTGTAGTCAGAGTTTTGGGCCAAATTGTACCTCTATGGGCGGAGTTTCATACAAAACAGAATCTTCACCTATTACACCAGTTAAACAAAGTTTGGTTTTCTTGTATGGGATGTTTAAACCTTGTGCCAATTTTGTAGGAATTACTGTAATTTCTGCACCTGTATCAAGCAAAAATCAATCTCTTTCTCTTTTATGCTACCTTTCACAAAAATTCTTTGGTCATTGTGTTGGATTACAGGGGAAAGGTAGCTACTCACAGCCCCAATAATTAGTTTTTTCCTGGTCTTGTTGTGCTCTTAGAAGAGCCTGAACTAACTGTCCTATAGTTTCAGTGGTCACTGGCGGAACTACTTCAGGGTTGTGTGCAGGCTGAGAAGGAGCAGAATTATGCATAGCATTTCTTTTACTATCTTGCAACTTCTTCCTACACTCTTTCTCCCAATGTCCAAATTTTTCACAGTATTTGCATTTGCTTTCTCTTTTAGACCATCTATTGTCTTGTTTCGTTGTGTTAAACGTAGCTGCTGCTACTCTTACTTTTGCTTTGACATCAGCATCTCTTTCCCATGTAGTTAACCTGTCTAGGTTACTTCTGAGAGTTCTGTTAGACCAAGTTAGATCTAAGAATGGTAAAGCTTTTCTGTATTCGCTACAAGGCCATCTGACCAGATACGAACCAAGGGTCCCTTGTCATCTAGCACACTTTCAGGGTCATCAACAATTCCACTGTAGATTACAGCTGACTGACAAAATCTCTCAGTATATTCACTCACAGTTTCTTCTTTCCTTTGCACACAGGTAGTAATTCTAGACCAATCTATTTTGGGTCCTAAGATATTCTTTAGGATTTTCAAAATACCTTCTCTTAAATCACCCTTACTGGCATTTCGCAGTTCAGAAGTGACAGCAGATTCAAAACTGTTGAATTCAGATTCAGTTAGTATTTGTGACATCAGCTGCGTGACTTCTGTCAACGACATGTCATAAAGACGCATTTTACTGATCAATGTTCTTCTAAATTCAGAAAAATGTGTGCGCTGCTGGTAAACTTTGAGATAGTCTCTCTATATCTTTAGGACCTAAAGCTTTGGCAACAGTTTGTATTTGCACCACAGAAGAATTGAGAGGAACACTATCAGTTTCCTCAATCCCTGAGATCTCCTCCTCGCACCACACACATTGAAGGAATTTACAGGCACATCAGTTACTGATTGGAGAGCTACATCTGTTTCAAAAACGCTTGTAAATCAGGGTAAATGTTATCAGGCTGACTTACTTCCACATCAGTTTTTGCCTCTTTCTTGAGGTTCAATTTCTTGGTCAAAGTGGATACTCTGCGGAGTTCATTGTTCTGTTTCTCTAGCTCTGAGTTACGCTGAGACTGTTGTGTGGCTAGCGTTAAACCAAATTCTCTGTGGCAGCAGATAATGCCTTTCACATTGTTCTTGCGAATACATGCTCCCAGTACCTTTTACACTCATCTACAGACCAAGTCTTGTCTGGATGGATCTCATATTTCTGAGTTAGTTCTTGTCTAACTTTCTCAGTGACTATTATGTTCATTTGCACTCCTAAAAGTGATTTGAATTCGCTATCTGACCACAAAGGAGTCGCTAGACCACCTTTTTCAGTTGTGGGGATCAGTCTAGCATTCTTTCTAAACATTTTGTGAGTTTCTTTGTTATCACACAATCAAAACACTAAAACTTCTCTGATCAACAGAGGGTACACTTGTTAACACAGATCAACTATTGTTAACCTTCCCTGGCAAAGCAGAGGATAACACAATTCACTAGCACTTTACGCTAATCTTCCCTGCATGAACAGAGGATAACCAATTCTTCCCTGCCAAAACAGAGGATAACAAATATTAGCACGTAATGCTAAATCTTCCCTGCCTGAACAGAACAGAGGATAAACCAAAAATTAGCACGTAATGCTAACCTTCCCTGCCTGAAAGAACAGAGGATAAACCAAAAATTAGCACGTAATGCCAACCTTCCCTGCCTGAAAACAGAGGATAACCTTCCCTGCCTACAAGAACAGAGGATAAACTCTTCCCTGTCTGAAAACAGAGGATAACCTTTAGTTAAACAAAACCCTACAGATGTATGTTAACTCTTCTCTGAGGATAGCAAAATTTGTACTGGTCTTAGGTTCTTTCGGATTAGAGACAGCACTCACCAGAGAGAAAATTTCAGTCTGGGAATCCTTGTTCAGTTTGAAGTTTCGCTGGATTCCAAAAGATGCAGATCTTTGTTTGAGCTTGAAGTCTTTCAGGTGAGAAAGCTGGAACTCTATCCGGGTTCACGGCAGCATCTGTTGAAAACTCTGTTCTTCTAAAGTAGAAAACTCAGAAGAGAAGACCAGGAGACTTCGGATTCGATCGTCAGCAGAATTTCTTTATTCTATGACATGTGTTGTTATCTGCAGTCATCGAAGATCTCATCTAAGTCATTTTACAGGGTATCTTATAGACAGAATTGGAGGAGGGATTCTTAGAGGTGGAGACAAACATCAAACAAAGCAAACATCTGAGGGAGGCGTTAGTTAATTACAGGAACCTTCCCGTGGTCCAATAAACCTAACAAAGGTTGAATCTCTCAGTAGTCTAACTCCTTGATCTTACCATTACAAAAGGCACAGCTGTCCCAAGCCCAAATGGTCAGGAAACAATCTCAAGCACCTTTGCCTTGCCCGACACCTCTTAGTCAGGACGTGAATTCAAATCAAACATAGAATAACATTTGTGATCCTTCATGGGTAATGTCGTTTTTCTTTTCTGGCATTTATTTATTTATTTCTATTTTTAATTAGGCTAGCTTTCATTTGTATTTTTTCATTTAACTTGTACTGTTAGTAATTTTAGTAAAGTAAACTTCTACTTATTTTATTTGATTTAGTTGCCAAAGCAACATTTCAGGTTTTCATTTACTATTTATTTTTAATTTGAGCTTTATTTCAATTATTTAAAATGATTCTTAATATTTTTAGTTATCACTTTTAATATGTCTCCTCTTCCACCATAGTTATCAAATCATATTTATTATTTTAATCTTATTGTTTACATTCAAACTTGCTTTGTTTTATGATAGATCATGTGACATGATAACTGACGGCATTTGGCAGTGACTTTTGTGGTGCCTTGGCTGTACACGTGTGTTTCTGTCCTTTTTGGTTCTTGGCAGCATAAATCACATCTTATTTTGTGGTTCACAGAATAAAGTCAATATTATGCGTAAAAAGAAAAGTCATATGACGATTCTGATGGAGTAGAATTTTTGCCTTTTAAAATGGCATAGATTTTCCGAAATAGAATTATTTTGTATAAATTTATTTTGTTTATGGAAAAAACAACAAAGAAACAAAAACAAGTTATAATAGTAGAATTGCAATAGCACTATAGAATTTTCATGACCTGTTTTTCTCTACAAAATTCATCCTTAAATGTCAACCACCCATATGTGAAAATAAAGTGTCTGTCTTAGTCCTGAGCTGTCAGAGAGCTTTGTGCTTGCTCAGGATTCAGAAATGAAGTCCCTGACGTGAAGCGGTGACTTGTGTCAGAGCAGAGTCTTCTGTCAGGTCCTCCTACTGTCCCTGAGAACAGAACAGGTGTTACAAGAAGTTAAAGGAGTCACATTGCCTGTGGTCTTATTCAAAACTCAGCCATATTTGAGACATTTCCCCACTAGCTATCATTTTTAAAGCATGCACATGTAAAACACTTCCTTCTACAGATGTATAGTCATTTTTGTCCTATCTTGTCCTTCCTCTGTCTGCATGACGTCACTGTTGGAAGCTGAGAGACACTTTCTGGCCTGATTTGTCATAGCATCCTATGCTGCGGTAGAACGTTTTATTGCTATTTTTCTCTACATAGATGAAAGAACAGTTTTCATGTCAAAAAAGGAAAATATAAAACGGAAAAACTAGGTTTTAACATTTTCTGAAGGAATGTGAGTGGTGCTTGACCATTCAGAACTCGCTGCCACAAAGCTGGAGCTATCATGAGTTTTTGCTGTGCAGCTGATTGGACTGTTGGACTGTAGGTGGTTACTTGGGTGGTGTTAGGTGATTTTGGATGGTTCCTGGCTGAAATCAAAAGTCTTTGGATTGCCAATAACGATGTTACCTGTCACTTGTGAAGGATAAACAATATTATGTAGCACTTTCATTTCTTTTGCAGATTTACTTTAAAATGATCAACTGAAAGCTTTTTCATACCTGGTGTGAAATGTGTAATGTAGGAAGATTTGCATTTGTTTATGTTACTTGATGAACTGGGTGCCGCGTGTTGTCATGCTGCTTAATCTCAGTTGGCTTTGATTTCAAGTGTGTTCTGTTGCACGTTTCCTTGTAGGAATTTGAAAATTCATATTTTCCGAGTTGAATAGAATGTGGTGATGCTGATTGCCTTGCCTTAGCAAATCCCACAGTAATAGCGTGCTGCAAGTTTGATTCTAAAAAAAAAACGACTACTAGTTAGCATTTAGCATAGATGCATCATTCTGAAACCAATGGGTTTTTTGAATTGGTTATTGGTAAAATGCCTTAAATGAGATAGAGCCTTATGAAATCTTATTGAAATTAAAATTTTCCCAAGTTCCATTTTGCCATTTACATTTTTTATACTCTGTTTTGAAGGTTTTAATTAAAATTAGTAATCAAAAAGCCTGACTAATTAATTGAAATCATGAAATGTAATCGCCTGTGATTATGAACGTGATGTTGTGTAGCTTGTCAGTGAACTACGGCTGTAGTACGGTGTATTAAATGCTGCTCCATCTGAAAGCACGTAATAGAGATTTACTACTAATCACAGAACCGGCTTTACTGACAGATGCGCATGATCATCGCATTCGGTTATTTGCACCACCCTAGGTACAAGTCAATTCACTGACTTTTTTCTGACTTAAGTTTTCTTATTTAAGAACATGGGTGGGAGCTCTTAATTTTGAACTCTCAAAGTGCATTAGATATAATAATTTAACTTTAAAATGTACACTAATTTAATTTAATTTCCAAGTAGGGCTGCACGATAAATCAAAAGGAAATCGAAATCGCAATTAGACAGAAGCTACGATTGTAATGCATATCTTTCAGTGAAGCACGGTTTCTGTGATCAGTAGTAAATCTCCATCCGAAAGCCAGAGGGCGCTCTCATGCTGAAACTCCAAATCCGCCTCGCAGTAGAGTCCCAGGAAATGCCTTTTAGCGGTAGCTGAATAAACATATGATTTAACTGCTTTTATTGATTCAACGTGACTAATAAACACACGACTACTACAAGTGACGAGTTCTTATTATTATAATTTTCATTATAAAAAAGTACATTTATAATGCAATGCTTTTATCACTGCTTTGAATACTATGAAATATGTTGCGTGCCTTATTCTGTGTAAAAGAAGCCACATCATCTCACAGAAGGATTTATTTCAAACACTCAGCTGACGTTAGTAAGTGAGTTTGGAGTAAAAACGTGCTTTCAGATGGAGCAGCGTTTACTACACAGAGCCGTAGATTATTATTGAAAAGCTGCGCAAACAGATGTCATTATCGCAATTGATTTCTTTGATTTCTTAATCGCACGATTACATCGTCTGCAATTAATACAAATATATATTTTGCGTAGCTTGTCGGGAACTAAGGATCTGTGTAGTAAATGCTGCTCCATCTGAAAGGTGATGGAGATTTACTAATAATCACCGAACCGGATTTACTGACAATATGTGCATGACAATCGTATTCGATTAATCGTGCAGCTCTATTTCCAAGTCTTAAAAAATATTGCAATGATATTGTATCATGGACTTCATATTGAGATATTATCGTATAGTAAGATTTTGATATCGCTACATCCCTAGTAATAGTAGTACTATCATTACATTAAGTATTATATTTATGTCACAGTTTCTTCAAATTAAACCAAACTTTTATTTTGACTTGCTTTTATTGCATATTCCAATGTATTTTATTACATAATATTGACTTGCTTCATTTTTTATTTCTCAAATGAAATGGTAAAATGCTCCTTAAGTGACTCTCAGAGCAGTCCTATAGGTCCTCAAGTAGTTCCAAACCTGTATGAATGTGTTTGTTCTGCTGAACACAAAGGAAGATATTCTGAAGAATGTGGGAAACAGAGCAGTTCTGGGGCACCATTGACTTCCATAGTATTTATTTTTTCCTACTATGGAAGTCAATGGTGCCCCAAAACAACCTGGTTACAAACGTTGTTCAGAATATCTTCCTTTGTGTTCGGCAGAACAAACACATTCATGCACGTTTGGAACTACTTGAAGATGAGTAAATGATGACAGAATTTTATTTTTTGGGTGAACTATCCCTTTAATAAAGATTGAAAGAGTTGCCGGGAATAGTTGAAGTCATGCAACCACGTTGTAGTTTGTTTAAAGCCTATGTTTAGCTTTTTCTTCTGGCAATTGTGTTTAGGCTTCGACATTAATAAAAGTGGTGTTCATTTTCTTAATTAAGAAAACATTGCCACAGAGCTTATTTTCAGCATTAACCCAAAAGCCAGCGGAAAAATCTATTAGCTTTTTGTCGATGGAACATAAAGATGCTAACTTCCTGGTTTGACATACAAAAACACTTCATCACTGCAAATATGACTGAGGAATATTTACAGTGAAGCTTGCCTTTGGTTGTGTGTTGATATCACCATTTGTGATGGGATTTGCGGCTTAATTTGACTGAAATATGGTAATCTATTAATTTCAGATGACTAATATGCATACAGTGCATGCATACATATACTCATTTCTGCTGTCAGGTAGAGAGTGTTTTTAAATATTTTTGTGATGAAGGTTTGGGCTGCTCTCCTGCTTCTTTGCTATTTACAGGGTCTAGGGCTGCAATGGAAACCAACCGCCACCTATTTCAGGGATATCTGTGCAATATTCTAACAAATATTGCTTGCTGCATTTTTAAGATGGGATAATACTGGGGAAGAACTTCTCATAACAATCATATTTCATTGTTCAGTAAAAGCCATTCCAGGTTTGTAGTACCTTTCCCACAGCAGCAGATTTTTTTCAGGGGAAAATCAGTCCGACCCTGAGCAGAAAAATAGATAAAGTAAATGTCGGATCAGGGTGGTCCATCAGATCCAAAACAAGGGCCATTTATATTGGGCTCTGTGCTAATGTTTTTCCTGTGCTGTCCTCTGGTGGAGACGGATAGCGCCAGATTGACAGTGGATATCTGCCCAAAGTGGAAGTGATCAGGGGGTCAGGAAGGTCTGCTTATAGACTCAGTCAGAGAGAGAGAGACAAATTTAGTGTCAAGGGGGAGAGGATGGAGAAAAAGATAGAGAGAGTGAGAGCACCGCCGTGTTGGTTCTCTCTCGGGACGGCAGTGCAAGGGGACAGGATTATTTACTCGCTGTGTTTGGAGTCCAAGGAGAGAATAAATTGCTATTGATTTTTGCAGTTAAGTGTCTTTTCTGCCTCCAGACTGACTGTGGGCAAAGAATAATTTGCTTTATTATGTATCCACATTTGTCTTACCCCTTTTTCTCTAAGTCCAAAGCGGAAAGTATCTTTGACGCTGCGTTTTTCACATATCCTCGCTGTCACTCAGACCCACTGTGTGTGTGTTTGTGTGTGGAGGATGAAAAGTGGTTTTAAAGGATCCTGAATGCAGAGCATGGGAATGGAGTCCAATGGACGAATGCTGCAGGCGTGAAATCATATACAATCAGATATGTTGAGGCTGGTGCTCATAACTGAATTTGAATTTTAAATGTTAAAGTAGGCTTATATTAGGAACGCTATTTTAGGAAGTGCGGGCCACAGAACAGCAGTGGACTCCAGCTGCATGCGTCTCTATTTGCATGCTTTTATGTTATGCAAACTTTCAATGGTGTGTTGAAAGTACATGCACAGGAATATTTAGGAAGATATTACTGTCCCAGTAATAGAGTGGTGATACAGTTTTAGTTTTACAGCACATGCTGAATAAATTATTAAAATATAAGATTATCAGTGTGCAATGTGCAGTTATTCTGCAATGTTTATGAGTGACATTCTGGTAATAAACACCTCCACAGTAACATTTAGCCTATGTTAATGATGTGCAAGAGAGTCACAAAATTAGGGGCACAGAGGAATTTGGGGTCAATCAGAAATTAATACTTGTACATATTCAGCAAGGATGTTTTAAATTGATCAAAATTAACATTAAAAACATTTATAATGTTACAAAAAAATAAGTTTCAGTCCATTTGAAATACATGATGTTAAAAATACTGAAAAACTGTTGTTTTCAACTGTTTTGAACATTTAATAACAATCAGAAATTTTTCTTGAGCAGCAAATCAGCATATTGAATGATTTCTGAAGTAACCATGCGGAAATTTCAGCTTTGCATCATAAGAATAAATTATATTTTAAAATATAAATCAATGTTTATAAATAGAATGCTTATTATAAATTCTGAAAGCATTTTACAGTATTATTTATTTTACTGTATCTTGATCAAATAAATGCAGGCTTGTTGAACATTAAAGACTTTCCTAAAAAAAATTTATACAGAAATATATAATATTGACAAACAGACAATTTTGCTGATACATTTTATTTCAAGTTGAATATTTGCAGCTCTAAAGGATAAAATATACACTTCCTTTATAATAAAATACAGTATAGTATTAATAAACACATTTTATAATAACATGAATTTGTTTGAGCATTCAAGTATATATATCAAAATATTTAAATATTTTTTTGTGATCTTCATATCTAATTGAATGTATTCTATTAAGCATTAAATAATAATTATATATTTTTTATGTTATATGAGGTAAACATAAACATAAACTTTTTTAAATATATCTGTATGCTGGAATTTACAATTCCTGCTTTGCTCATGAATATTAATGACGTTACTTGACATTAAGTATCTTATTGGCTGACAGGGAGACATTGTGCGCTAATCAGTTGTTGAATTAAGGAATCTGGTGAAATTGTGGCTCATTAATTGTTTATTATGTTATTTGACTGGACATTTCAGTAAGGTTTCCGGGCATCTGCGTGACCCGAGTTAAATGAATAGAAAGTTCCACTTGTCATAAAAGCCTAATTTGTCTAAGGTTAGCTGAATTATTGAGTTTTTATTTTAAGGCTGTTATCTAAGGTAATTATGATGGTATTTTTAACTTTAGTCAGGTGTTATATGTGCAAATGTTTGCTCGATAGAGCTCTGTAATATATTCTGAATGTTTTTAGATCACACGGCTTCGGCCTGTTGCGTTTATAATCACTAGTCCCACTGCTTTAATTATACGCCTCAAGTAATCAGGCTGGACTTTACACAAAATGATCACTGCGCTAATTAGCAACAATTGCTAATGCAGAATCTAAGCATTTATATCAATGCCACAGACCTCCTAGCCACATTCTGTTTCAATTTGCATGTAGCATCTAGCTTAAGCCATTACCATAAAATCATTTACTATTCATTTTTTTTAAATACTGTGGCAGCAGCTGAAAAAAGTCACAAGATGATGGTCACAAGCTCTTCAGTGGTGCAAGGCGCAGTATTAACCGTGATTAGCAGCGTGTGTGCTTTGAAACCCATTGATATCATGGACACAGTAATTCTAATCTCACGCACTGTGTAGAACTGATAGTATGTGCATCAGGAGAGAGTGTAATTGTCATGCGAGGTTTTGGGTTAAAGGTTAAAATCCAAGTGTTTTAGACAATCTTCATTTTCAAACGTGAGCTATTTCTCTCTGGAGCTGAACTCTTAATATTCCTTTCATAGGAAGTCGGTTCATTTCTCGCCGAACATGGAAATTACACATTTTCCATTTACATCTTTCAACATTTCAGAGCTTTTTATAACCCGGTGACCTTTAAAGAGAACCAATGTGAGATTTAAGGCCAGACTATTTACTGCTTTTCAGGCTGCCAAGAGGGAATTCAAATAGCGTATTTTAATCACATATTAACATTCAGTAGCTCTTTTAGCGCTTTATCTGAAGCCGATATGTCTTTTCAGTCATATTTCCGCTTATTGGTTCCACCCGAGGCTCAGAAAAAGAAGAGACTTTGAGAAATCGTAGCTTTGGCGTGTGCTGGCAGAAAGGAAATTGGTGTGTCAATCACAGGTTTTCATATCTCCAAGCGAGCTGTCATGAGAATCAGAGAAATGGATGGAGACGCTGAAAGCAAAGAGTGGCAATAAATAGCATAGGTTGGAGAAAGTGAGTAAAGGGGTAGATACCACAACAGCAGAGTGTAAGTGCTGTTATCTAATTACCCCCGCACGATCCAGAGCCTTTGGTGAACTGGAAAAGGATAATGACTGTACTGCTGTCAATCAATACAGAGGATTTGCACAGAAATGTTTGTCGCGCGAGCTTCAAGTCTGTCATTAGGCCACTTTTAAGGGTCTAAAAGGTCGTTTATGTCCTGAATGCTGTCATTCTGTGCACTGTGCAGTGTTGTTCAGATAATGGAATATGTGCGTCATGACTGAATGTCAGCGGTAAATAACACCATAACCCCGAGAGGTTACAGCTTAAACGCTTAAGCTTGAACAATATTGTTTTCTAGAAATTAATAAGCGATGAAGATTTTTTCATAAGAGTGAATTTCATTCTTTTAACAAGTATTTTTTCTTCCTTATAAGATCAGAATAGTATCACCCTGACCTGTTTGACTTCACGCACCCAAAATATTTTAAAATTAATTTTTACCTCAGGAATTAAAAACATGTCCGTAGAAGCATAGAAGCATATAAGTGGTGTCTTCATTCATAGTGTCATATATACTTATTTTTATATATTTACAATTAATTATATATTATAAATGAATAAATAAATTAATAAATAGCATAATGTTGAACTTAATTTTTGTGAAACCCAAAATGAAAGGTTTTAAGAAAGATCCTGAAAATAATGTGAATGAGGACAATTATAATATGGAAAGCATGAAATAGTAAGTCTCCATTAATTTAAATATGTAATTGCATGGAAAAGAGCAACCAGGAGTCCAGGACATTCTTTAACATATCTCATTTGATGTTCCACAGAAGAAAGAAAGTCAAACAGGTTTGGAATTGCATGAGAGTGAGTAAATGATGATCAGGTGTCTATTCTAACATTGATGTGTCAAATTTTTTTTGTGAGTTATTTTTTCCACCATAACATTTGACAATGTAATTAACATTAACTTAATGTTTGTCCACCAAGCATAAAACCTTCATTCTTCGGCAGTGTCTCTAAAACACCTAATATTCGTGTATATAGTCTTGCAGCAGGTCTAATGCATTTTCCCCCCTCTTGCTCCTAGGACCCCAATCCCATTCTTGAACACCTCACTTTGATCCATTTTCCCTGAATTAATGTTTTATTGTTTAGTCAATGATTAGACCTACGAATAATTTCATGGTTCAGTTGTGCCGTTGAGTGAATAGCCACCTGAAACACGCCGGGCTCCTTCTCTGAATGCCTCGCTTTATAATTAAAACTTGAGGATGGGGTCTGGAAAACAAATTCTGCCTGAAATTGGAATTGGTTACACTGGCTCTCATGCAAATGTGAGATGGCGGCAGCTGCAGCCCCAGGCCTAACGTGAAGGACGCATGTGAAATATTTCTCACTGGAAAAATCACAAAAATAGGAAAAGCTTCAGTGCGTTGAAACGATGAGGGGAGAAATACACACACACACACACAAATATATATATATATTTGTGTGTGTGTATATATGTATGTATATATATATATTAGGGGTGTAACGATTCACTCGTTTTTCTCGATGCATCGATTACAAACCCTGACGATGCATATGCATCGATCTTGAAACATGAATCGTGAATCGTCGATTTCTGACAGTATCGATTTAAAATACTAAGAATCTTGAACGGTGTTCGTGCATCCCATCGCTCCTTCACGTGCTCCACTATTAATCGCCTGTTACTGGATTGCGCTCGCTCTCTGTTCGTCTCACTGATACATTTTGTATCAGCAGCTGATCTGTGGTCTCGTAGAACTCGTGGCCAGTTGCTATAGGGAAGTAGTTTTATTTTTCTGTAGTTTTTCAATGGCTCTCATACCGACGACATTACCTGAGCAGTCGAAGGTTGCACATTTATTGCATGGACGGAGAAAAAAAAGTATGTTTCTAAAGCATCCGCACAGTTCCATTGAATAATAAATGTGTTTTAACAATGTAGTTGAACCGAATGTACGAACAAAACTGTTAAAATAACCACAGCATTAACAACGACCTTGAAATAAGAGTGCAAGGTTTATCTAATAATCAGATGCATGAAAGTAGCGTTTGTTGCCATAGCAAACAGACATCAGCACATTTTCTTTCAGAATCATAATTCGCAGATGGAGAGGAAAAGTTCAATACTATAGCATTTTATTTTATGAAAATTAGATAAAGAAGTTTTCGCACTGAAAGAGAAGTGATCTCTTGCTCAACATGCCAGGCTATATCTGCAGCTAAGCTGAATAAAAAGCACAATGAACTGATGAAACATTAAGACAATAACCCCAAGAAATAAATGCATTTTATTAATGATGCAGTGCTAATTGACATATCATTTATTACAGTACAGAAACTATAAAGTAAATGTTCTACCTTATTCTGTGCAGAAAATTTAAATAAATGTTTGTAGTATAAGATATAAAACAATTATAACATTTAAATAGGAACAATTATAGATTAGAAATGACTGATTATTGTCCAGCAGTGTATTTGATTTCTAATAGCAAATTTAAAGTAAGATTATAATGTTTTGTAATAAAAAATAATACGTACATACAAAAATTATTGTAATTGACATCTCTGTCACTTCTGAAATGATGGCTATGCCCCTGGTGTGACAAAATATTAGTCTATACGTAATACTTTAAAAGCTCTTTTTTAAAATATTGGTTTACATAAATGTCTACAGCACTTGTGCAGTGCTTTTACCTCTTGGACCTCTTGGATTCAGGCAAACAGAACACTTACAGTAAAGAGACTGCAGCTTAATGCTAAATAAACAATACATTTTTCATGTAGAGCTCTTGAACTAAATCTAGGATTTTCAAAATTTCAAACTACCTTTTCCTTTTGTTTATGTTGTCTCATTATTTCTGGTTTAAGTACTTCATCGTTTTGCATCTATCAGCTGGTTTCTAAGTGGCTGGTGGGCTGAAGTGCGCTGTTTTTGAAGTTTTGTGCAAATGTCTCTCGGTGGCCCCTCAGGTGCGCTGGCCCCAGTGCCATAGGCACAGGCCGAGTCTCACTACTTAATTACCATTGTTAATGATGTGCCTTTCTGCTCAACCTGTGCCTCTGTGATGGGCCGTGACAGACAGATAGTCACGCTCTCGTGTCCAAAATCATCAACACCATTTGGTTTGGCTGTCAGTTTATTGCCTCCAAGAGCAGTATATGAATTTATCTTCACAGAGATGATGCCAATGGATGTCAAGGCGAATAAGTGACGTTCATAATCTTATTTGAGGGACCAGCCAGGGACACAGATCTCAGCTGAATGGTCTGTGACATCATTGTGGACTTTTTCACAATTGCTCCTATGGCTTGGTCCAAACCAATGTTTGATTTCAATTCAAGGATTCAAGGTTTTATTCGTCACATACTCAATTATACAGAATATAATCAGCAGTGAAATGTAAGTCAGGTTCGCTCAATGGACAGTGCACAATATGTAACTGTAATATATTTAAAAAGGAGCTATTGTTTCAGCTCCGGGAATTATTTATTAAAGATTAAATATTGCTTTGATTAAAGTAATATTAATCTTTAACTTATGATTTATACTTTATTAAGTGCTCGTCCAGCGATCACTAACATCAGTATATCTTATTAAATCTCGTTTCTCTTGCCTCGTGGCCAACGGTAGCAATAAAATGAGATTAATAATCTTTCTCAGCTTTGAGCGAGGTAACGTTATCTTTGTGGCAAGAAGGATAAAATACTTGAAAAATCACATCCCAGAGACAATTCTATGATGGCGTTTTAGTGCCACATTAAAAAATTAATAAATCTAAGATTACGAGATTAAAGTCGTAATATTTCGAGAATAAAGTCGAAACTACGATAAAAAAAGTCAAAATGTTACGAGAATAAAGTCGAAACACTTCGAGAATAAAGTCGAAATGTTACGAGAATAAAGTCGAAACACTACGAGAATAAAGTCGTAATATTTCGAGAATAAACTCGTAGTAATATGAGATTAAACTCCTAATATTTTTAGAAAAATCACAGAATTGCTAGAAACAATGGATGTGGAGGATTTGGTTAAATCCAAATTATTTCATCACTGCTTCGCCCAGCAGTTCTCGGCGGTACAGCAGCAGACCGAGGCGATCCAGCACATCCTGCCCCGGTGTGATGCACCATCCACCGCTGCCCCCGGGGCCAGGCCTCAGTCTGCCCGTCGCCGTGGGCGCCCTCCTGCGTCCACCAGAGCTGCTCCGCCCCAGGCAGAATCGACACATAGGCCGGTGCATCGAGCCTCTCGCAGGAGAGTGGCGCCCCCCGCGTCCCAGCCAGGCCCCAAGTCGTCCAGAAAGTCGACGAAGCGGCCCTGATGCGGGCAACCCGGAAATGTTGGAGTTTGCTCTTTCTCAGGAGACGGCGAGAACAGCGCCGCTCCTTCCCCCGGTGGAGGGCCGGGAGGAGAATCTTCTGTTCGTTTTGTTTCTGTTCCGCCGCTGGTCCAAGGGCCAGCGGTACCCACCTTCTCAAAGAAAGAGCAATTTCCTTTTCCTCCGGGTTCTCAGGTCCATGGGGCGACAGTGTGCGACGCCCTGCCTCCTCACTCGCTCACGACCCATTTGCCAGTAGCCAAGAGAGTACGGTTCGGGGGCGACATTCCTCCCCACGCACCTCTAGCCAGTCCCGTTCGGGACCCAGGGAGTTCGGTGAGGATGCCTCAGAACGCACCGCCTTCTGTGCCATCCACCCCTACTCCCTTTCGCTGCACCACCACAGGTACGTCGATTGTGCCGTTGGAGCCGCTTGCACAGCGTCTGGAGGCGTGGCTCACACTGCCCAGCCTGTCTCGCTGGCTCACGCACACAATTCGACTCGGCTACGCGATTCAGTTCGCCAGGCGACCTCCCAAGTTCAACGCGTTCTCGAGACGTCGGTGGCAGTTCGGAACGCCCCTGTCTTGCGCGAGGAGATTGCTGTCCTCCTGGCAAAGGATGCAATCGAGCCGGTCCCTCCAGCCGAGATGAGGCAGGGGTTTTACAGCCCTTACTTCATCGTACCCAAGAAAGGTGGTGGCCTTCGGCCAATCCTGGATCTGCGAGTCTTGAACCGGGCTTTGCACAAGCTCCCGTTCAAGATGCTGACGCACAGGTGCATGATCAAATGCATTCAGCCCCAGGATTGGTTTGCAGCGATCGACCTGAAGGACGCTTACTTTCACGTTTCAATCCTTCCGCGACACAGACCGTTTCTACGGTTTGCGTTCGAAGGTCGGGCATGGCAGTACAGGGTCCTCCCCTTCGGGCTCTCCCTGTCTCCCCGTGTGTTCACGAAGGTTGTAGAGGGCGCCCTTACCCCGTTACACCTGGATACGTGCCCAAGGTTCCCACCATGCCCTTCCGCGATCAGGTGGTGAACCTGCAAGCACTGCCCTCGGAGGAGGCAGATCCAGCCTTAGCGTTGCTGTGTCCCGTAAGAGCATTGCGCATACGTGACCCGCACCGGGCGTCAAGCTCCGAGCAGCTCTTTGTCTGCCACGGAGGGCAGCAGAAAGGAAGGCTGTCTCCAAACAGAGGTTGGCCCACTGGATAGTGGAGGCCGTCGCCTTGGCGTACCAGTCGCAAGGTGAGCCGTGCCCCTGGGGTGAGGGCTCACTCCACCAGGAGTGTTGCCTCCTCCCATGCGTTGGCGCACGGTGCCTCTTTGGCAGACATCTGCAGAGCTGCGGGCTGGGCGACACCGAACACCTTCGCAAGATTCTACAATCTCGCGTTGAGCCAGTTTCTTCCGTGTATTGGGTAAGTAATGGGCGAAGAACTGGCCGGTGTCACGCTTGCTGCGCCATTCCCCTCACCCGGGGATCGAGCCTTTTTCTCCCCCAGTTCAGTTCCCCGGACGGTGAACCCTGGTGGAATCCTCCAAGCACCCCCGGCAGTCAGACTGGGCGGAGCAGTCTGACGCCAGGCCCAGTACTGGTGTTAGCTCGCCCGGGTCTCCGGTCAGCCCCTGTACTGGGCTAGGTGTCCGTATGGCCTGTTTCCCCTTCGGGTAATCCCATATGTGTATTCCTCCACGGTAAGGTTTCCCTCATGGTAAACCCGTGTCTTCCCTGTGACAGAGCTTCTGTCAGGTTCTGCTGGCAGCCCTCCTCCCTACTCCTAGGTAGGATCTGCCCCAGAGTCCAGTCGTATGTAGTACTGCCCCAAGCCTGGGCCAGTCCATATCAGTGTCTCCACATGTTACCTCCCTTCGGGCAGGATGTGGCCTCCGTAGCGCCCTTCTATGGAAGGCTCGCTTCCCTGCCGTTACGACAAGCTGTAACAACAAATAGGAAAGACCTGAAGCTGTCTTTCTCTGAAGGTCGAAATCCCTTCCGATTCCGTGGGAAAAGGAACAGCGGCTTGGCTATCTCCAGCAGGGATGTACTCAGTGGTCCCGGTGGGCACCAAGGTTAGCGAATTTGCACTGGAGCGGTAGGAAGGTTGCAACCTCTTGCATGGCATTTGTCTGTCACGCACTCGCTTGTCAACATCTGCATGCCACAAGGTTGTGACGGGGTTCAGCTTGTGGCGCTTTCCATAGGACCCCTATGTCGTCACGACATACCTTGTAGTGACCGACAGATAGGGAACGCCCAGGTTACGTCACGTAACCCCGTTCCCCTGATGGAGGAACGGAGACGTTATGTCCCCATGCCACAATCTTGAACCATCGCTGGTTGCCAGGGACTGCCTCGGCTCCTCAGCGTAAAACCTAATGAGTGGATGCACCTGTCGCCCTTTTATACCCGTATGCACGGGAGTGGCTCAGGTATGCAAAATCCACTAGCCAATTTCATTGGCGTTTTCTCTTAGTCAGAGATGTTCGGGGCTTCCAGGTAAATCCCCTATGTCGTCACGACATAACGTCTCCGTTCCCTCCATCAGGGAAAGGGGGTTACGTACGTAACCTAGATGATTTTTTTTTTTAATGTGGCACTAAAACGCTGTCGTACAATTCCTTATAAAATAAAGCAAGGTTTATTTACAATACTAATATTCTAACATACATGGACTATCTAATAAAACACACACACACATATTTACGGAGCTCTAAGTTTAACGTTGAAAGAAGAGTTAAGGTAGCACTCTATTTCATAACTTAAACCACATAAGATCACGAAAGGGATGTCACCCTTTACTGCATTCAGATCAATTACAGGTCAGTCAGGATAAAAACTTAGTTTGAGATACTTGCTTTTGTTGGTTAAGCAGGCCGGGCTATCTTATTCGTCCACGTGTTGCTTAACGGAAATGTCCGATCCTTTTGTCTCGGGTGTCACGTGGGTTGGTTCGTGTTTCTCCGGTGGCTTTGTTTGGAAACACGTGGTATCTTTGAAAACTCTGCTGCTGTTGCGTTACGTCACGGGGAAAGCCCTTCTCTCATCTGCGGTCGCCTGGTTCTGTTTTGAGATGGAAAGCGTCGTTACGCTGCTGGTTCTGCGACGTTTACAGAGTCATTGGATGGGTTTTCTCAGCCGGTGTTAAGGCGAGAGTCCAGCGGACCGTCCGGGTCGTCCTTGCGTGAGTTGAAGGGCGAGTTGCGAGAACAGGAAGAGAGAGTTTTGCACACTGGCGCCTTGCTTTTAAACAGACCGATTTAGACCCGCCCACAGGCAGCTGTTCGAATCATCGTGTCCGTGTGGGGCAGAGCCCTGCCTGCACAGCTCCTCTCGCAAGGCACGTGATCACTCGTCATCTGATATTTAATTCAACGTGAAAGATATACACAGGTCTTTTATATCTGTTGTAAACATACATTATGATGCCAAAGTTTAACGGTCATCCACACCACTTATTACTTACGACGCCAGCTTCTTTTAGAGACTAAACACTCCACATTTGGAATACAATGGTACATTTACTAGAGTTCAAGGCACAGATTAAATAGCATTCCACATTCTAAATAATTCACATCCACACTAAACATATGAAAGGCAGAGGACAACATTAATATCCATATTGTTTCTTGAGTAGATGGTTTTAATAGTCATTAAATGAATTAATGTACTTTTTGCATACAGGAACACGCGAGTTTCGGTGTTCCCTGTGGGAAGCAGAAAAGTAATTTCCTTTGTTCTGTGACCAAAAGAAATCGCGCGCTTTTGCGCTGATGAGGGGGGGAGGGGCTTTATAGAGACGCTGATTCTTTAGCGTCACCTGGGGACACCTGGTGACCTGTAGACCTGTAGAGACAGTTGAATTCCTGCCAATGTGGCGTTATATAACACAACACAAGAGGATAAACATAAATATAGGTACAAAAATTTAAATAAAGAAGAAAAAAATATGCAGGACAGTATACTGTAGACTTAATAAATAATAATAATATAAGCAGGAATGTGCAAACAGGTTGTACAGGGTATATATACATAGCAGCAAAATGGATGATGGAGAATAGTGAATATCATACTGATTATTAAATGGAGTCATGTTGATGTTATGAGGCTGAGTTTGAGTTTAGGAGCCTGATGGCCTGAGGGAAGGAGCTCCTCCTCAGTCTCTCAGTTTTTGCCATCATGCTCCTGAAGCGATTGCCAGATGGCAGTAAACAGAAAAGATGGTTACCGGGGTGATTTGAGTCCTTGATGATTTTAGCAGCTCTGCTTTTGCAGTGTTTGAGGTAGATGTCCTGCAGAGAGGGAAGAGCAGACCTGAGATGCGCTCAGCTAAGCGCACAACTCTCTGCAGAGATCTGCAGTTCTGATTGGAGCCTTTTGCATACCACACTGAGATGCACTGAGTCAGTACACTTTCTATGGCCCCTGAATAGAACATTTTCAGGATTGCTGGTGAGACCCTGAATTTCCTCAGCTGTCTCAGATGGTACAGTCTTTGCCTGGCTTTCTTAACCTGTGTTTGAATGTGTGCAGTCCGAGTCAGGTCCTCTGAGATGTTTACACCGAGGTACTTGAAGCTGCTCACCCTCTCCACAGGGGTCCCACTGATCATAAGAGGAGTGTAGGGCCGCTGCTTCCTCTTCCTGAAGTCTACAATCAGCTCTTTAGTTTTGCTCACATTCAGAGAGAGACAGTTATCCTGGCACCATGATATAAGTCTCTCTACCTCATCCAAGTATGCGGTCTCATCATTGTTGGTAATGTATCATCAGCAAATTTAACAATAGAAGAGGAGCTTTGAGAGGACACACAGTCGTGTGTGTAGAGAGAGTAGAGCAGGGGACTGAGTACACAACCCTGTGGGGCTCCTCTACGTTCAGGGTGATGGAGTTTGAGGTGAACTGACCTACTTTCACCACTTGAGGTCTGCCGGTGAGGAAATCTTGAATCCAGTCACAGAGTTTAGGCCGAGGTCTGTGAGTTTAACAGCTAGCTTGATGGGGACTATAGTATTGAAAGCTGAGCTATAGTCGATGAGAGATGGCATCATCAGTTGATCTATTTGGGCGATTGGCAAACTGAAGAGGGTCCAAAGTAAAATGGGATGGAGGAGCAAATGTGGTTCTTAACAAGTCTCTCAAAAACCGTCATGACTATTGATGTGAGGGCAACTGGACGATAGTCATTCAGGCAAGAGGGTTTACTGTTCTTAGGCACAAGGACGATTATATATTTTTTTAAAGGAGGTGGGAAACACAGAATAGCAAGGTCAAAACAATTTAACCCTTGTTTCTCCACAAAGGTCTCTTGGTACTTCTAAGTTTGAACCAACTTGTATCTGTTGACCCGTAGAGGATGCTATAAGGGGGTATGTGGATGAACTAGTATAAAAATCTCAAAATAAATATATTAGGGCTTCATGATGTATTGAAATAAAATCAATATCACAATGTAGCTTAGTAGGATTGTCACATTGTGCAGGCTGCAGTTTAGCAAAATAAATATTTGATTTAAGACTGGAGCATGGCATTTACATGCATGTAGTTCATGAACCATACAGTGATTCTGCATCAGTGCATCTAAGAACGCCTCGACTCATTTACTGTGAATCAAGCTGTTCAGAGACTCTGATATCATGGCAAGACTCAACAATATGGCAGCAGCTTGCTTGAAACATGTTCAGTACAGCTGACGGAGCTAGTACTGCAGTGTCACAAATGTTTATCACTTGTACAAATGTCAGTGTTTGTATCATTTCATCAGGTAAAAAACAAAAAAATTACTAAAAATTCATTAGGTGATTCCAATGCTATTGTTCTTCGGTGTCATTGTCATAGCGGTGGTAATATGTAAAATCAGTTTTGCATTTTGTGTTCTGCTGCTGTTTTTTAAGCTGTAGATTTCTATGCATCTTTCTGAGATGATTTACTGCATGTTTCCATTAGCTCTTTTCAGAGAAGAAAAAAAATCCTCCTCCATGGTGTTAATGGGAGAGGACGGATGGAGGAGGGAATATTTCCTAGTGTTAGTGGGCACCTGATGAATGGTGCTCGACGGAATCAATTTGGCCATTGGTCTGCAGATAATTCTCCTTTAGACAGAGCCGCGGGCCTCTCGGCTTTTGCTCCTTTACTCTCTCCTTTTCCATATTCCCCCTCCACTCTCCTCCACCCCCTCCTTTTCTTCTGCTTGGATGGATAGATTACACTATAGGTAGTTCTGGATCATGACCACTGAGTTGTGGCCCAAACAACGCTGTCTATTTTTGTCCTTCCAGTCATATCACTAAAAGCGAGAGGCAGGGAATGAAAAAGCCGTACAGTAGTATTTGTTCTCTTAATTGCTCAAACAGAGTTCTGGAATGGAAGAATCAATCTTCTTTATTGTTATGGTAGGGGAAATTAAAGGCAATGGAGTTGGCAGTATTTTATGGTGCTTTTGTCAGCGCTGTAGCGGAGCTTTATTGCTAATCAATGGCAAGTAGACTGACCTGAGCCCAGGGAAAGTGGCCTGCAACGTCAGCTGCGGTTCCAAATGTGTTCTTACAGTAATCACCTTCTTATTTCCATGAGCGTAATAGGGATGTGCAAAATGACATATTTTCAAAATTGACTAGGCAAGGGTTAGTCGATTAAGTAGACAATTAGTTGATTTTAAGGAAATCTTGTTAATTTGGGTCCATCAGACCCCGATTCAATTTTTTTAACTGTCTTTAATTAAGGAAATCCTGGGAATAATCACAACAGGAGTTTGAGCAACACACGTAACACACAAGTAGACCTGGCAAACATGAACTGAACAGACTGGGGCTTAAAAACTCAGGATAACGAGGGACAGACAGGTGCGGGGAATCAACTAATGATCAAACTAAACAAGGACAGGAAGGTGACCAAATAAAGCAAAACAGGAACTGAAATGCATGACAAAACGGATCCAATACTTATATATAGGGGCTGTTTACACCTTGTCACTTTATGCGTTTTTTTCTGATCTGATAGTTATCCGATCCTGAAAAGACCAGGAGTAAATGCCTTCCGAAACGCTTTCGAGACGGATATAAATCTGATCGCTCAAAACACTTCAGGAGGTGATCTGGGCCCGCTTTCCAGACGAAAGCGGACAAGTGTAAATCATCTGGTTGAAACCACAAGTCGACACGCAAACTGACGCGAATGAAACTGAAAGTAAGTCGCAGACGCTTAACACAGACTAAACTATCTATCCATTGATGATGTCATGCTCTCTCCTGTTGCGGTCTCTGCTATTGAAATTAGCTGATAATTAATTAAATCTAGCACCTATGTATTTAGGGATGGGTACCGAAACTCGGTATTTAATCGGTCTCGGGGCTAAATTATAAAAGACCGGAGTATCGATAAGCTCTGACGTTAACGGTTCTGCTATCGGTACTGGAGAAATTAAGAAAACACACATACATTTATTATTGCTATATATATATACACATTATCTTGCAAATTATATCCCGCCAGAGTCACCAGCTGTTTTTATGTGCAATAATATTCAAACTCTTGTCTATGATGCATTTTTGCTATTCCCAAATCAGAAGCGCGATCGCTCACGTGGATGAGTTCAGCACGCGCAACATAAGCCCTGTTTATGTTAGAAGAGAGAAATAACCATTAAAACATGCTTACACTTTAGGCCTGTGGCTGTTATATTAAACTGAGTTTATTTAATGTTTTTTTTTAGCTTCTAAAGATTATAGCCGTGTTTCTTCTAACACAACTTCCTTCTCTTCACAGCGGCGCGCATTCGTTCCTCCCTGACCAAAACTTAACATCAGAATCAGATCAATCGTCTGTCGATTGTTGTAAAATACCGTCTTTACAGTTACTAAATTGCTGGACATGTTTGATAATGAAATGTTGGAAGTACAATCCACACGAGAGACACTGTTCCTCAGGCTGAAGTGTGTGTGCGTGTGTGTGTGTGTGTGTGTGTGTGCAGGGGCGCGGAAGGTGTTTTATGTAGGGGTGCTGTGTGTGTGTGTGGGGGGTAGTCAATTTCTGCATATAAATATTACGCCAAATAGAAACAGAAAATCGTGCTATAGCCTACGCACTTTCATGAGATAGTGTTAGACAACAATTAGCTATTTTACAAATGGGAATAGGCTACAATGAATTCATAACAATGTTTTACATTCAAGTTACATTCAAGCTTAAAAACCCTTAAAATGTATAGTGAAAAGTTTTTTTAAAAGCATCTGGAATGCAATAAAGTAATTTTAAAGCTGTTTTTAAAGCATTTGCTGCATGGATTAAAACGATAGGCCAATAAATAATTCACGTCAGTCAGACAAAATTGCATTGCAACAAATCCTTTAAATTTCAAGGACAAAGATTTACATTTTTTTTTATTGAATACAATTATAAAATAAAACGCAAATTATAATCGGGCCTGTTTTAGGCTTTCCCTTATTTTTATATTTTAGATGGTGAGGTGATGGGGAAAAATGACTCGCCATTTCCTCATTGGAGAAATATATGCATCTTAACGGATTACATAGGCTAATGAAGAGTTTTTGCTTTGCTTTGAATTATTTCGTTTTAAAGTAGTATTTTAAAGCTTTCTATAGATATATTTATCATATCTCTGAGCCAGTTTCGAGTTGCCGAGTTTCGGTTCATCATTGAAGCCTCTTGTTCAAAACCGGAAGAAAGTGCATTCTCTGTTTTCCTATTTTATAAAAGCACAATGTTGATATTGTGAATGCACACAAATAAAAGTAGACCCTTTACAGTTCAAAATGATATATTACTCTTACCTTTATGAGAAAAAAAAAAATCACACGGCGTATTTTAAGTTGTTTTTACTGTAAGAAAAAAATCCTCCATGTCCTGTAAAGCTCGCTTCAGCTTCCACTCTCCACACAAACTGTTGGATATTGCACATTTATATAGGTTAAACATTTAAACTAACACTGTGATATGCTTGAACTGTTTATAGGCCTATCTATCGATTTTATTTTAGTCAAGTCTTGATGATTTGATAAGGCTAAATTAATCAAACATAGGCGATCAACTCTGATGCTGGCCGCTTGGTCGTTGCTTAAAAGAAAAAAACATTTAACGAACAAAAATGCTCCCAAGGTTTTCTAAATTAACTTTATGAAGAAAAAAACTAAACATCGTCTAATCACTTTTCCATTACATACAAAACTGAACTATTTTAGCTATAAGCTGTTTTGGGAGAAGGGAAAGACTCATATTGCTGAGAACAAAACAAAAAGTACATCCATGATATTTCCATGTTCCGCTTTTAAGCCACAACCTACAAATTCTTCAACACAATCATAGCATTCACAAACATAAAAGCAAGCATTGGCAGTGCTGCGTGCGTGATTTGACAGGATGTGCGCATCAAATAGCCCGCATCAGTTTAATAACTTTGATAACTTTAATTCTTACAACTGTTAAATTAATGGGCAAATGGTAAATATGTCGAAGATCACATAGAAATAGATAGCAAAATAGCCAATGTAAACTAAATGTTATAAACATCGGAGCAACCATATACATTTTTAAATTAATCTTTATTATAACAAATTTAGCCTATATATTTTTTTTATTCACAACAGTTTACAGTTGCCCACAGAAAAAAACAGGGGGTGCTGCAGCACCCTCAGCACCCCCTGTTCCCGCGCCCCTGTGTGTGTGTGTGTGTTTGCGCGCGTGTGTGTGTGTGTGTGTGTGAGTGCGTGTGTGTGAGTGTGCGTGTGTGTGTGTGTGTGTGTGTGCGTGCGTGTGTGTGTGTGTTTGCGCGCGTGTGTGTGTGTGCGTGCGCGGCGCGCTCCAAGGTTCGGGCGCGTCCAAACGATCAAATACACACACAATAAATGGTATATTTGTCAGTTTGTTTAACTTTGTTTCTTTGTTCATGTTCTTACTCTATCTTATCTTATGTATATAAAACACAAAAAATGCCTGCACACTGCTGCATTTACAAATTGATGTTTTATATTTATTTAATGAAATAATTATTTAACATCTCAGAATATAAAGCCATGTTAATTAAGCTGCTAATCTATCATAGAAATATATATTTCATACATATATGTGTATGTATGTATGTATGTATATATGTATGTATATATATATATATATATATAAATAACAAAAAGTACCGATAAGAATACCGTTAAAGCACCGGATCGATAAGCAGTATCGATAAGAGTAGTAGTACCGTTAAAACCTTAACGATACCCATCCCTATATGTATTGCTTTCATTGACATGAACACCGTTACATTTGCATATAGCGCAGGAATTGAAAAATGGATTTATATCCATTTTGCGAAGACACATTTATGTGGCCAAGTGTCATAACCCGGCTCAAAGATTATGAAAAAAAGAAGAAAGCTGGGATTTATCCAAAGTATAACACATTTATGTAACAAACAACATGAAAATTGAACACAAATGCCGGCAAACCAAGAACATTATAAAGGTGGTGCGCAAAAGAGAAACTCCCCACCCACACACACCAACAGGGGAAAGGTAAGAAGCTTTTATAATGAAGAAAGACTCCGGGCCCAGGTGTCCTCCATTTGCATTCGGACTGCAACTCCGCCCCCACTGAAACACAAATAAACAAAACCACAAAGCAGGCAGGTATGCAGGCCGTCACACCAAGTGTAAATGGAAACGTTTTAACAAATCAGATAGATATCCGATAAGAGAAAATGCATGAAGTGACCAGGTGTAAACAGGCCCATATATGATATTTTAATGATATTTAAAAATTCTCATTAAACATTAATTCATAACAATTATTAAAGTTTTGTAAAGTCAAAACCTTGGTATAAAAAAGACGTGCTGCATTTGTAATTTATTTCTGAATAAATTAATAGATCTGAACAATAATGACTGCAGTGTCAAATATATAGGCTAAATAATTCATTTTTAATGCACAATCATTCTAAAAATGTGAAGACCTTCAAATGATGCATAATAACAGGAACATTGCTAATAGCAGGCATTTTAAAGTCTAACAGTTAATATCTTGACATTTATTGTTGAAGATAGTGGATCGGTTACAAAACTGATACTTTCATCTGCAGCAGCTGTACTTTAAAGTGGATGAATTTAAAGATGCAACTTCTAAGAGAGTTTTACAGTTTTGACAGCACTGGGAGAGACTGTTCACAAACTGAACGTTCAGCATGCTGTCAGCGTGCTAAAACCATGTCCGATATGTTGTGCTTCTTAATTTATCCTCTTTAAGGGTTCTTTATCTACTGCTGCTGAAGTAGGTAAATTGCAAACAAACAAAAAATTCTGTTTTTGGTGCCTTTGGTGGCTAAAAAACTTATACAACCTAATGTTGACTTTCCTGAGCTTACCCAAGTGTTGAGATGAAAATGCTAACGGATAGCTGTCCTAAAGAGTTAGTTCAACCAAAAATAAAAATAAATATCATAATTGTTTCAAAGATAAGACTTTCATTCGTCTTCAAAACACATTAATTTTGTAATAAAATTTGAGAGATTTACCTCCCTCCATTGAAAGTCAATAAGGTTTGTTCTCGCACATCACAAGAGCATGTACATTTACCATATTTCATGTGCTTTTATATTGTCTTTACAAATTTAATGAAGTGTCAGTGGAATGGACATACATTTCTCAAACTTTCATTATCTTCATTTGTGTTTGAAGATAAACTAAAGTATATCAAGAGTGAGTAATTGATGTAGAATTTCAATTGTTGGGCTAACTATCCCTTTAAGATTGTAGACATCCTTGGGATAAACCAATCAGATGGTGGATGACTAATTAATTAGTTGACCTTCCTGCACAATCCTTGGAACAATAGAAGCCAACTCTGTCGACTCCAAACTATCAAGACTTCTTCATCCTCTTTGGTTTCTTGTCTACATCTTTCCCTTCTTAAACCACTCTTCTGACCCTGCCTCCTTTCTGTCTCCTTCCTCCTTCTCCTCCTTCGCTCTGTCTGGCTCCAGCGCTAAAGAGTCCCCAGACTCTATTTCTCTCAGAAGCTGCAGTACAGAATTAAGCCAATCTGTCATATTACTGCCTGTGTGCGGCCTAGATTGATCTGGCCGCCTGCCACTCGAGGCAGACACAAATCATTGGCTGGTCATGAAACCCTGGTCACCCCTCTTTTGATTGACAGCGCTCTGCCTCGTCTATCTTTCACTCTTTTATTCTCTCTGCTTTCTCGGAATTACAGCCTCGGCATGTTATCTGTAAATAACACACATTTCTTTATAAGATGGCTGGCAGGTACAGTTTATTCTTCCTGATCTGCTTAGTAGAGTCGTTTTCTTTAGTCATTCAGGGAATGTATTCGCCGTTGGTTGTAGATTTGCTCGTATGTGTTGTGACCACATTCACAGATAATCAGACATACTCTAAAGAAAAGATGCAGTTTCATGCAAATTTGAGTTTGGTACCATTAAATAATAATATCTTTCTGCTTTCATGACAATATTAGTAGGTTGGCACAACATGACAAATCCCCAAGAGTAAACTGACGTGTCGTTCTATTTGCGTACTGGCACAATAATATATAACCATTTTTAATGGTTGTGTCCAGTTGTAGACCAACTTTACCTGTTGTGGCGAGACCGACTTTAGCTGTTAGAAAAAATTCATGTCTGAGTCAAGACAGAGACTTAAAGAGGGTCTGAATGATTTAGCCTGGTTTTGCATCAGTGTCACACAAGCCACAGATTGTGCACCTGTCCAGAGACATGATAAAACCAAACCTATCCAAACCTGTCTACGGGAGTCTGTGAGTTAAAGGCTGGGACACACCAAGCCGACTTCAAAGAACTAGCAACGTCAAAAGCCGATGGTATTGTCGCCTCGCGTCAGCTGCATCTTGACCAAAAAGCTGTGCTTGAACACACCACACGGACTACGGCCGACAGCAATCTAACACGTGTTATGGGCCCGCATGACAGTAATTAGCTGTCGATATAGGCATATATTCGTCAATCGTCATTTAAAAGGAGAAACCGAAACAAGGATATACAAGATATACGAAACGTAAACAAAGCGCTTGCTTACCATTTTGAATATCAGTTTTGTTGATTACTTTCTTCATTTTAAGCGGCTCATGTTATGAAAATATGTGCATATTGGAATGCTTTGGAAAAATCACAGAACATTTGAACAGCCTTCTGTCTGTGCAACCTTCATTTACTTACTAGTTTTCATTTAATTCTCGGGCACTGACTCATTTGCTAAACTGAACATCCAATCAGATTTCTCACTCTCCGCAATGGCCCCAGATGCCGATTCGCAAACTGCCGACGGCGTGAATCTGACGAGAGTCGACGAGTTGAACCCACCAATAAACTAGCCTGACAGACGCTCGCCCACTGCCCGACATTGTCCCAGGCTTAAAGGATTAGTTCTCCCAAAAATGAAAATTAGTCCATGTTTTACTTGCCCTCAAGGCATCCTAGGAGTATATGACTTTCTTCATTCAGACAAATCCAATCAGAGTTATATTAAATATTTTCCTTGCTCCTCCAAGCTAGGGCTGCACGATATATCGCATGCGATTGTCATGTGCATCTCGACAGTAAGGCCGGTTTTGTGATTTGTTATAAATCTCCATCATCTGCTTTCAGATGGAGCGACATTTAATACACAGAGCTGTAATTCACTGACAAGCTACGCAATATCACGTTCATTATCGCAGGCGATTCATCTGCAATTATAAGCAGAATTGCGTAGCTTGTCAGCGAACTATGGCTCTGTGTATCAAATAATTATAAACACCTTTCTTTCACTTCTGCTAACTGTTATGGCAGAAGCCGTTCCGGCGGATGACTTGGGAAGCATGCGTAGCATAAGGGCTGGTGATTAGTGACGAACACGGCGGCGCAACGGAGAGAAAAAAAACTAAATCCCAGTCACGTATTATAAGTAAAAACGAGGATTTGTAAAGAAAATTGTCAGAGGATTTCGATATAAGCCAAGAGGAGACTGGTTTTCCTTTGTTAAAGTAAGGAAACTTTGCATCTTTTGCTACTGTAAACATAGACTGGTTTTCAGGAGACTCACACGCGCATGTGCTCCAGGAGTATCCAAACCTGTTCCAGGAGGGTCACTGTCCTGCAGATTTTAAATCCAACCTTTAAGGGGATGTTCACCCAAAACAATATTTTTTTCGCACAAAAAGTATTCTCGTAACTTCATAAAACGAACCACTGATTTCACATGGACTATTATAAGGATGTCCTTGCTACGTTTTTGGACCTTGAATGGGGAAATTCCGTTGCTGTCTTTGCAGGGTCAGAAAGCTCTCGGATTTCATCATGAATATCTTAATTTGTGTTCTGAAGATGAATGAAGGTCTTATGGGTTTGAATTAATGACAAAATTTTAATTTTTTGGGTGAACCATCCCTTTAAACACCCTTGAAGCAGGTAATCAGACTTACTAGAAACTTCCTGGCAAGTGTGTTGGAGCTGGACGTTTGGCCCGCCAGGAGGAGGATTGGACACCCCTGCCCTAGTCCATGACAAGACCAAAAACATGATAATATGGTCTAGAATTCGGATTTGAGTCCTGTCTCAAGTACTACAACACTTGTAACCCATGGGTTTGCTGCTCTGGCCCTCGAGATCCACTTTCAACCCGGATTAGTCCTACTGCTAGGGACCAACTATCCTGCAGAGTTCGAATCCAACAGCATGGCCGGATTCAAGGCTTGCTCCAAATAATTTTTGTTCAAACATCCTCTATTGCAGGTCTCCAACACGTCGCTCGTGAGCTACCAGAAGCTCGTGGCCTGATTGGAGGTAGCTCACCAAGCCATATTGGCATATCGGAATATCGTCCGTGAGGTTATTTTAATGATCCCGTTAAGTATCTTGTTTATCATTAAACCTGTATTTGATCATCGCGATTTGAAAAACTCACAGTAAATACAGTTCAGCTTTAATCAAAGTTATTAAGAATCTCACGCAGACGCAACACGGAGATTAGTTTAGTTTTGTATAAAAACATGACTGTAGGCAGACTGCTGAGAGAAATTATATGAAAGAATATTTGATTTAATTGTGTGAATTTCATTTAATTTGTGTGAATGCATAATAGGAAACCTATCTTCATAAAATTTGTGATCGCATTAGCTTTCCATTTTCCCTGCGTGTAATGCGTAATAAAGCAGTGTTTATAGTGCAGCACAGCTTTGTTTTCAGAGGTTACCTTGGAAACAGCTCTGTTCTGCAGTTCATAAGGGCCATCTGCTGTCAAACTCTGGATTTACAAATTAATTCAGTCTGTCTGCCATATTTTTGTTCAGACAAACACAAAAACCAGACCAGATTTTTGTTGTAAATCTTAACCGGTCGATGTAAAATAGCATACCTCAGAAGTGTTGAGATTTTTAGAATGCACATTAGTTTATGTAGAACTGTTTATGAAGCAGATACAATTTTCTTTATCATTCGGACTAATCCTTTTATTTAAAAATAAAAAAAATAAAGGCTGATATGTTATAAGATTTTTTTTTTTTAAAAGGTCAGAACTTTATTTGAACATGTAGTACATGTTATGAATATTTCTTGTTACTTTAAAATCTGGACATGATATTATGCTGCTCTGAAGGCCACTTCATGCCAAGATTGATAACTAGCTTTCACAACTGAGACCTTTCACTTCATGCTAAATTCTGGGTGTTTTTTAAAGCACACAGGAAAAAAGCCTACAATTTTTGATCGGAAATTACAATCTTCTACATCTTTGAGTCGTTTGCCTCGTTTGAGCACGTCACTTTGGCCCTTTTCTCAAATATGAAAGGATGACATTTCACTGCAAACCAGAATGAATTGAGGGTTTATATTCGATAAATAAGTGATCAGTCCACTCAATAAACTAAAGCCAAACATCTTAAAGATTCAATTTCCAGTGAGAACCTTTTAAATGCATTAAGCTTGTTGGGACCAACGTGTTGTTCCCACCACCCCTTGTTCGTGCAAGGTCATGGCACGAGTTTGATTTCCAGCCAGCTCTAACCAGTTTTTCCGTCTTATAGTGTGAATATTTGGACCCTGTTCTCAGTAGACGTGATCAGATTCAGTTTTATGACCAGAACTCCACATTTCCCAGCAATTGTACACAAGCGTCAAACATTGCGTCAGCTTTCCAAATGAATGCATCTGCCCTGGAGGATAAATTTTTTTTGCTGCAGTCTGACATTTAGATTAAGGCAAAGCTTCAGCTGGACATTTTTGGATCTTCGATGAGAGAAAATATCCCAGCATCAGAAGATGTGCACTGAACCTTGACAGCCTTGTTTGGCTTAACATACTTCTGTGAGACAGCATTTTCCCACATGAAGAGAACCAAATCCAAATACCGCTCAACCTGAACTGATGATCACCTGGATGCCTGTTTAAAACTCGCCTCAGTGGCTACTCTGCTGATTGCATTGGCCTGGCTGATTCATTTGATTGCTCGTCATCTGAATTTTTGCTTGCATTTTATTTGAATAAAGAAATCAGAATTTAACTTAAATTTACATTGTCCCATGGAGGCCAAAAGTGAGGGTCCACATAAAAAAATCTGGGATTCCAAAAATGGAATTTAATCTTGAAAACAAGCAGAAGTTAGTATTTTGAAAATGTAAAATAAAGAACTTGATGACCTAAAATGAAGATAAAATAACGATTACCTAAGGCACTAATCAAAAAACATAGTTTGGACATTGATCATACAAAAAAATACAAAAAAATCTCTCAGTGTACACTACAGTTTTCAGGTGTACAGCAACCCCGACACCAATATTTTAACGATAAAAAAAAAATGAATCACCAGATTTCGCTATGGAGATATAAAGGTTGGGAACATGATTACAACATATTGTGTGTGTGTATATTAGCACAGGTTGTTTGCTTTTAGAATCTGAACTGACTGTTTGGACCTAGAAACAGTGGTACATAACGCTCCTGCTTCATAACACTCTAACCACAGTCAATCTGTAGTTTAAAAAAATCTCTGAGTAGTAAAGTTACTTGAGTTTGAATGTAGTATTCTATAGTTTGGCCTCATTGCTCTGCAATCGGACCCAGGGCGTGGTAAAGATTGCTTTCTGTCACTCTCGCTGACTGACGGAAAACTCTGATAGTCCAGGCACGTCGAGATGCGCTCGGAAAACTGACTCCTGCTGTGATGAAACATGACAAAGGGGGAATTTACTCATTTGTTATCCTCCTGGAAGGCACACAAAACAATGAGAGACATTATGGAAATCAGCACGACAGCACACGTCACCCCCGACCTACCCTGACTGCGGCTCTCAGTATGGGATTATCTTTGTCTCAACTGTCAGCGCAGTCATTGCTATTCTTAGTGTAATCAGTAGAAATAGTCTGAATGGAAATAAGCCAGTTGACCCGACATTAGGTTCCTCCTAAACCGCAGTGGATTCTTGAAATTTAGCTTCAATTTCAACATTTGGTTAATTCAGTATAATCGCTGATGGTTGGCTTCCTCTGAGGTCCTCCGAGGGGTTGGCATCATCTCTTCTCAGGTGTTTGGTCATCTCAGATCATTTAAGGGTTGGATCCAGACTGAAGCTTGTGTAATTCCTAGTTACCACGGGATGTTAATCAGAAACAGAGAAACAAGCAAAGACAATTAGCGTAGCTGTTGTTCCATCCAGGCAAAAACGATCTGTTCAACCCAAGCTAAAGCATAATAATGTGTGTTTGATTAGATATAGCTGCAGTACAAGATTGTGAGATGCATTATATGAATGTTTGGCTAAAGAGATGTGTCTTTAATCTAGATTAAAATAGAGAGAGTGTCTTAACCCCGAACGTTATCAGGAAGGCTATTCCAGAGTTTGGTAGCCAAATATGAAAAAGTTCTACCTCCTTTAGTGGACTTTGCTATCCTAGGTACTACCAAGGGTTCAGAGTTTTGCGACCTTAGGGAGCGGGTTGGATTGTAGCGTGATAGAAGATTAGTTAGGTACACAGGAGCTAAACCATTTAGGGCCTTATAGGCAAGTAATAATATTTTGTAACTGATACGGAACTTAATAGGTAGCCAGTGCAGAGACTGTAAAATTGGAGTAATATGGTCATATTTTCTTGACCTGGTAAGGACTCTATCCGCAGCATTTTGTACTATCTGTAGCTTGTTTATTGAGGATGCAGGACAACCACCTAGCAGTGCATTACAATAGTCCAGTCTAGAGGTCATGAATGCATGAACTAACTTTTCTGCATCAGAAACACTTAACATGTTCCGTAGCTTGGCAATTTTTCTAAGATGGAAGAATGCTGTTTTTGTAACATGGGAAATATGATTTTCAAAAGATAGGTTGCTGTCTAATATAACACCCAGATTTGTTTTACTGTAGAGGAAGTAACATTACATCCGTCTAGTTGCAAATTGTGATCCAAGAGATTCTGTGTACTGTTTTTAGGTCCAATAAGTAATATCTCTGTCTTATCGGAATTTAATAGTAGAAAATTATTGGTCATCCAATCTTTTATATTTTTAACACACTCCGTTAGTTTAGAAGTTTCATCTGGTCTTGTTGAGATATATAGTGTCATCAGCATAACAATGGAAACTAATCCCATATTTTCTAATAATATTACCAAGGGGTAACATGTATAATGAAAATAGCAGAGGACCTAGGACAGATCCTTGTGGTACTCCATACTTTACTGTTGATAATTGAGATGCCTCGCCTTTTAAATAAACAAAGTGTTATAGATCGGACAGGTAGGATCTAAACCATCTTAAATCCTGTCCTTGAATACCTGTATAGTTTTGTAATTGATCTATGAGTATGTCATGATTTATAGTGTCGAACACAGCACTAAGATCAAGTAAAACTAGCAATGAGATGCAGCCTTGGTCTGACGCAAGAAGCAAGTAATTTTTCATTTTAACAAATGCAGTGTCTGTGCTATGGCAGGGCCTAAAACCTGACTCAAATTCTTCATAGATATATTTTTTTTGCAAAAAGGAGCACAATTGAGCAGATACAACTTTTTCTAAAATTGTTGACATAAACGGAAGATTTGAAATGGGCCTGTAATTTGCCAGTTCACAAGGATCTAGTTTTGGTTTCTTAATTACAGGCTTAATAACCGCCAGCTTAAATGGTTTTGGGATGTGACCTAAAGATAATAAGGAGTTAATAATATTGAGGATGTAGCTCGACGTGTCCTTATAATAGCGGACTCGGGAAATCAAAATAAAACTTGCGATAACAAGGCGATCTGATTGTTTTCGTTGTAGAATGCGATCTGGGATATATTCACACTATATAGAAACAAAATTATGGTGTATAAATTTTAATTTTAAGATAAAAAATAGGCTATAAATAATTGACTTGACGGAGCTTAAACTCAAAACATGCGTCAGCAACAGACAAGAAGTGACGTATCCTCTAATGATCTATATATAACTGTATAGGAAATGCGTCCCAGGTTTTGCATGATACAATGGTGAGTAAATTACAATTTTTTTTTTGGGTGAGCTTACCATACTGTCCAAATCCAAAACTGCTTGTATTTGGTCCTCCAAACTAGGGCTGCACGATTATGACAAAAAACATTTGTCGATTATTCCCTTGAGATTGTAATTGCGATTATTTTGAACCATATTTTTCTATAAAATATATATTTAAAAAAGGCTGAAAACACTCTTCCTGAACATGTATTTCTTTTCTATAGCATTGAGTTTCAAATGTCACCTATACATTGGTTTGGTTTCTTCTTTAAACAAAAAAAGGTACAATTATGCATGGTATAATAATGTAATGCTAAAACTAAAAGTAAACTAAAATGGTTTACTAAAGCTACATATTTCATTTTACAATTAAACAGATGAAATTTCAAATTACACTAACATTTTACAGGTCAATTGATATTAACAGGGTTATCAGACTAACATTTGAAAGCATTATCAGACTAACATTTGAAAGCAGTGACACCAGCACCTGATTTGGTAGCACTGAACATGTAATATTACAAGTTTTGTCTCTTAGAAATGCATATTAGAATAGGAGCTTGAGTTGGGACAGTACCATTGTGAAAACTGTAACAGCCTCATCTTTTATACATAACCAAAAGTACAGCACCTCATTACCATGGTAAAAAAGTAGCCTAACTATATGTTTTTATGGCGTTTGCTTTGAAAACCAGTAACCTAAAGACATTCAGTCAATTACAATCCACATCAACTGATAGAATAATTAACAAAATAATGTCATTATATTACAAACCCGATTCCAAAAAAGTTGGGACACTGTACAAATTGTGAATAAAAACAGAATGCCATGATGTGGAAGTTTCAAATTTCAATATTTTATTCAGAATACAACATAGATGACATATCAAATGTTTAAACTGAGAAAATGTATAATTTTAAGGGAAAAATAAGTTGATTTAAAATTTCAAGGCATCAACACATCTCAAAAAAGTTGGGACAAGGCTATGTTTACCACTGTGTGGCATCCCCTCTTCTTTTTATAACAGTCTGCAAACGTCTGGGGACTGAGGAGACAAGTTGCTCAAGTTTAGGAATAGGAATGTTGTCCCATTCTTGTCTAATACAGGCTTCTAGTTGCTCAACTGTCTTAGGTCTTCTTTGTCGCATCTTCCTCTTTATGATGTGCCAAATGTTTTCTATGGGTGAAAGATCTGGACTGCAGGCTGGCCATTTCAGTACCTGGATCCTTCTTCTACGCAGCCATGATGTTGTAATTGATGCAGTATGTGGTCTGGCATTGTCATGTTGGAAAATGCAAGGTCTTCCCTGAAAGAGACGACGTCTGGATGGGAGCATATGTTGTTCTAGAACTTGGATATACCTTTCAGCATTGATGGTGCCTTTCCAGATGTGTAAGCTGCCCATGCCACACGCACTCATGCAACCCCATACCATCAGAGATGCAGGCTTCTGAACTGAGCGCTGATAACAACTTGGGTTGTCCTTGTCCTCTTTAGTACGGATGACATGGCGTCCCAGTTTTCCAAAAATAACTTCAAATTTTGATTCGTCTGACCACAGAACAGTTTTCCACTTTGCCACAGTCCACTTTAAATGAGCCTTGGCCCAGAGAAAACGCCTGCGCTTCTGGATCATGTTTAGATATGGCTTCTTTTTTGACCTATAGAGTTTTAGCCGGCAACGGCGAATGGCACGATGGATTGTGTTCACCGACAATGTTTTCTGGAAGTATTCCTGAGCCCATGTTGTGATTTCCATTACAGTAGCATTCCTGTATGTGATGCAGTGCCGTCTAAGGGCCCGAAGATCACGGGCATCCAGTATGGTTTTCCGGCCTTGACCCTTACGCACAGAGATTGTTCCAGATTCTCTGAATCTTTGGATGATATTATGCACTGTAGATGATGATAACTTCAAACTCTTTGCAATTTTTCTCTGATATTGCTCCACTATTTTTCGCCGCAGCATTGGGGGAATTGGTGATCCTCTTCCCATCTTGACTTCTGAGAGACACTGCCACTCTGAGAGGCTCTTTTTATACCCAATCATGTTGCCAATTGACCTAATAAGTGGCAAATTGGTCCTCCAGCTGTTCCTTATATGTACATTTAACTTTTCCGGCCTCTTATTGCTACCTGTCCCAACTTTTTTGGAATGTGTAGCTCTCATGAAATCCAAAATGACCAATATTTGGCATGACATTTCAAAATGTCTCACTTTCAACATTTGATATGTTATCTAATATCTATATTCTATTGTGAATAAAATATAAGTTTATGAGATTTGTAAATTATTGCATTCCTGTTTTATTCACAATTTGTACAGTGTCCCAACTTTTTTGGAATCGGGTTTGTACATTACTCATTTAACATATTTAGTATATTAATAATATAATACTACTCGATATGAATATCTTACTTTTCTGCCTCTGTACAATTGTTACATTAGTGTTACTACAGTAAAACTATGGTAAATGTGGGTGATTTGTGGTTTGAAACGTCTTCTAACTGGATCGTTGTTGCACTGTTTCTGCAGCTTTCTGCATCAGTGTTGATGGTAATAACAGCTCTGATTTATTTGGCTTTAAACTATTCTAAATTAAAGAGACTTGTTTTGTACTGGAGAACCCTGCACTGAACTCGAGTACTTCTTATTGGATTTCACAGTGTTGTTTAGTGCGTGATTGCGACTAGTCACGTAATAAACGCATATGCTCTAAAATCTAAACCCCTCTAAACCCCACACTGCAAACACCTCTTAAGCACACAGAATAATGCACATGGGCATTTTTTATTGTTTATTTATTTTTTAATCGCAGCTTTGAACAATTATGTAATTGTGGCATCCATAATCGTAACCGCGATAAGAAATTTGATTATTTGTGCAGCCCTACTCCAAACCATCCAAGTGGAGGTTTTATTCTCTGTCCTTGTCCGGTCTCTCTGATATGATTTGTTGTATTTTTAGCATGCTGCTGGCTCAAGTGTCATTTGTCTTCAAATGTGGTCAAGAGAATGCCTCTATTAGAGAATGTCACGCTTTAACAACAAACAATCACTCAAATCCCTCTTACAGAGTGTTGCAAGACCCTCAGCTTTTGTCGTTTTGTAGCAATCAGTGCAAGCATTGCCCCTTCTGTACTAAAGTCAACAACATCACCAGATGCAATTTCCAGGAAGAGCTATGGCTGAGTGATATTGAGTCTGCATGACAAAAATCCCTCTCTCACACTTTCTTTTTTGAGTATGTTTGTGTGTTTCTGGGAAAAAAACAAAATGGCTGTTTATACAGAAGCATAATATGGTTGTCGGTCCTGTTTTAAAGCTAGATATGTTTCTGTTCACACAGAGTTCAGATATAAACAGGATTCTATAACCAAACTGACTTTTAATTCCTTACTGCTTGATTTGTGATGATGTTCATCAACATGTTCCAATATACTCAAATCTAATTAGAACAAATATTTAATTGGAGCTAATTACATATGAGTGTGGAGAACAAACTCCTCCGTGTCCTCCTTCTCACCCTTTCCATTTTTTTTCTGTAATGTGCAATTTTAGTGTGGATTTTTTTTCTTTAATATCAGTAATTTTTCCATTTCCGAGTTTATCTTAACGCCTCTGGGGGCTCTGAAAAGGTTGACTCATTTCAATTAAAATAATGAGCCTATATGATAACAAGAAAAAGTCCTTCTGCCTCAAATCGCAGTCATCTTAATGAAGGGGGTTGTGTTTTTTTAGGGCAGGGAGCCAAGGGACGGCACAGACTGAATGTTAACATGGCTCTCTTTTGTGTTGCTGTCGGTCACCTGTTTTGTCCTATTTGACTCCTGTCTTTAGGAGTCAAAATAAACTTTTCTGTTTATTTGTTACTTTAACGCATTGCCTTTATACTGTCTACTGCATTTTTGTGTTGTTTTACTGTTTTATCTCAATCGTTTTGCTTCCTGTCTGGCTGTTTTGTGCCTGTTTTATATAGCCCATTTTTACTATTTTAAATATCCTATAGTGCCTTTCTCTAACTTGCATCCTGTTGATACACCTAATACAGTATTCACCCATTAGTCTGTTTGGCTCGTTCACTGGAGTCTGTGAAGCTTAATTGAGACTTGCTCAGGGACGATTTTATGCCAAATTAAAATGCATGTGACCTTCTAATATTTACAATTCTAGTATTTTTATGATGTTTATAATATCTATATATTCTAATATCTAATATTTACAGATAAGAAATACATGACAGATCTCAAATGGATTAAACAGCACAAATATCTATGAGTTTGAAACACTTAATGTAAAGCATGTCTCACGTTTAAGACAACTTGGATTATACTACCCCTCATACTATATCCAGGTAAAACATATATAGTAAATAGTCTTTTCTATACCATTTATCTTTATAAACAATTTTGTAAAACCTATACCTTTACCCCAGTGGTTCTCAAACTGTGGTACATGTACCATTGGTGGTACACAGACAAACAACAAACAAATTAAGCTCGGATGAGCTTACAGGATTTCACCGTATATAGTAGGGGAACTTACCGTTAACCACTTAACAGGTTTTAGCTGTAGCATTTTCACAGTCTTTTACCTTTAAAATCACAGTCATTTTTTACAGTATATGTAAACAAAGACTTATTTTGTACTTATTAAGCATTTGAAAGCACTGATATATATATATATATATATATATATATTGCTATAATTATGTATGTGTATACACTCACTGGCCACTTTATTAGGTACACCTTGCTAGTACCGGGTTGGACCCCCTTTTGCCTTCAGAACCACCTTAATTTTTCATGGCATAGATTCAACAAGGTGTTGGAAACATGACATGATAGCATCACGCAGTTTGATGTCTGAGATGATTTGAGCTTTGTGACATGGTGCATTATACAGCTGGAAGTAGCCATCAGAAGATGTGTACACTGTAGTCATAAAGGGATGGACATGGTCAGCAACAACACTCATGTTGGCTGTACATTCACCGGCCACTTTATTAGGTACACCTGTTCAATTGCTTGGTAACACGCATTGCTAATCAGCCAATCACATGGCAGCAACTATAATTTTATAATTATAATTTTTTTCAATTCAATTTTTTATTTCTAATTTGTGATTTATTTACAGGTTTGATTCAGCCTTGTTCTTCTAAAGCTCTATTGCATACTCCACATTATTGTGGGATGTCAAGCTGTGCACTGGTGTTTATGTACTGATAAGGACCACTTGCATCAGAGTATACACACCATAATTTTAATCCACATGCACAAAAAGAGCGGCGGAAATTGAGCCGGTTGATATCAAAGGCAAGATATTAATCTATTTGACCTCAAGGCTGGTTTCATGAAGGCAAACTTTAAGAGTGGTCTGCTTTTGACTCCAAAACTTTTCTTTACTCTATATACTGTTTATATATAACATATTGACTGTCATGGGAATACACCTGTTGTTGGTCTTTGAAAACAGGATTTGACAAGATCTCTCCAATGGTCTCTCCTGTTCTCTTAGTATATGTGCGGTTTAACTCCAGCCATGGATTCCCGGTGGAACTGGAACAGGGTGCGAGAGTAGCTGAGCTGAAAGAGACAGTGGGACGTTTACAGGGAGTACAGCCTGATCGACTGCGGGTCATCTTTGCTGGACGAGAGCTCTGCAATGGATCCACACTTCAGGTGAAAAGAGTACTTATGGAAATATTATATTTTAAAAGAATATGAAATACATGTTTTCATACGCTTGCACGATAGTTTTAATTAAATTAAAAGTATTATTGTTAAAATTTATATTAAATGCAATGACTTGGACATAAGAGTGTTTTTTACGCACTTAAGTAGGTCTTAAGTACATCTTTATGTAAATTATTGCTATTACATTTGAAACATTGTTAAAGTTTACTGCCAAATGTAATGTCAAGCATTTATGGTAAACTAAAATATACGTCAGTGTCATTTCTATTATATTTTCTATTAACTTTAAATGCAGTGTTATTGAATAACACTAGACTACAGTTCAAATTATAATCATGCGCTTTATTATGTTAGTCAACACATCAAAGTATAGCTTATTAGGCTACACAACAAAAGCTTATTAAATAATTATTAAAAATGTAGTTTAAAAAAATCTAAACAATCTTTCAAAAAATATAGTCGCTAACAGTTAAGTGACTTTGTATTTCATTGTAATCTGAAAGTACAGATTTTAAGCACTAAACTTCAAGTGCATATTCAATATGATTAAGCTTGCTGCTTTTTCACAAGGGTTTGGTTTGACTTTCTCGCTCTCTTTGAAATTGTGTTTGGATAATTATTTTGCTCTTTGCTAGTAAGAGAACATCTTGTAAAGCATGCGGTTCAAACCCTGTATTACACAGAGCAGGCAACTTGTTATTATAAAGCTTTCCATTTCTCAGTTTCCTCTATTTCTCATGCTTTCTCTTAGTCTGTCTCTCTTTTCCCCTCATTCTTTCTCAGCGTTGTGAATGAGGAGGTCTCTGTGGGGGCTCTGTCAGAGTAAACAGAGCCAAAGGATCTCCTGAACTTTAGTCCGCAGTGCTTCATTAACCCTGACCTTCTTAATTATGCATTAAACTAGAGACAAGCTGCAGCATTTAGAAGCACTTTTTTGTTGTCTACACACATTCATGCTAAAGAGGACTACAATACCTGGAGAAAGCGATCGCATCTCAATGGCAGCTGCTTGGCTGGCACTCATTCCTCCAACCCCAAATGTGTGAATGATATTATACAGCAGTATATTCACATACATATAAGCTGTATAAGCAGTTCAGAAATGTGTCTACTAACAGGTTTGATGGGAATATTTACATTTTTAATTTCCCTGCTGTAAATATGGAAGAAGATTTCTGAGAAGATTGTGCTCTTCTGTGTATATGTCAAAGTCAAGGTTTGTCTCGTTTTTGCCTCTAGAGTCTGAACAAAGCACAGTACATTCTTGTGATTCACAGTACCTCATTTTCACTGATGAAACTCCTGCTGTGTGTGAGAGCTGTAGCAGATGCTATGTGGAGCTCAGCTTCCCACCTCATAACACTGAAAATCATCCGCTCATCATTTGTGGTACTTACAGTAATATTTCAATCACGCTAGAGCTCATAAATCAGTGGAGAAACAGGGAAAAGTACACACTTGGATAGTTTACACATTTTCCTGCCTGTTTCTAGTCTTACTTGAGGTTTTGATTGACAGAACTGACATTGTCAGAACATGACAGATGTTATCCTGCTTTATGTGATTACCAGGACATTCATATTTATGAGTTCTGAAGTCTTATTACAGTGTGATGACCATTCATGTCATTTAGAATAAAATTAACATTATCATGTTTCTTTTTTTTTTTTTGAACTGTGTTTTTATTAAGCTTGTTAGAAACATAACAATATACACATAACATTTACTTGAAATATTAACAGAGAAAAATAAACAAATACATAAGTAAAGGTACAGATTAAAGGTACAGATTATCACAAGAAATGGCAAAAAATAAATAAAATAAAATAAAAATAGGCCCTACCGACAACATTTCAAAGACCAAGTAGATATGTTTCGATTAATGCCCAAGTCTGTTGAAAAATGTCCAATTTCAGCTGTAGGTCCGCTGTCATTTTCTCAAATATATATATCTGATTCAGTCTCTGTATCCATTCTGTCAAAGTGGGTTGGTGCACCTTCATCCAGTTCACAGTGATTATCTTCCTAGCTGCCATTAATAATATATGTAGAGCAAATAGATGGGACTTACTAAACTGATCAGGAGGGAAACCATCAAGCAGAAAAAATACTGGGTGCATTGGTATATCATATCCTAAAACTTTGCTAATCTCCCTTTTAACCCCCTGCCAATACACTTGTATTTTGGGGCATTCCCAAAATATATGAACATAGTCCCCACCTCCCACATCCTCTCCAGCATTGCGCTAATTGTGAACTGCTGTCAAATTTAGCGACCACTAATGGAACTCTGAAGAACCTCATCTTCATCTTCCAATCGAACTCCTTCCACATTTGACTACTTATACCCTTATGACAGCTGGCACATACACTTGTCCACATATCGTCCTCTATTATAGTATTTAATTCTAGTTCCCAATTTCTTTTGATATGGAATGAGTCATCAGATTTATCTTGCATTAGCTTTCTGTATAAATGGGCTATATGATTTTTAGTCGGTAAACCATGTTCAATAATATCAATAAAATATTTTTCTACATTTGTTGGAGATCTTTTAATTATATCCCATTGTTTATGACTTGTGATATAGTGTCGTAGTTGTAAATATCTAAAGAAATAATTAGATTTCAGTATAAACCTATTAGATAACTGAGAGAAAGATCTTATGGTCTCCCCATCAAAAAGCTGATTAATTATTTTTAAACCATTCTTTTCCCATCTGTTAAAGACACTATCCGATACAGAAGGAAGAAAATCAGGGTTATCTTTAATGGGTATTGCACGTGATAAGGCTATTGCTCCTCTAAATGTTTTTTGTACTGTGGACCAAATTTTAATAGTGTGTTTTATCTGTATATTTGTTTTTTCACTGCCTTTTGTGCTTGCAAATCCATGAACGGCAGAACTTTCAGAGACACTCCAGGAAGTGAATTCTGTTCAATACTAACCCATTCTGCCTCTTTATCAACACCAAGCCAAGCAGTGATAGCCCTAAGCTGAGCAGCCCAATAATAATATCTAAGATTAGGAAGGTTCAACCCCCCCCTATCCTTGTCTGACATAAGTATTTTTAGTCTTATTCTTGGTCTTTTATTTTGCCATATAAACTTTGAAATCAGTTTTTCTAATTTATTAAATGCTGAGACCGGAACCCAAACTGGAAGGGACTGAAATAAGAAGAGAAGTCTTGGCAATATGTTCATTTTCACGGTTTCTATCCTACCAAACATAGAGAGAGGAAGTATTTCCCATCTAGCCAGGTCCTTTTTTATAGTTTCAAAAAGCTGTGTGTAGTTAGCCGTGTATAAATGTGATGCCATAGGTGTAAGGATGATCCCCAAGTATCTAAAACCCTTACTAGACCATCAAAAGATACCTCCTCGTCTAACTGAGTGGGCCAATGTCCTGATATCATCATTGCTTCAGATTTATCAGCATTTACTTTGTATCCAGAAACTGATCCATAATTTTTGAGGCATTCTAAGAGGGCCGGAACAGATGTAAGAGGATTTTCAATGAATAATAATACATCATCTGCATATAGCGATATCTTATGACATTTTCCTCCTTTATCCTTTATCCCCTGTATCCTAGGGTTACTTCTTATTATTTCCGCTAATGGCTCAATACTAAGTGCAAATAAGACTGGGGACATTGCATCTCCCTGACGGGTTCCCCTACCTAAATGAAAAAACTCTGAGCAATGACCATTGACTCGGACTCTTGATTTGGGATTTTTATAAAAAACCTTTACCCATTTAACAAAAGTCTCATGAAATCCCATATAATCAAGAGTCCGTTCCAGAAACACCCAGTCCACCCTATCAAATGCTTTCTCAGCATCTAAACTGAGAAGCATTGAGGATGTTTTACTGTCTTTTCCAATCTGTTGTAAATTTAAAGCTCTCCTTATACTATTTATTGCATATCTTTCATTAATAAATCCAGTCTGATCTGGTCTAATCAATTTTTATGTGTTTTGAATTCTGTGTGCTAATATTGAAGTTAGAATTTTCATATCTTGACATAGTAGGCTTATTGGCCTATAAGTCGTACACCGCGAGGATCCTTTCCACTTTTATGAATTACAGTAATGATTGCATCAGACCATGAGTGTGGTGGGTCTTCATTCTGTAGTACATAATTATATACCTTACTTAAATTAGAGCTAATTCATTTACAAATGTCTTATAAAATTCCCCAGGCAATCCGTCTACCCTGGTGACTTGTTGTTTTTAATTTTAATATAATCTCTTATTTCTTCTTCCGTAATAGGGATATCATTTCCTTTGCTTCTTCTTCTGTTAATTTGTTTAAATCAATTGGTTGCAAAAACTTTTACTTTTTCTTCCTTATTTATTAGATTCTGGCCCTCATATAATTTTCTATAATAATCTTCAAATGCAATAACTATATCCTTTGGTTGAGTTAGCATTATTGAGGTATCCGGTGTTTGATTTTGGAACAACTCTGCTTGCTTGAGCCTTACGTAATTGAAAGGCTAAAAGCTTGTTTGCTTTGTTACTCATCTCGTAATATTTTCTGCTTACAAATCTAAGTGCCCCTCCGCTTTGTATGTAAGTAAGTCATCCAATTTCTTTTCTTGTTTTAAGCGTTCTAGAATTTTAATTTTTCCTGTTTGTTTATGTTCAATTTCTAGTTTCCTGATTTCGTTCTCTATCTCATTTTGTTTGGCTAACCTCATTTTTTTTATTCCTGGATGTTATTTCTATTATTTTACCTCTTATTACCGCTTTGGCCCCCTCCCACAAAATAGAAGGCGATACCAGCCCATTATCATTAATATCAAAATATTCAATTAGTTGCTCTCTTATTTCTTCTTTGGCCTTACAATCATTTATTACTGACACATTTAATCTCCAGTATTTAAACTGTTTACCTTGTCCTATTTGAAGTTTTAACCTAATTGGTGCATGATCAGATATAGTTATGGGATCTATTTGACATTGTTTGACATTATGTAGATCTGTCCTAGATGTACAAAATAGGTCTATTCTAGAATAACTGCCATGCACATGTGACATAAAAGTAAAATCCTTCTCTTTAGGATGTAGGTATCTCCAAACATCTATTAAACCTAGTTCTCTCATTATTCCTAAAAGAACCTTTACTTTTTTTGCCTTCGGTCCCCTTTCTGCTGGTAACCTATCCACATTGCTATCTAATGCGCAATTAAAGTCTCCACCAATTAAATACATTCCCTCACCTTTCTGTACCATTAGAGAAAAAACATTCTTGAAAAACTGTGGAAGGTCTTCATTAGGTGCATAAAGATTAAGAATAGTAATTTTCTTGCCTGAAATTGTTCCAACTACCATGACATATCTTCCCTCCTTATCACTGTATACTTGCTCCATATTAAAAAAGACCGACTTAGAAAACATGATTGCAACACCTCTCTTCTTCCCTTTAGAAAATGAGGCACTGTAAACTTGATCCACCCACTCTCTTTTGAGTTTTAGATGTTCCCCATCAGATAGGTGAGTCTCTTGAAGGAGTGCAATAGAGCATTGCATTTTTTTGAGCTGATTAAATATTTTCTTTCTTTTTACTGGGCTGCTCAGTCCTTTCACATTATAACTGACACAAATTACGTCATCCATTTACTTCGTTATAACTGTTATATGTGCTAATACCCAATGCTCCAGTAATAAAAAAAAAAAAAAACACTTTAGTTGTCAAGGGCCAGTAATTAACGTGAACAAAAACAGGAACTATGTACATGAACAAGGCTTCCACACATCCATTCGGCCCAGTTCTTCTCCCATAGGCCAAATCCCGATGTAAAAAGGGCAGAGAGTTGGGGCGCTGACTCCCTGGGGTATCAAAGGTGCACCGAGTGCTTGCAGCCATTCTGTTTTGAAACACGGCTGCCTCCAAGAGTGATTTCCACTCCGCAAAGTATCAGAAAAGCGTCCGTCAGTTTTAAAGAAAATCTATTGTTATCCCGAAAATAAAAGGGGAGATTGGTTCTTCACAAAGAATGTGAGTGAAATGCAAAGAACAAAGAACCAGTTTCTTCTACGTTTTAACCAGAGTTTACTCACATTCTGAAGTTGAAATATTCGTTTAAGTGTACTGTCTACATATTTTAAACAGTTCAATCTTTCTGTAGAAACACTTGAAGGTCCGAGTCCGACAACGACGCCGTGCCCAATCCACGTCCACCTTTACCTTGCACTGACCATCTTGCCTTCGATATTTCTCTTGTTTGTCTGTCTCGTTCATTCACTCGAACTTTAATTCCCAGCTCCCGTAGCGGTAGTGTAGCATCCATCAGTGTAGGGAACGTTTTACCCCGCCCAGGTAAATCTTTATCTGTGCTGGATAGACACACCGCGCGTACATTCTTCGTCTTGAGCTGTTTCATGATGTCCCGCACCTGTGCTCTTTTCCTCTGCAACTCTGGCGAGTAGTCATTGTCAAAGTAGATCCGTTTGCGTTGTACAGTACCTGTTTCTGTGACCAAGCTTGTCGAAATTGCATCTTTAACGGCATAGTCCAAGAATCTCACTATTATCGATCTAGGAGGTGCGGCGGTATCTTTGGGTTTGGCTGCAAGTGCCCTGTGTGCTCTTTCAATCTTTATTTCCATATCTTGAGGCAGTTGTAAAACTGTGGTAAGCAAGCCTATTACAAATCCCATTGTGTTTTCTTCTTCGCAGCCCTCAGGAATTTGATATATTCTCAAATTATTCCGGCGAAGTCTATTTTGTAGGTCTTCGCACTTTTCTGTGAGATCTGCCTCGCTCCAGGAGGTATCGGAGCGCCTTCGTGCCTCATCACAGTCTCTTCAGCAACTCCGATCCGCTTCTTCAGTCTCCCGATTCTGCTCTCCAACCCATTCATTTGGCATTTCAAATCCTCAACCGAGGTCTCCAATTTTGTCAGTGATATTTTCGTTTGTTTATGCCCTCTTGATTTTCTCTTCTTAACGATTTCAGTTCTTCCATCACGCCAGAGCATTTAGCAGGGCTAGGTGGTCGTTTTTTTATCGCCTCTTTCTCGCGCATTTTCGTTTTTGGATGTGTTCTTATGTCTCGTTGACGTACTCATTCTGAGAAACTCTAATTGTAATTGAGCTGGTTACATAAATCGGGATTTATTGCAACAATCAGACGGAGCTTAACTTTCAAGCGTGTGTCATCGCTTTTACGCCACCGGAAGTCCATCATGTTTCTTTCTTCCTATTTATTATCCCTGCAATAAAACAAACAGTACTCAATTCATAAGTTTGAATTTGCCTGCCACCTCATAAAGTGGCATACGTTTGCAAAAAACTCTTAAGTATCTGCATTCACAAAGAACATGTAATTATGATCAATACCAATTTGCTTCTTTTGTGATACTTTAATTGACGACGATCCTCCAAATGCCGCCAACTCACAAGGTTTGTGCACAAAAAGAAAATGTTTAACTGGTAATTACGCCATTGTGGTGCCATTAATGGCTCTCTTCTCATAAATACGATCAGTTTGATGCGACTTGAAGGCATTACACTTCTCCATTGTTGTTCTCTGCTTTTATGTTAGTTTAAGTGATGGTGAAAGACATCTTTAGTAAATCTGGACAGTAGTTTTTTAACATCAAAAGAGAGTTTGCATTGGCACAAGTAAATCCGGCCCTATAAGGTTGTTGGTGGCCATTTATTTTCACAAAATTGAAATACGCAGAAAACAAGCCCAAACTATTTTGTGAGTGTAAATTGCGTGAGAATCCTGTGTTTTCCCTCTGCTCTATTCTCGAGTGGCTCTTAAGTGTTGACACCAGCAGCAGGTTGTCACCTTGCTCTGTGGAATCAATATGCTGTATATTTACTCAATTTGTTTTAATAAGCTCTCATCTTCTCTCAAAATTAATTTACATGTCTCTCATCCATATTTCCCACTGCTTCATTGTGCAGTGAATTTACTGGAGCACAGATAAAACTCGCACTAATTAAAAAGAGCTGGCCTTGTGTGTGTGTGTGTGTGTATTGTACGGAGTGTTTCTGGAGAATGTAACCGGGTAATAAGTTATTTGCACAGCTCACAGCTCCTGGGTCTCACGTTATATATGTTTCTCACAGTCACAGTATGTGATGCTTTAATCAGCTTATCTCTAATTTCACCTGCTCTGTGCCAGTCATACGTTTTACACATATTAACAGACTGCTTAGCACAATTAAATAATACAGAGTTTTATTTTACTCAAGTTATTTTCTCTTTTTAACTTGCTGATAGTGTTCACAGTGAAAGAACATTTTTAGCCTTAACAGTTTGTTTTGACATCTAGGTTAAACGACACCAATCACTGAGCTTTGCTTGAGTACAATGACAGTTGGTATCTCTGATTTCCTCACATAAAAATGAAACAACATTTCAACCATACACTACTTGCCAAGTCCAGTTTTTACTCGAATGTCCTTGGTGTTCATTTGGGAGTCACCTCATGCTGTCTTGTGATGATGCTAATTTAAATGAAATACGTTTTAGTTGAAGTACTAAAATTATTCAAAAAAAATATATATATATAAGTAATGAAAAAGAACATTACTAAAACTTAAACTAAAATTAAAATAGACTGTAAATATAAAAAATAAAAGCATATTCAAAATATTAATAAATAATATAACATTAACAGGCACAGTACAGTATGTCAGATTCTTTAAAAAAAGTTAGATGAGAAACTTAAACTGAAATAATTTAGCTTAAGCAGAAGTAGGTCTACTAAAATTACTAAAACTAAATAAATTAAAGCCAAATATAAATATTTTAAATAAAAGTGGCAAAGTGCATAACAACAAGACTAATACTTCAATTAAAAAGAAAATGGTAAATATAAAAAGCTAATTCAAATTATTAATAAATTCTATAAAAATAAGACAGTAAAGTATGTCAAGTTGTGGTATTCTGCTGCATCTGCCACACTTCAGCACTCTGCTAAACTATGTACACTGTATTCGGCACAGATTTGATTGGCTTGTTTGTGTTGTCACCTTATTTGCATAATTCTTTTGATGAATCAAACAATGTAAACAGCATGTGCAAATAAACAACACTACCAATGTGTGCAGTTCATTCTTTCAAACAATGTAAACAGCATGTGCAAATAAACAACACTACCAATGTGTGCAGTTCATTCTTAGTGAATTCCCTCAGGAGAGTTCATGTTGCTGTCAGTGTTTTGTCTGTGTTCTTTCCTTGTCTGTCTCGTTGATTGTCATTCTTACGTTCTTTTGCTTCCTGAATGCATCCATTGCTCTATTCCGTTGTTTTTGTACGTCTTTTCTGTCTTTTTCTCTCACTCTTTTGTATTCCTCTCTGACCCATTGGCTTGCTCACTGTTATTACCTCTATTTTCCAAAGTGTTCATCTCCCCCATTTCTCTCTCTGTCTCCTCCCCCTCCTTTCACACTCTCCACACTATCTGAAGGGGCAATACTGATAAACGCCAGTGCTCTGAAGGTTACAACATGCATTCAGCTTCAAGGACTCTTCCTGTCTGAGAGTCATCTTCGCCTCCTGCCTCCTGCCTCACCAAGGAGCCAATCAACATCTTGTTTCAGCTTTGCGCCACGTGTTTGCTCGGGCCAAAAATATACTCAACGCAAGTATGCAAACGTGAATGCTTGGTCAATGCATCGCAAGGACGGAGTCCCCTTGTAAATACTTAATGTGGTTCTGTGGCGGTTTCAAACAGGATGTTGGTTTCCGGCATGTGATGTTGCTGTGCTGATGTCGTCCTAGACTTATTAAGTAGCTTAACCAGCAGAACGCCCTTGATTTACAAGTTACACCACTGAAAACCTGCAATAACTAGGCTGGAAAGGTTGCTGTCGATCCTCCCCACTTTTGCAAAATGAAGTGCTGAGGTTGTTGAAACTCCCGGCTCATATTAGTCACGGTGTCCTCTCAGGCCCCGTGTCTTCAAGCCCAGCTCTCCACACCATCTGTCTGACACTGGGAAGTGTCTCAGCAGAGCCCGACTCACATTGTCAGTGTTCTCCAAAGATGCTTAGTCATCTCTGATAGAACTAACGGAGTGGATTTTAACTGGCTCCCTAGTGGTTCTTTTATAGGGGATTTTATAAAATGCTAATTTGAAATTGGGCTTTTATTATATTGTATTAAATTCTATTATATGGTATTACAATGTACGTTTTTCATGGTCATATCCAGTTTTGACAGACATGCCAGCAAATTCACTGGAGTAAAAATGAGAACATATTAATGTTACTCTAAACCTGTATTATTTTCTTCTGTGGAACACAACGTTGATCCGGGTGATGTAGTGCTGTGCTCTATTTTCTGATAAGCTGTAATCTTATCTGAGTTTTATTTACTGAAAAACTAGGCTCTTAAATTAAATTTGCACCTTTACATATTCAGATTCAAAGATGCCTAGCACCAACAATTGTAATTAAAACCAGCTTATTTGAGGCTAGGTTGAAACCTCAGTAGGTTAATATTGAGTACAAACAGAGACCTGATTAGAGTTGAGTCCAAATCTTGACCAAGTCTGAATGCTTCTGAGTCCACTACAAGACCCAGACTCAAGGCTGTCTGAAATACTACAACACTGCCATGGGTTCTTGCGTGATGCACCAAGTTTGAATGTGCAAGTGGTATATGAGAGCTACAATGAGGTTTTTCAGTAAATAATGGTTTAATTTAATGTATTTTTCTCACCCGAAGCTTTTAGAAAATTTAAAATATAGTGCAATAAACACGTGGACACTTTTGGTCTTATCACTTATCCATGATAAGACCATACAAATGTGGTCTCTGACTTGAAATGGACTCAAGTGCTACAACAATGTCATAGGGTGTTTGTATGATGCACAAGTTTGATTTATATGGAAGTGCAAATGGGATCTGAGAGCTACAAGACTAGGCTTTTAAGTAAATAATGGTTTAACTGTATGCATTTTCATCACGCAATGCTATCATAATACTTAAAATGTAGTGCACAAAATGTTTGTAAAAATGTTATGGTGCATTTTTTCTCATTTTTGGAACTTGAAAACCCCTCGTAATTACTTTTGTTATATTTAAAGTTGGAGTATTGTAGTCAAAACTAGCTCATTCAAATATGTGTCTGGGCCAAGACCTTAAAGGGGTCTTGAACTGAGAAGCCAAATTTCCCTTTATCTTTTGACATGTACGAGGTCATTGCACTATAAAAACATCCAGTAGGTTTCAGAACTCAAAACTTTGTCGTTAGCCTAAAAACAGCTTATATTGAAGGCAGTCTGTCTAAAAGACAGATTTTGGAATGTTCTACTCTATGATGTAATAGTGTAGATAAGCTCCGCCTCCGCAGAAGAACATCAATGTTTGCTTCTGTTTAGCCCTGCCCACCGATTTGCGCATGTAGTGTTTGCGAGAGAAGCGAACGTGCAGGTCTACATAGAAACCAAACAATAAAGATGGCTCTGAAGACAAGGCGCTGTGTAGTTCCAAGTTGTGGTCTTTGCATTGCCTTACTTCTGATCCCAATGTTAGGAAAGAGTGAATTAACTTTATTTTTAATAAAGATCCAGTAAGTAATAACTCGGTCCTTTGTTCACTTCATTTTACTGCAGATTAGTTTACAAACAAGGCACAATTCGATGCAGGATTTTCAAATAGATTGAAACTAAAAGATGATGCTATGCCGGCTATATTAGATCTGACAGTAATGTCACAACACAAGTGGGAGTAACCGTTTTAATTAAGTGATAACTATTGCTTTATCTCTTCTTACAGGTTGTTTCATATGAGTATTTTTGTTTTTGACCTAAATCACAGCAGCTTCCATCTATGAGCAATGTACCCTGTCAAACATACATAACTATTAGCCAATCATATCAGTGGGGGCATTTACTTCCGAGTCTACAATCCACCACATCTATTCAAACAGTGTTCTGATGAGGGGGTCAAAAACAGGACAGAAAATACTTATTACTTCTAAATTATGATGTTTTTGATGTAAAAATATTTATAACATTATAGAGCACCTCAGAGAACAGTACAAAATAATAAACAAAGGCAGTTCATGAACCCCTTTAATGGTTTGAGTCAGAATCATAACGAAGACCATGTCAAGTCCATGTTTAGACCGAGTCAGAATGCTCCAGAGTCCATGACAAGACTCTGACTCCAGATGGACTCAAATGCTACATGAGTGCAATGGAATTTGAGAACTACAAAGATCAGGTTTTTCAATAAATAATGGTTTAACTTAATGTATTTGCTTCAGACAAAGTTTTTCGAAAACCAAGTTTAAATGCTCCAGAGTCCATGACAAGACCAAGACCATGAAGATATGGTCTCATACTCGAGATGGACTCAAGTACTACTGTAGGTTCTTAAGTGACGCACCAAGTTTGGATATGCAGAGTACAAATGGGATTTGAAAGCTACAAGACCAGGTTTTTCAGTAAATAATTGTTTAAATCTGTGTATTTTCCTCACAGAAGACTTAAAATATAGTGCACTAGGTGTAAAGACCACAATTATGGAGCATACATAGCAAGTGCAATTTCTGCATTCGCACGCTCCTCGGATGCTCTCATTTCCCGAGTTGTGCTTTTAAGTCTGAATGTGAAAACAGCACACACGCGTTACTACAAATGTTTGTTGGACATGTATTATTAGAGCTTTCCGAGTTGAGTTCACGTGCATTTTCTCAGTCTGGAAATAATTTTTCACATGTGGTGCCGGTGATGATGCTTCTTACATCCGTTTCGGAGAAACAAAGGACAAATATTTCAACCGATCGCTCAGGCATGGCACCGAAATCTGCGTTCTGATTCGGTTCTAGTACATACCGGTTACATGGGTACCGGTGCCCAACCCTAATTAAATATGCTTACAAGAAAAATATAATTCTTGAAAATAACACTGGAATTGTCACTTCTAAAATATGAGTTGATTTCTAAAATATGATATAAGTTTTGTGGCACATCTATTTTTCAACTTTCAGGTTTAATTCTAAGACAAACTGTCAAAGCTAATCCAGTGTCACTTTAAGATGAAATATAGATGAATATGTTGTGTCCTGATGCCAGCTATATGACCATAAATGACCTTGAGGAAGTGTCCAGACTCTCTGGGGCTGTTTATGATTCCGGATGAAAGACAAATTGATTGTCTCCGTGCTTTCAGCATTGAAATTCAGCCACTGCGTATCTTTAAAGAGCCAAGTCATTGCTAATGCACAGTGTCCCTGTCTTTAAAAGACCGACTTGTTGATCAGGCTCCCCAAAGAGAATGTCTCAATTGAAAAGGTCACATGTGTATAAAATGAAGGCACTTTCTGCTCATCAGGAATACAAGCCCCGCTCTGTCCCCAAAGTAACTGGATTTGAAACTGTAAAAGCATAAATAAATGTCGGCGTCAAGGCGGCTGACAACATCAAATGCACTTGCCGGGAAGCCTTTACTCTTAGATTATGGCCGATTTTCCCGTCTCTTAGTTTTGGGCTCCGTTTTCATATTGTGTGTGTGTGTGTTTTGTTTGGATCAATGCTTTTTCTAAATGTCATAAGTTCACGTCCTGGAAATTGCTTTTTATCTCAGAGTGCATTTGCAGCGTTATTTTTGCCCAAAGCTTTACCCTTTCCTCTGAGAACAGAAGTTATCAGGAAAACTGCCAGCTCCATTAATGTGACTTAGAGGTTATCACGTGTATAGACTGTAGACCGAAGGTCATCTCATGCTGTGCCATTGAAAAATCAATCCTCAGTGACTGCTGGGGAAAATGGACAAGATGGGATTCACATCTTTCATTTTGTCTGTCTATGTTGTTTTTGCTAACACCAATAAATAAATACTTTATTGAGGACGGTTTTGGACAAAAGACCCATTTTTCCTGCCAAAGAGGTTTTCTCTTAAAGGAATGTTTTTGTCTTATTTGCGTCAAACGTTCTGCTGTTTTCCATCTAGAAATGGGTCTCTCAACAAATGGGGAAAAAGCCAAATGGTTAGAGCATTACAGTTTAACAATTGGTGTGTCAAAACAACATGATCTTAAGAAAATTGGATGCAATTGTATGAATTAAACAGTATTGCAAACTAAAGGGTAAAAAACGCAGAATATATCTCTGGATGTTTTTACAAATAAATATTATTATTTGCATCTTGGCAATATGAACTGTCATTGTATAAAAAAAAAATTATATTGTATAAGGTTTTTTTCCTTTTTGGGTGTCTTTACAGACCACTACAAGATGAAAAAAGCATTGCAATTTTAATAATTGGTGTGTGAATTAGCATGATCTAAATAAAGAATATAATTTTATGAATAAAAAAATATATATATAACCAGAGTATGTTTCTAGATATTTTAAAGGAGCATGGCATATAGCATACAAGTCATATGGGCTATTTTTATTTTACATGTCATTTTATTTAGTGCTGTTAAATGATTAATCGTGATTAATCGCATTCAAAATAAAAAAATGTGTTTACATAATATATGTGTGTGTGCTGTGTTTATTATGTATATATAAATATGCACAAATACAGCATATATTTAGAAAATATTTCCATGCATTTGCATGTATATTTATATTCATATAATTAATATTATATATAAATACTTTAAATATTTAAACGTAACATATATATTTCTTAAATATTTAAATGCGTGTGTGTGTGTATTTTTATATACATAATACATATACACAGTATGCACACATATATTATGTAAATAAAAACGTTTATTTTGGATGTGATTAATCGTTTGACAGCACAAATTTTTTTAGTTTTAACCTTGGCAGATGTAGACACTGTAAACTGTCTTTGTATTAAAAACACACCAAGAAAAACAAATTGTGTATCAGCTACATAACATTTTTCATGTGAGGGAATTGTTTCTTTAAATATCCACTTAAAAGATGTAGCAAAAATGATCAAGTTATGAACATTTCCACATCTCAATGCAAAGAGACTAAGGGCCCTATCATACACATGGCGCAAAGCGGCACAAGGTGCAGAACAAGTGTTTTTGCTAGTTTCAGCCTGACGCAGTTCTCATTTTCCTGTCCGTTGTTTAAATAGCAAATGCATTTGCGCCCATTTGTGCGCTCATGGGCATGCTAAAAAACAAGGTGTGTTCAGGCGCATTGTTGGCACATTGCTATTTTGAGGAACTGAAAATTGACTGCGCCATAGACCAACTCAAACCTAGTATAAAGTCAATGGTGCAATATTTTTTTGTTATAAAGTTGTTAGCGCGTTTGTAGAAAATGCGCCTCTGGGTGGGTCCACAATGGTCGTTCACTTTGCTTATTACACACTTATTATTTGCAGCTTAACACAAACATGCCAAATATTAAAAGTTAAAGGATTACATTGTAAAATAATATTATTGTGTAGGCTACATACATATAAAAAATATTATACATGTCATAATAGATAGTCATTGCATGTATAAGAATTAGTTCGCACATGAGCAGATCTATTTGCTCTCTGGTGACACGTTCATGTGCGTCTTAAAATAAGGTGCGCGTTTAAATAGCAAATCCGCCACGGAGCGAACTCAACTCATTCGTAAAGGAAATGGGAGATGAGACTCTGATTGGTTTATTGCACGTTACGTCCAAAAAACACCCATTACTTATTAAGAGGATAGGGACAACATGCGCCCGGGCGCGCCGACCGTTTTCCCGTCGTTAAACTAGCAAAAGTGGATTCGGACACGCCCTGAGTGCACCTGCACTTTGTGCTTTAGACCATGCGCTTAGATCGTGAAAATAGGGCCCAAGATCTTTAGTCATATCCAGAAGAGAAATGAATGGACTATGTTTCTGAAACCAAGCGAATACCTAAGGAATTGTACAGTATTAACGTATGTCTCATACTCTATGATATCTTTCTCATTTTTCTGCCGTGTTCAAACAATGCTGTTTTACCTTTATCTTTCTTTCATTCTCTGTGAGATACAAGCTCTTTGTCAGTGTCTTACAGTGATTGGCATGTTTATTTTCTCTACCTGTTTTTTTTCTGCGCTACAATCCTGCTGGTCTGTGGCGTATGTGCCAGCTTGATTACTTGAATTTGTGAAGGTACTTAAACGGCAAAGTTTGATCCTTTCTTTCCTCGTGCTTGAGACAGAAATGAAAGACAACAGGATGAAAAGATCCTCTCATAATGCGCTTTTGAGACTACAGCACCATAGAATTACTATTCATATCACTGTCGCTGTGGCTGGTCTCAGAAAAACAGGTTTTGAGCACTTCTTGTTCTGATACAGTTCTACATTTAGTTTTTCCATTAATAATCACCATAAATTATTAATTGGTTATTATAAGTGAACTAGTGAGAACTATTACAAACTTGATCATCATAAAACCTAATTTACAGGAGGACATCGACCACCTCTTCGTCTAAATTATAATTAATCTACTCAGAATGGAACCCAAACCTCAAAGTGTAGATGTTTCTAAAGAACATGAGAAGTGTATAGCAGATATAGTGGTGCATAACGGGTCACATACCAAAAGCGTTTGAGAATCCCTGAGGTATAGTGGTATTAAACATGGATGAGGCTGTTGTGAGGAGTGTTGGAGTACTATCTGCTTGTCCTCTTCTGTGACAGGGCTGCGATCTCCCTGAGCAGAGCACGGTTCATGTGGTTCTGCCCCCGTCCACCTCGAGCCAGCACTCTGAGCTGGTCCAGCGGCACAGGCCAGGCGGCGGGATGGAGAGCTTGACCCGACTAGACCTCAGTGGCTCCCGTCTGGCCAGTGTGTCTGAAGGCCTGGCTGTCATTCTGGAGACAGATGCATCCAGACAGGGGAACTCAATTGGATGCACAGGTACAGGGCATAGGTCTTTGTTTGTGTTTTGTTTATCAAAAATATCAGTCAGTGTAGATAAAATGTATCTTATCCAGTGGCAGCTGATGCTTTATCATAGTGAAGAAGCACTAATGTTGCTTCCTAATGGAAGAATGTGTGGTATTTTTTTTTATCATTTGGTGTCTAAATGCTACTAAAGATGAAGTAATCAACATGTTCATTTAAAACAATGTGCTTCTGTCTACTATAAAAAAAAAAAAAATATATAGCTATACATACAACTCACTGCAGGTTCCAACAGAAAAATAGAAAGGTTATCAGTTAATAAAGACTTATTTTTCCATGGTTCCTTGCACAAGACTACGGGCCAGTTTTACTAAACAGCGCAAATTAGTACCGATGGGCGTGAACATTTCTGCGGGTGATTTACTAACAATGCGCAAATTAAAAACACAGACACAACATCTCATTTCCATAATGACCAATGCAATCTACCAAGCACAGTGCAAATTAGCATAAGGATATTTTCGGATTTGGATATTGTGTTCTTCTGGCATTCCAAATAAATGAATGTGATTAATCTCTGTTCTCCTAGCAACAACAAATGCAGCCATTTCAAGTGCAAAATGTGCGTTAAATAATGCTGTTAAAGTGCATTAAATAATGGTGCAAGTACCAGTAATTTGACAAGCGCAAACGTTAGCAAATTGCGTTGCGCGATTTCATTTTAATACTCTCCTCCCATAAATTTTGCGTCTGAAAAGGGAACTCTTAGAAATGCATATTCAATAAGGTCAGTTGCAAAAATAACTGTGTCCATGCCTTTTCAGTGCTAATTCTTCACTGTACATTTTTGGTAAAAAATGACAGGACTATTTTAATGACAAAAGACTGGGGCTGCTAGTAATTCTGGCCCTAAGTTATGACATCAAAAGATTTTTACAATAGTGCAAGATTGATAATCCAATGTATTTTGACATTTGCATCACATACTCAGCTTTACATGTATGGCTTTTCTCAGATGGTAAACTTGCTTGGTAGCACACCTGGTACATTGAACTTGTGACGCAGAGTGCTCGAGTATGACTCCTGAAAATCTTGCACAACATGCAAGAATCAACAGGCTTGTTTTTTTTCTAATGAGCCTATTTGCTGATATTCAAATGTCTTTTATTTGAGTTTAATAAGTACCATTTTTGTTTCAGTTTTATTCACAATTAAAACACATAAACAAATCTAGTTAAAATAGCCCAATGTCCAGTTTTTGCAACATTATTAACACAGTTGAATTATTTATATATGTATTTATATATATATATATGTTTTACTAAATTAATAATTACAAATATATTTTTCATTTATATCCAACAATGTAATAATATTATGCACTGTTAAATCCGAGTTTTGAATTGATTTGATTAAAAGGACAGTTCACGGATATTAAAATCTAACAATTCAAACACCATTTTTGTTGCAAGAAACTTTAAAAAAATGTGTCCATATTAACACTCTCAGCGGTACACGCACGCACGCACGCATATATATACTGTGCATGTAGGTGTAAATATATATATATACTGTATATTTATATATATGGATGCTTCCTGTGCCGTCTTAAACAATTGCCACAAATTCTATTCCTACATGATGCTTTCAGTCCCACCAAACTAGAATTCTTTTGTAGTGTATATCCTTTCATTTGCATTAGTTTGTGCACTACTAAGGCTTTGGTGACCTTCATTTTCAGCAGTAATATGCAGTTCTCAGAGAGAGTGTTTGAATGTTTTTGTAAGCGCACAGGTTGGTGAAGTGGATGCTATCATTTGCCACAATGGCAGTGCTTTTACAAGCTGTCCTCTGCCCGCCCTTCCCTTTTCAGCCTCGCTCTGGCTAGCGGCCCACTCGGCTACTTAGTCCAATCACGCCACCTCTTTTATCCAGCCCTTCTTCCTGTAAAAGCATTAGCATAATGGAGGAATCCTGCAGAAATCATAAATAATAGTGTGCCTGTCTTATAAAACCCACTCCGCTCGATTTATTGTCAGGCATGTCAAGGTATCGAGTACCTCCTCGGTGCCCCATGCTTTTAGCTCTAATGAGAATGCTGCTCCCGGGTGTGTGCATGAGTGATTTAAACTGGGATGGGACAGACTGATAGGACAAGTCCTCTCTAAACTAAATCATATGCCAGGAAGATGTCTGGATCGTCTGTGCTGGCTAATTGGATCGTGGGCTCTTTGTCCTGGTACCGTGGTGGCTTGCTGAAGCACTGCTGCACCTTGTTCTTATCCTCCACTCAGCACTAAATCCAACCCACTTGCGTCCCATTCAAAACACTCCACAGCTGTAAACTAAAAGAGGACAAGAAGCAAGGGAAATGAAACAAAAGCAAACAAACGCCAGCTGAAGTTCAGTTGCTCAGTTGGTCCCATTCATGCATTCTTAAATAAAGGAATGCACTGGATATACTGAAGTGTCATTTTTGACACCAACAGAATAAAAAAATCTAAACTGTTTTCCCAAACAATCCTATTGTCTACCATTGTTAGGACAAACAGGTAATCTCGCAATCTTCTTTCGCATTACATTTTTCAATGGTGGGTTAGTTAAGAAATGTACCAGCCATAAATACTTCTTAGCAAGCAACTGTTATGCATTATTTATATTAAAATGTATATTTTTGTCCCTGTGCATATTTTCTAGCATATTACTGACAAATAGTGCAGGTCGTGTGTCACTCACAGATGAGACAGTCTCCGTTTCTCCATAAAATGCCACCTGTTACAAAATATGAAGGCACACAGTGATTTTGACCCCTTATATTTTCATTTTTGGTAGCTTAATGTGAGGAATATTTCACATATGTTACCACACTTTCTACTGAAGTATAAAATAGATCATTTAGACATTAGTTCATGTCAGTAGACCGTATTTGATTTAAATATCTCACATTGCTCACTCAGATCTTAATAAAGTTGCTGATCAGCTGATAATAATGTGAGTTTTTATATGCTTAATGACGCCAACCAACAAATGACTTACCGTGTTCTGGGATAGGAGTAACTGTGATGGGATAGCATTTGAATTCTAAAAGAAAAAAAATAAACAAATTACACTGTTTTTGCATGGTTTTTATGATGTTTATGATTGTTTTTACAGAAGCTAAAGCCCACAGCAGTTTCTATGTGTTCTGTAAGACGGTCTGCAAGGCCATTCAGCCTGGAAAACTACGTGTTCGCTGCAGAGACTGCAAACAAGGCACTCTTACTCTCAGCAGGGTAAGTATATGTACACACAGTATATGCTTCTGTGATTGGTCTAACTAACACCTAGTCCTAACTCTCTTCTTTACATAGAAACTTCATAATTCAAAGATGCCAATTTACTAGTGTCTTTTTTGTTTGGCATACAGAAGGCATTTAGATACAATTAACATACAGAAGTTGACATCACTTTTATTCTCACCTTTATTTAGAATAAAAAATACAGTTTTTATTTTGATTATGTGGTTCCATGAAGAGCCTTTAACACCCATTGAACTCTTTTTAGTTCACAAAAAAAGTTATTTAGAGGAAAATGGTTCTTTAGATTTTTAAAACAATCCTGAAAATGAGAAAATAATGTTCTTTGGGGAACTTTGCTGTGAAAAATTCCTTTGTGTGTATAGAACTGGCCTTAAAGGGATAGATCACCCAAAAATGACCGAATTATTTACTCCCCCGCTAGTCATCCTACTAGCCGTGCTGTCTTGTGAACATGTGTACGACAGTTAGCGGAAGCTAGCGATTACAGTCTATAAACAGAGCTGGGTAGATTACTTACAAATTGTAATCCGTTAGTGATTCCAGATTACATGACACAAATTGTAGTCAGTCACGTAATCTGTTACACATTTTAGGTAATATAATCAGATTACTTTTAGATTACTTTGGATTTAACTCGTTTATCACATTGATTTAAAAAGGATTAACTTGTACCATAATGATGTAAAAAATGCAAAGAGTAAGAAAACGTCACAATCATTGTAATTTACAACATGAAGTGCATTTATACATTATATTACATCAAGGTTTCCAAACTAGGGTTCAAGGAGCTGCAGGGGGTTTATGAGTTTAATGAAAAGCGGACAATTAATTAAATCATAAAAATTTAAATGGAAATAAATAATTTTAAAACAAACTCCGTTTCTAGGAAAGACTCTTCACTCGGCGGCCATATTTGCAACGCCTCCGGGTAGCTCGTACAAGATCTTAATGAATGGGGAATCCTGAAATCTCAAAAACCGCTTGCTAAAATCAGCAACACAAATCTGAAATTAACTGCCCCATGAATGTTGTTTTTTATGCTCAAATAGCGTTTAAAAAGCATATTTTTCAGACTAGACCAGCCAATGTGCATGCGGAGTCATAACGTGCTTATACTGCTTATGTGCATTGTCTGGTGTAGTCAGGTTTCTATGGGAAATTCAGCTCTTTTATTTAGAAGGTGGGACTATAAAGTGATAAAGAAATAAAGTGAATATGTGCATTTTAATTAGTTACAATTAATAATGCATGGTCAAAAAACCTACAGAGTAATACTTAAAAAATGAATGTGTTCATCAGTAGTTGATGCAATGTTGAAACCCTTCTTAAACCCAAAATGATTTTTGTAAATACAGATGTGCACAAACCTGGACTATATATACATATATAATATGTATATAATCAGTAGGCTATTTTAGAAAGGAAAATTCCAAAGATGAAAGAGAAATTAATAATTTATTGCTTTTGGGTGAATAATATGTAAACATGTAATCCATAAAAAAGTAACTGTATTCTGATTACGAGTATTTTAAAATGTAACTTACTCTAATTACAAGTACTTAATATCTGGAATCTGATTACGTAATCCAGATTACATGTAACCAGTTACTACCCAGCTCTGTTTATAAAGTTTTAAATATGGATATTTTTCTTTAAATATGGCTTCACTTTGCTTAAAATGGCCTGTATTAATCCCCTGGAACCATATGGAATATTTTTGTTATGATGGATGCACTTTGTTTGGGGCTCAAAATCTCAATCCCCATTCACTGCCATCGTAAAGCTTGCAAGAGTCAGGACATTTCTTTATTTCTTCGATTGTATTCATCTGAAAGAACAAAGTCATATACACCTAGGATGGCTTGAGGGTTAAGGTGTAAATCATGGGGTAATTTTCATTTTTGGGTGAACTATGCCTTGAAGGTAATCAACATTAAAGTATTTTCATATTTAAGAATTTGGAATATATTTATTTTTTATTTTTTGATTTATTGTCATTAATGTGACACTCAATCCTAACTATTAATTTATTAAAATTGCATTAAACATGAGTTTCATACATTCAACAACTTGAATGCACCTTTTGATAAGCATGTTTTTAATTTCTGAATTAATATTCATAATTGGGGAATAAGGTAAAAGCGCAATACAAATGTCTTAATTTTTGTAATTATTATTATATTTTTTATAACATATTATTTGATTCTATATTACTATAATAGGAAAAATATATTATTACTTTATATATATATATATATATATATATATATATATATATATATATATATATATATATATAGAGGCATAGATTACTTTTTTTAATCTTGGAATTAATCTAGATTAATCTAGATTAAAATGGCTCATTTGATTTCTGCCAAGGCATTCAGAATAAAAATATAGTACAGATCACACATGCCCACCTTATTAGTTGAATAAAAACTCAAAATGTTGTTTTGTTATTATATTGAACTGAAAGCCATCTTATGCACAGTGTTGCACAGATTAAATTTCATGTAAATCATCCATGCTAACACACGCGTCTTCTATTTTTATTTTTTAGACATTTCACTCTACAGATATATTTTTCAAAGATGGAGTTTCAAGTTTCTTGCTCAAGTTCACATGAGACCTAAAGCGCATCCTGTTTGCTTAAAAGCGCAACGTTTCGTTGTTATTCTGAGTGCACACAAAAAACGTAGAGTCTTTACAGATTCGAAGATGTATCAGGCTACTTTTATCTGTATGACCAAAATGACGGAGATTTTAAGAGCAAGTGAGCGCACCGGAGCCTGTCCTGCAGCAAAGCGCTTCCACACAAAACACTTCAATAGCGCACATTTCTCTAGGTTAACATCATATTGAGCGGCCATGTAAAGTTGTTACTACATACATCTTTCAGATGAAAAGCCATATTTGAGGTTGATGAATGATAGGTGTCTGGATGTCCTGCCCGATTGTATTACCACATAGACCAGCCGTTAACAATCTGTCCATCACGGACTGCGAGCCTCTAGTTCAAGACTCGTTCTCGCCCCTACAGTGCAATTCGGCTAGGTATACATCCGCTAAAATATCAGGGTGAAAGTCATCATAGCTTGTGTAGTATAGACCCAGCTCCCAACCCAACTTTGAGAATAGATTAACGGCGATATTTTTTTTATCGCCGATAAGAGTCTCACGTTAACGCAGCACGTTAACGCCGATAACGGCCCACCACTAATATATATATATATATATTAAATATGACTTTCCTAAATCCAGTATATTACATGAATCCAACAAAAATACAATGAGTACATTTCTAATAAATTGCAATGGGAAGAATTTGCCCTTTCTTTATTATGGATAATTGTAGCAGAATACAAGTTATATCCTTGCAGCTCTGGTTCAATCACTCATTTAAAACAAGCTGTGGAGGGTTATTCTAATGCAGCCTCATGCTCCAGCCACAGAAACGGCATCATTGAATGATGACTGTAGGGGAAAAGCCTGCTTATTATTGCTGTTCTTTAGCCCACATTCATAAGACAAAAATAAATGAGACAAAAAAAATACCCTAACCAGAAACATTTGCTCTGTTGCCCCAAGTCTAATAACTAACTAAAAGTGTCACTTCTTAGCCTGAAGTATGAAAACAGCACAAGCCCATGTCTCGCTGCCCCCACGTGGCTGTCATAAACCCCATCCCTCCGTAGTTCTGCCCGTGGCCTGTTTTATCTTTTGGTCCGTATGGACTTTCTGTCCCAGCACGTGGGCAGCATTCCCACCTCTCCGCATTCTGCCGCTGTTTGGGAAGGCTGACTGACACGTCGCTAAGCTGCACCTGCCTTTTCTTTTCGCTCGCGGTGGTCTTCTGCGCTGAGAATCTATTTGGCCACTGTCTCAGTGCCAGTGCCGCCCCATTCCTTTGCCAATCTTGTGATGCGTCTGGCTCTTAACATCCTCGGGCCTGAAACGGGTTCCAGCTCTTCTCATCTAACTCTCTCCAGAGAACTTTCTCTAAATATGCTGAGGAGAAGAAAATGGCAAAGTTTACGCACTCGCTGTCAGAGCACTTCATTTGGACCTTTGGAAATATTGGACTTGGCAGCACTTTCAATCAAACACATTCATCTCCATCAGCAAATCCTAGCTTAAACATCCAGCTTTGGCTTTTAACAGATTTGTGTGCATGATGTAGACACATTTACACCAGGATCTTCAAAACCTACATCACTGAATTAGGCCTTTAGGGGGAAAACCTGCTTATTATTGCTATTCCGAGTTTCTTTGCCCTTTGAACATTCATAGAAAATAACCTTGGCTTACATCTCTCCAGTACACAATTATGAGAAATACAGTTTTGACTACATTGCTGGCATTATAAATATCTCAATGTGCCCTAAGGCTTTAATTAGAAGTTTTAATTATAATGTTCGGGATGTTCACACTGTAATGAAACCCCCACCCCATAGATATTACATTACAGGCTTAGCATTTCAGTGTAATATTTGTTGTACATTGTGTGTAAAGTTGAGCTAATCAGTTGTTTTTTCCATAAAGTTCGCCTAAAAATGTAAATGATTTACCATTTATTCGCCTCATATTGTTATATTGTTTTGTGTTGTATTTTTTCTGTACACACAAAAGAAGACTTTTTGAAGAAAGTGCACTGTCCTTCTTTTAAATGACATCAGTTGGCAAGATCCCAAAAGTCTATCAACACCAGAAAGGCTGTAAAATATTCATATTACTTGACACAAGTGTGATGAGCAGGTTGAAATATAAAAATAGGGCTGTCAGTTTAATGCTTTAACTTAATTAGTAACGAAAAATGACATGATTACAAATATTTAATGCACTTAAAGCACTGGCCCCGCCCCCAAACCTGTACGTCATCTTACATTTCATACAGTTGACTGCTGTCAAATATGATGCAGGACAGCAACTCCATAAATGCAGTTATGCCTTAAAATTCAAGATATTGGGGCAACAAATACTCTTGTATGAGTTTTTGTCTCATATTTATATCACATGATAAGCGATAGTTTGAGTTTGTTCCGAATATAACAAGTGCAGATGTGATTTCAGTAAATAAGAAGTTAATATTGTTATTTGTTTTTGCTAAGTTTTGCCAACAAAAACAAATACCTATAAAGCCAAGCAACACGGTGTTTTGTTTCTGAATATATCCGGGTTTTGAACGAATCGATGAATGAGATTTAGTAGCCCATTCATAAAGTAAGCTGTTTTAGTTTCTTATTTAGAGTATTATTTAAAAAAAGGGGGAACAACTTTAAAAGGATAAAAAGGATACATTCTCAAGTCTGACTCAAAATTAGCCAAGAATTGCCAATAACTAATGCTGAATTTGAAGATGTATTATTGTAAATGACAATAATGCAAATGAATGCCCATGCATCTTCCCAGCTGCAGAAACGATTTCAAACTAGTATGTTTGCATAGCGTTCTTCTTCAAATATTAAAAACAGTTTTGCCCTATGTGACATCTGTTTTTACAGTATATTGTTTGTCAACACACATTTAGGTTTTCCTAAAAAAAAAATTGTTTGCTGGATGTAATTTAATATTTTTAGATATTTATTGTTTTGATAGTATATAATAAGCCTCCCCATATATTTGTATATTATATTGTATAAAATGATTAAATATAACTATATATTACAAAACAAACGTTAATCAATCAGTACTTTTTACTCCTAATACTTCAGTACATTAAAAATCTAATAAAGCCTCTATAAATGTCAGAAGACAAACATAATTTGTGGATTTTTTTTCTCCTCTCTGAATGTCAGAATATGAAACTGTCTCTCTTCCATTTTGTTTAGATTTTTTTTCAGTGGCAGAGCCCACATAATGATACCTTATGTGAATTATCTGTTAATCATTGGCTGTGCTTCAAAAGGTCAGAGACAAACAGGGTCAGCTTTGAGCATCGCATTACAACGCTTCACCTGCTTGCAACACGGTGCCAGGGGTAATGCTGTGGCTTCATGCTTCGCTCCACACAGTTCAGTACACTGCGAAACATTGACACAAATCACTTTAAAAGGCCTCTAGAGTTGGGATTAATGGCTGTTTATTACTTGGATGTTAGTAGTATTTTTTACTTTGAGAAGTAATAACATTTTCTATGGGGTTTGGGTCTTTTTCATTGTTTGGGGGACATGTCTAAACAGTGTGATTTTTGCACTTTTTTTTTGCAGTAATCATTCAGTTCACTTGAGAATTAAATAGGCAAATTAATATATAAAATACACAAGTAAATACGTTATTGTAGTTATTGATATACTTGCACTACCATTCAAATGTTTTTGAAAGAAGTGTTTTATGGTCAGCAAAGCTGCATTCATGTGCATCAAAAATACAGTAAAACAACAATACTGTCTAATTTGACTTAGATTCAAAATATCTTTGATATGTTTATATATATATATATATATATATATATATGTATATACAGTGCCCATCATAAGTATTGGAACAGTAAAGACACCTTTGCTCTGTTGGCTGTGGAGTCGAGACATTTGTAAATATGATTAAAAGATGAATATGAGACACAACTAAAGAATGTCACATTTTATTATTAGCCGTTTCAACACATACATGTTTTACCAAATAAAATGAACAGCACTTTTAGAGTTCATCCCACTCATTGATGTGAGCATGAGTATTGGGATAGTTGAACATGAGGCAGATATAAAAGATTAAAAGCTATTATTTAGTTGCAGATCCCTTGCGCAGAATCACAGCAGTGAGTCTGTGACACATAGACATCACCAGACTCTTGATCTCATCCTTTGAAATACTTTTCCCAGCCTTTCCCAGCCTTGTTTTGGAGAGTTTCTGCCTTTACTCTCCTCTTCAGCAGCTGAAATTCATGTTCAATCAGATTTAAATCTGGAGATTGACTTGGGCAATCTAAGAATTTCCATTTCTTTGCCCTTATAAACTCTTTGACTGAACTGGCAGGATGTTTTGGGTAATTGTCCTGATGCCATATGAAACACTTCCCAATTAATCTGGTGGCATTTTCTTGTCTGCCAATGTAGGCAATATGGTTTTGTATCAAATTAATTATTCTACTGTCATCATACATTAGGTCATCAGTAAAGTTGAGAAGGCCTGTTCCAGAGACAGCCATGCATGCCCATGCCATGACAACACCTCCACCATGCTTTACAGATGAGGCTGTATGCTTGGGATCTTTTGCAGTTCGCTTTTTTCTCCACATTTTTGCTTTCCCATCACTCAGATAAAGGTTCATCTTCTGGCTCACCTTCGTGCTTTTTTGCTAACTCTAATTTTGCCTTTCTATTTACCTTCTTAGCTGGTAAAACATATATGTGTTGAATCACCCAATAATAAAATGTGACATTTTGTAGTTTTGTCTCATATTGATCTTTTATGTGTATATGTATATGTGTGTGTATATATACAGTATGTGTGTATGTTTGTGTATGTGTATATGTATGTACATACACATACACATACACACACACACATATATATATATATATATATATATATATATATATATATATATTATTCCTGACATGGCAAAGCTGAATCATCATTACTCCAGTCTTCAGTATCACATGGTCCATATTATTATTATTATTAGTATTACTGAAATGTGGAAAAGTGTGGAAGTAATACATTTTTTATTTACTTTTTTTCAGGAATTTTTGATGAATAGAAAGTTCGAACATAATTCTTTTTTAAATATAACTTTTTTGTAACATTATAAATTTATATTAGTAATATGCAACCCTGGGCCACAAAACCAGTCATAAGTTACAATAAAAAGCTTTCCATTGATGCATGGCAGGGGTCAGCAATTAAGTTTAGCATCGCGCCAAAAAATATTTCATCACTAGATGGTGTGCCAGAACCATAGTTAAAGGATAATTTAGGAAATAATTGATGAAAAATGCAAATAATCTAATCTTCATTCCCCAATTTGCAACACAGAGTGCCTTGCTAAAACACGCATGTGTGGGATATGTGGAATGGATAAAAATAGCTCAAAAAATAAAAGAGGACTTGAATAAACCCATTAATGGCATGTTTGAGTCATGCTCTTAACGAACTATGTTGTATTTCCTCTTTCCATATTGTGAATAATATATGTGTATCATTTTTATTTTCCTTGGCATTCTCACCACACTAAACTGAATTGTTTTGAAGTGTTTGCATGCTGGAGGTATTACGTCATGTGCAGAGTGATGTTAACATTTAGCTGGTGAGAGACAATGACACTATCAAAGAGTCTACAGAGGAAAGCGAAAATAGGGCATACAAAGAAGAATAGAAAGACAACTATGTGGTTATCCTTCCTAGTTTTGTGAATGCAATAAAAGCCGTTGTGTCTTATCTGCAACGAAGCGATCCACAGACACTTTTGAATGTCTTTCAGAACTTTTCAAATGAAAAGCTCTCAATTTATCTCAAAATCAAACATTGCTGCAAAACCGTTAGCGTACTTTTATTATGAAAAAAATATTAATTGTTTACCTGGGTCTTTAGTCTATTGTTAGGTCACCTCACCTCTTATCTGACATGTCTTCGGGTTTGAGTCCTTCGTTCATCATGGATAGCCCCATAAGCTTTAACAAATGCAGTCTGAGCCGGAAAGAGAATTGATAAGGTCACCTTTCGAGTCGTAATTCCCCGCGTGCCACCTGTTGCCGCCCACTGATGTATGGTTTGTTAGGATTGGACAATATTTGGCCGAGGTACAACAATTTGAAAATCTGGAATCTGAGGGTGCAAAAAATGAAATATTGAGAAAATCACCGTTAAAGTTGAAGTTAAAAATGAAGTTCTTAGCAATGCATATTACTAATCAAAAATGTTATTTAGTTATATTTACGGTAGGAAATTTACAAAATATCTTCATGGAACATGATCTTCACTTAATATCCTAATGATTTTTGGAATAAAAGAAAAATCTATAATTTTGACCCATACAATGTATTTTTGACTATTGCAACAATTATACCTTATGACTGGTTTTGTGGTCCTGGTTTTGTGGTCCTTTTTGTCCAGGTTCACACACACACACACACACATATATATATATATATTACTTATATAGTTTATCAGACCTCTCTTGCAACAAAAATGTGGTATGTTTCCCATATATAAATGCTTTGAAAGTGTATTGTAATAATTGTGAATAGTGTAACTGCATTTGATATTTTCACCAAAGATGGTTTATTTTCTAAGCAGAGATTGATGTCACTGTGATTACTACAGTGTTCAAACATAGAGTATTTGCTGTGTGTGCTACAACCCTGTTTTCTCTGGATGTGTGCCATGATTGTGTTTTCATCGTCTATAATTGAGTGCGGTAAACGCGAGTGCAGCCGACCAATCAGGCACTTTGAGTTGTGTCTGTGTGTATCAGATGGGTCTCTGCTGGATACAGGAAGTAGAATCCTCACAGCTGGCTAACAGACACAGCCCTGTTTGTTAAACAATAATGTAATTAAGGCTTTGTGGGACTGCGATGTTGATTCTCCTCCATGGAGAAAAAAAGTTATGTCCTGAGAGGGTGGGTAGGTGAGACTGATGTGAACAATGAAGGAGGTGTGTTGTTGAATAATTCATCGCCGTTTTTCTCATTAATCATTTACACTCGCAGCGGTGCGAGCGTGCGTTTGTTTAGAGCCGACACGCCGGGGTTCTGTGTGACCTTTCCTTGCTGTCTCTAAGCAGGTGTCTTCGTGTAATCTCCGGGCTCCTCCACCATGGCGGTTTCATCCCTCCGCCCTCCCTTCCCTTCACCCCCTCCTGCTCCCCCTGTGGGCGAGTAATGATTTTCTTAACCTTTTCTCTTGCTTATTAAGGGCCCTGTCAGAATGTTTAAATGCTTATGCTAATCAGGCACGGTCGGAGTCAAGCGGAGGGGGGGCGGGGGTGTTGTCCCAAAACAATTATGGATGGAGAGAGTGTCTTAATCTGGCAGAAGGACAAGGAAGAATGTGTGACGGAGGTGGCAGGTAGAGAAAGAGGACTGTGTGATGCTGGTGATTTTTAAAGGGATAGTCCACTCTGAAATTAAAAACGATCATTATTTGCTCTTCTTTCATGTCGTTTCAAACTTGCATTGTTTTTCAGCAGATTCTTACAAAAAGATAATTTCTGAAGAATATTTACACAAGAAAACTATATTTTGTGTATATTAAAGATTCTTCAGAATGTCTGTTTGTGGTTCAATGGGGTAAAAGAAAACTTTAGATACTCCTTTAAGACCATAAAATTTGGTTTGGGAAACCAGAGTTAACATACGAATTAGTCTTAGCATTTCAAAGTCTTGGGTTTTCAACCCAGACTCATCGGCAAACCATGTGACATAAATAAAATTACTGTACATTTTTCCAAAGTGAAAAGTCCAATGAGTGGTGCAAAAAACATGATCTGTTTTATTTGAAACAGAGGAACATGAATCTAGTTTGATTGTTGGATGTATCACAGCAGTTCGGAAATTAAATGAAAAATTGAATGCTAAATTGCAATTCGAAAAATAACGTAAAACCTACAATAAATCTAACCGAAAGTGTGAACGAAAGCAAACATGGAATTAAAAAAATGAATTTTCTAAAGTAGCCTTGACATTTTACCTTATTGTGTTTCCTGTTTCACGGCATCATACTCAACACTTCGAAATTGCAAGTGCAATGCTTTACCATATAGCATAATTAAACGAAGCTATTATTTCAGCTCCGGGAATTATTTATTAAAGATTCAATATTGCTTTGATTAAAGTGATATTAGTCTTTAACTTATGATTCATACTGTATTAACGACTCGTCCAGCGACCATTAACATCAGTATATCTTTATCAATTTCGTTTCTCTTACCTCGTGGCCACGATAACAATAAAACGAGATTAATAAATCTCTCAACTTTTGAGCGAGGTAACGTTTTCTTTTATGGCAATATAAGGTTAAAATACTTGAAAATCACATCCCCAGAGACAATACTTTATAAAATGAAACAAGGTTTATTTTTATTTTTACTGCTATTCTACGGTACATGATCTAAACTACTAAAACACACAAACACACACACACATATATACGGAGCTCTAGGGTTAACGTTGAAAGATAGCACTCTATTTCATAGCTTAAACCACATAAGAAGATCACGAAGAGAATTTTACTCTTTCCTGCATTCAGATCAATTCCCAGTTCAGTAATATAGACTTTGTTTGTTACTCGCGTTCATGTAAAGGTTTGCCGAAGCTCTTTCCGTCCCACGTGGTTCTTTATGTTGCTTGGAAAACTTTGAGGCTTTGTTTCGGAGCACGTGGTTTCCTTTGTGCTGCGTGACGTCACCGGGAAGCTGTGTTGGAGCGCGGAGGCTGTTTGTTGCTGGTTCTGCGGTGTTACGGCTTTACAAAGTCTTGGATGGTCTCTCCAGCCGATGGTGAGGCGAGAGGTCCGCGTCCAGCTTCCGGATTGTCAGCGAGCAGCAAGTTGAGGCGCGAGGATCAGAGCGAAGCAAGAGAGAGCGATTTTAAAACTGGTGTCCAGTTTTAAACAGATGGATTTCAGCACGCCCCCGGCGGCTGAACCAATCAAATACTTTTTGTGGGGCGGATCCTTGCCCATGTCTGTGGGGCGTATCATAATGAAAATTCCCTGTGTCGAACAATAGACGTTTTAATACTTGTATAAAGTGTTATCACATGTTTACCCATTTACACTTATCACCCAGTCTGTTGTCCCATCGATTCAAAATAATCATGACAGTTTCTGTGAATCCAGACATCACATTTGGCACCCCAAGTATATATATATATACTACACAGTTTAAGGCATAGATTAAAACATTTGGCATTTCCTAAATTATTCACATTCATACCAAGCATATGAAAGGCAGAGTACAACATTAATATCCAAATGTTTCTTGTGTAGATGGTTTTAATATTCAAGGAATAAATGTCTTGGTTCAACAAAGGAACCACATGTGGACTGGCTCTCCTTTGTCTTTTGACGAAAAAGCGCGCGATTTGCACTGGATTAGGAGGGGGAAGGGAGCTGCTTTTAAATCAAACAATAGTCAGTGACGTAGCTCGGCTTAATCTAGATTTCCTTCTGTGCGATGCTTCTCTACACATCCCCCTTTTGCTTGGTGATGTTCCCGATGGAACATCGGCAGGCACTGGAACAAGAGGCAGAGAGAACAGACACGCACAAGACACAAACATCATCTTTATCACTGACTGAATCCTGGTGCAGGGTAATTTGGGAAGGAACAGGTAAGAAACTTGAGAAGACGTAGGAATGCATTGTTTGGGATTATTGACAATTGGGTCATTTTGACTGGTTTAATTGTCAGGGGTTCGATCGAGGCGGTATAGGCATGATCTCAATCAGGTTGGTCAAATTCTCGGGTTCGGGTTCTTGGTCGGGTTTACCACGTCGGAAAAGGCGCGGGATGCCTGATTGAGAGACTCTTGAACGGCGTTCACTCGCTTGTGTAGGAGGAAGGCCAGTGTCAAAGTCACAACATATCCTACAATAGTAGAGATACAAAGCGCTGTGTCAGCGGTAGACCAAGACCGAATAATTGGCGCGCCGGCGGGCGGAAGGCGAGCGATAGCTTCTACAGCTGTGTCAACCGGTGTCAAATCAATAAGAGATTTCGATTTCAGCCTGATACTCATCGTCGGTAAGGTAATACAATGCTAACTCGTCAATATGGAGGATCGAGCCCTTAGGGACAGTGATCCATAAAGTTTGGTTTTGCAAACTAATGCGCGTGGCGGTGTCATGTTGATCGTATGTGAGGGTAGCTGTTCGTGCTGGGGTGTTGACCAGCCATCGGTTTCTGACGATTTCGGCTTGCGTTGCCTCAACTTGAGAATGTGGTGTTGCTTCGGCGGGGCAGCTAGTGTCGGGTCTAATGGATTCTAAGCCGCAGATGCCCTTGGTATTATCGCGTACGAAGGGTTTACTCGGGCAGAGGAAGTGAATGTCTTTAGTGAGCGTACACATCTTTAGGTTTGGGGCCAGATACAACTGCTCATTGTTATCGTGATACGCGATGACTTTAGGAGTGTGGATTTTGACATAGGCGTTCCCTTGCCAAAATCCCACATTTACAACGCTTTAAGCCAGTAAATATTATTAGCGTCGATAATGGGCAAACTGAGAAGAACCGCCAAGGTATGCGTATACCTTGCTTCCAGGTATGCGTATATGGGAATACTGCTACCAGGAAAGGGGCGAGATGAGTTTGGATGAGACTAGCGGGGCCCGCAGTGGCCGAAGTTAGGACGTTTGAACAAGGCTAAGAGGTATCATGTAGCACGGAATCCTATTCATGGCTAAGTTGTCGATCAAGGAACTTACATCGCGTATCATGTCGTTCATGATTTTGACGGGTGGCCTCGATCAGTTGACAACGGTTCTCACAATGAGTTACGACGACTTTACTGATGGGAGTCGATCTCAATTTCAGGACCTGGATTCAAGGATTGGTTAAGGGGGTTCAAAGTGAGAGAGAGGAAAGGAAAGTGAGACATGAGGGAAAGAAACCAAAGCGACAAAAAAATTATAATAAAATAAATAAATTGAAAACAAAAACAAAGCAAGAAGACACAAGGACACCGAATGAGGTGAGACTGGAGACGTGTGTCACATGTGTGGAGTAACTCCTCTCTAATAGAGATTGGTCCTAGCAGTGCTGCGGAGGAGAGAGTATGGGTTGTGTCTAAGCATGGTTGCTATATGTTTTCCTAAAATGACAATACTTATGCTTGTGTGGTGTAGAGCATATGGTTGTCGGTCTGTGTCAGTGCGTTTGATCTTCCCCCTTTTCATGTCGGTGGTTTGGATTTGCCGGTTGGAACTGGCAACACATCATGGTGCATCGTGTGCGTGTGTCAGCATAATCCCCCTCTGGCCATGAGGTACTATGAGCTTTGGCACAGTGAGTGGCTCAGGGACATACGTGAGAACACCGTCTCTAAGATGCAGCATATGCTTGACAGAATGGAGCGTGCGGAGCTCGGAGGATGTGTTTAGGTCCGTGGAGGAAATGGGATGTTCTAATGGGTCTGACATGTGAGCTGCCATGGTTCGTAGTGACGAATCCGCATTTTGGAGGGTGAGGAGCTCGTCAGCAGCGAACTGAGGTGATATGGCAATGCGGGAGGGGGCAGGGGTGTGCGCGCCAGTGGCGTGCTGGCGGCGGGTTACTGCTGCCACCGAAGGGTTGGGTGGGAGGTCATGAAATGTCTAGGACTCTTCATGTAATGCACCTGCTTTGGTGAGGGCATCAGTTTGGTCATTTGAGGGGCTGGAGTTTGGAAGGAAACTTTAGGCTGAATCTGGTTCCTCTTTCTTTTCCCACTGAATCTCATGAGGCCTTGCTTGGTCCCATGACTTATCCCAGTGTCGTCCAGGTGAGCGTTGACGTCCACGCGGTCCATCCCAGTGGTCATACCTCTGTTTAGGTCGGGTGCCAGCATGTGAGTCTCGTTCTCTGTTGGACGGGGGTGCATTCCACTCTCTGTGTGGCGGCTTAGCATTGTCTTGGCATTGGGTGCCCTCTAGAGCCAGTTTGTGGTGTTGAGTGTTGAAATCAAGAACTGCTGGGGTTTTTGCGCTCTTTTCTGAGGCCATCTTTTGTTTGCAGTAGGCTTTTTGCACCAAGTCTCGCAACTGCTAAGTGTTCTTTGTTCGTGGACATGCGAGAACGCCAAGATGGTGGCTTATACCAGGATGAAGATTCCTCAGGAAGAGAGTTTTAAATTTCAGTTCATCTTCCATGTCAGATTCATTGCGAGTTCCAAAGTATGCTTGTCTGAGTCGACTGTAGTAAGATTGAGGAGGCTCGTGACGTCCTTGTCTCGTCTCCAGGGCAGCCACTAAGCCTTGATCGGACTCAGGGTCGGCAAACTCTTTAATGAGGGCTTTTTGAAGCAAGTGATAATCAGTCTTTGTGTTAACAGGCTGCCGGTCAAGGAAGCTGCGCACTTCAGGACTGGATGTCGTTCGGAGTAAATAGAGTTTATCTTTGTCCATAACATTAGGTCGCATTTCCAGATGTAAATCAATATCTTGCAGATAAGCTTGGACATTTTGGCTGTTTGGCATTCAGGCTGAATTGGCATGAATTTGCCAATGTTTCTGGCGAGCTTTCAAGGTCTTTTAGGTCCAAGCCGTGCGACGATCTGCGGCTGGCTGCAGCAGATTCTTTTGGTTCTGTCGTGATATAAAGTTCTTCAGACGGAGCTGCTGAATGTTTTAACACCACCCCCTCTGTCTTTTGTTCACGTGTCAGTCCAGGAACAGGTGACCCGGTCCTGCTTGGCAGGGGTGTGGTCGGTGCACGTCCTGTCCTTGACGGGTCATGGCGTAATTCATAAGCGTGCTTGAGTTCCTCTTGGACACTTTAAGTAGTCGAGCTGTCGTGTTAGGCGGCTGATCTTGTTTCTTGACTCAGCCAAATGAGCTTCAAGGGCTTTGATTCTGCTGTTTTTGTCCCTGAAGTCAGTCTTTGCCTTATCTAGTAGCTTCTCTGCATACTGTAGCTTGTCAGCACGATCAGCGAAGTCCTCTTTGATTTGCTCCATTTCATGGCTGGTAGCTGCTAGAGTCTCTTTTAGCCTGTTGATCTCCTCCTCAGCGCCTTGTTCCACCTCATCGGTCCCTTCCTGTCGTTCCTGAGCTTCACGTTCCAGCTGCTCTATGCGTCGTTGTGCTCTTGTCAGCTCCTGCTGGAGTTGTGCAGCATGCTTGTCGCTCAGTTTGAGGGTGGAGATGAGTGTGTGACTTAAGGAGCCGGTGATCTTGGCTAATTCTTTGTGACTGTAGCTTTGACTTGGGTCTTGTCTCATATGCCTTGTTATGTTGTCATCCAGCTGGTCCTGTGTCTGATGTTGGAGTGTTTCAGCAGCTTTAGGGAGGAGGCTGCCTGTCACAATACCTAGCCATGTTTCCAGATCTTCCCAGTAAAGGTAAGGTAAATAGCAAACAGTTTTGAACGTAGTTCTCAAGTTTCATAAACATCTGTTCAATTGTGACATTTCTCTCTATTCGTGATCTTCCCACTGGCAAAGTCTTAAGCAAACAAGTCAAATTAGAAGTTAGTAACGGAGAGGAAAGATAAGAGAAGTGAGGATTTACTCCCAAGGTTAGGACTAATAACAAGGTGACATTATGGTGGTGCTATTGAGTCAATACACTTAAGGCCCGTACACACTGGGACGAATATCGGCGCGCCTTATTCGCCAGCGTTTTTCAACACGTTTTTTTGTGTTCACACCCAAGCGATTTTCGCTGACGATGAGCCGAGTGAACATGCAAATTCATTCCCTGACATTAGATGGCGTTAAATGTCAAACAGAAATACCCCGGTCCACAAGGTGGCGCTGCACAACTTTACACTTCTGACACTCGCTTGTCACTTAGGAGAAGATAGCAAGTATTTACGCGCTTGACAAAATCATACAAATTTATTATGAAGTTATTTGTGTTCAGACACCAGCGAGACCAGCAGCTCTACATTCATCTTGCCTTGCATCTTCTTTGTCTTCTTATTTCTTCCCGGCAGTGTAGATCTCACCATCGTTTAGATTTGTTTTATAGTAATAAAAATAATTTAGTTCAGTTAGAGGACACTGCAATTAAAACTGAACGCTGCTGCTCAATGCAGTGCACCGAACGAACGAGAGCCGTGCATCACAGTATTGATTTTTACCTGTATTTTAAATCAAACATTGTGTTTGGGGTTATAATTGATAACCAGATTTTGCCGTGGATTCATTTCCTGAATATAACGCGGTAATGGTCGGTAACTCTGGTGCAATTTGAACGGGAGCGGGCAGTCTAACAATATCCCGTTCCCATACGTCCTTTCAGAACAGCATATCTGCGCTTTATTCTTATCGAGCACCGGTACAGCCTGCACTCGGACCGTTATGCGTGCACTGCAGCACGAACCAGTGCTTCGTTTTATTTGCGGGGTCTGAGCAAAGCATGTGCAACGATGCAGATATAATATACAGCTCTCAAACAGAACTGGCAGGTTGTGATGAGTGACAGATCAGAATAAAGATGGAGTGTGAATGCGATGTCATTGAAGGACATTGAACTCATCTTTCCTTTTTTCTTTTTTTGTATTGTGCTTATTCTATCATTTTAAATGACAGACTGTGTCGAATTTATTTATTTTTCTCTGCTGCACTTTTCACTGTGTTAACAGCAAGATGTTAAATGAATTTAGTGTTTTGACAAAACTTATAAAATATATATTAGGCTAAACCTACATTTTTTTCCTATTGTGTTGTAGGCTGAATGTTAGCATAAACGAATTATATCCTCACAAAACGAATAAAAATAAGGATTAAAATTTTTATATAACTTTTTTTTTCTCTCTGTGACACTTTATTCCGTGTTGGCAGCAAAATGTTATAGACATTTTTCTGTCAATAAATACAAGACGAATAAAATAAATACAATTTTATGCAGACTACACATTTATTTGTTAGCCTAACTATCTGTTCAAGCAGAAATATGAGTGAACCGAGAGCGCATACACGGTTCGTTTGCGCATCATTTATAATGGACATAACGCGCGCCTAATGCACGATCCTGTATGTCACTGTAATCATCTTTTCCTTGATTACAATAGTCGTCCATCAAAACTTGTGTGTACTAGTGTGACACTGGCTTCTTTTATCCAACTGAGAGATGTAGTTTGCGTATCATATGATTATACAGCGTTTTTGAGCAACCGTTCAGTCTGTATTACACACAATGAGAAAATATGTGCTGCTCCGAAACACAGAATATGTAGAGAGGTGGCACTGTTATTTATATATAGGCTATATATTTTTTTTACATGACTTAACATGCGAGTCATAATATTAGTGAATATATTATATTGTAGTTTTATCTCTCGCCCCCCTGGTTGAGAAACACTGACCTAAAGCATGATCTTCCAGCATTGTCTTCGTGATCGATCTATTAGGCATCCCTGCTCTAAGTGATGTTTATAAAAAACAAAAAAACATTAGTTTCTCATTTATTTGAGAATTTATTTGCTGATTTTTATTTTATTTAAACAGTGCTTGACGCAGGATTGCCGCTGATATTAAAGTCAAAGTAAAACACGCACGGCGCTTACAGGGTATTGTAATGTAACTCCCCAAGTTTGGGATTATTGACAATTGGGTAATTTTGACTGGTTTAATTGTCAGGGGTTCGACGAGGCGGTATAGGCATGATGTCAATCAGGTTGGTCAAATTCTCAGGGTTGGGTTCTTGGTCGGGTTTACCACGTCGGAAAAGGCGCGGGACGCCTGACGTGCATCTGTTGAGAAACTCTTGAATGGCGTTCACTCGCTTGTGTAGGAGGAAGGCCAGTGTCAAAATCACAACAACCACGTGAGCTACTGAGCAATTTTATTGTCAGAAAAGCCATGTTTATAGAGCTGCTTATGTGATACACCCATCAAAATGTGCCAACAATAAGCCAAACCTTATGGATATTAGTATCCTAACCCTAAACAAATAGTGAGTACATGTATTTAATTAATGTTACTGTCACGGTACACGGGGATCCAGGAACGCGAGGAGACGAGGATTCTGACAAACGAGGTATTTAATGAGACAAAGCGGAGGAGAGACAGGAACACAGGTAAGGAATCCAAACAGCTTTGACACATGACATTAACAATAATCCACAAGTAACATGGGGCAGAACAGACTAGATATAGGGAGACATGACTGGAAACACCTGGGACATAATCAAGATACAGACGGAGACTAATTAACTAATAATGGGGAACAGGACGGATCAAATATGGGTGAGGAGACAAAGGCAGAGGAAGACAAAGTCTGACAATACCCCTTCCAATAAGCGCGTCCCCGCGCGTCACGACATCGAAAGGGAGGGGTGGGCACTCTGGAGGCCTCAAGGACCTGGAGACCGGACAGGTGACCTCCAGGGCGGTGCCCGTTCCGGGACCCACGGCGGATCCGGGGACTCAGGCGGCCACGGCGGATCAGGCGGCCATGGCGGATCCGGGATTCCGGCGGCCATGGCGGATCCGGGGATTCCGGCGGCCACGGCGGATCAGGCGGCCATGGCGGATCCGGGGATTCTGGCGGCCATGGCGGATCAGGCGGCCACGGAAGGTCCGGGAACTGAGGAGGCCATGGCGGAGCGGGGTGCTCGGGCGGCCATGGAGGAGCGGGGTGCTCGGGTGGCCATGGAGGGTAGCCCCCCCCCAAAATTTTCATGGGGAAGCTCCCCATCCCAGGGGGGCGCTCAGGAGCCGTGGAAGGCGAGCTGGACAGGGCCAGCGGAGGGAATGGTGAGCTGGGCCAGGGCCAGCAGGGGCTCAGGAGAGCTGGACGGAACCAGCAGGGGCTCTGGAGAGCTGGACGGAGCCAGCAGGGGCTCTGGAGAGCTGGACGGGACCAGCAGGGGCTCTGGAGAGCTGGGCAGGGACCAGCAGGGGCTCTGGAGAGCTGGACGGGACCAGCAGGGGCTCTGGTGAGCTGGACGGGACCAGCGTGGGCCAGCGTGGGCGCTCGGGTGCCGCTGACTCGGGGCGCCGGAAGAGCTGGACGGAACCAGCGGGAAATTGAAGGCGCACTTACGAGGAGCCGGCACTGGAGGGCGCTGTCGAGGTGCAGGCACTGGAGGCACTGGCGTGGTGCAGGCACTGGAGGGCACTGGCGTGGTGCAGGCACTGGAGGGCACTGGCGTGGTGCAGGCACTGGAGGGCACTGGCGTGGTGCAGGCACTGGAGGGCACTGGCGTGGTGCAGGCACTGGAGGGCACTGGCGAGGTGCAGGCACTGAGGCGCTGGCGAGGTGCAGGCACCGGAGGGCACTGGCGTGGTGCAGGCACCGGAGGGCACTGGCGTGGTGCAGGCACTGGAGGGCACTGGCGTGGTGCAGGCACTGGAGGGCACTGGCGTGGTGCAGGCACTGGAGGGCACTGGCGTGGTGCAGGCACTGGAGGGCACTGGCGAGGTGCAGGCACTGGAGGGCGAGTCTCGGAGCAGGCACCGGAGGGCGCTGTCGGGAGCAGCCACTGGATCTCGGCGGCGCCGAAGCGCTGGCTCGGCGGCGCTGGAAGCGCTGGCTCGGCGGCGCTGGAAGCGCTGGCTCGGCGGCGCTGGAAGCGCTGGCGGGCGGCGCTGGGGCCGCGCCGCGCGCGGCGCCGGGAACCAGCCGAGACGAAGACGAGCTGGGCGGCACCAGCGAAGAAGAGCTGGGCAGAACCAGCGAAGAAGAGCTCCGCAGGACCAGCGGAGACGAAGAAGAGCTGAACGGGCCACCGAGACACTCGTGGGCTGGTTTCGACTCGGGACCGGTAACTTCCCAGATCCATAGGGCGCTGGTAATTTGCCCCGAGCCGAAACAGATGGAGGATTGCCGCGTCGTGGAGCTCCGTCACCGCGGCGAGCTTGCAGAATTCTCCGGCGAACACCACGAATGGGAGATTCCGCCGGCTAAGGGCAAAGGCACAGGCTGCGAACTCCATCGCCGTGAAGGAGAATCCGTTCTTCTTTTATGGGTGGATTATTCTGTCACGGTACACGGGGATCCAGGAACGAGGAGACGAGGATTCTGACAAACGAGGTATTTAATGAGACAAACGGAGGAGAGACAGGAACACAGGTAAGGAATCCAAACAGCTTTGACACATGACATTAACAATAATCCACAAGTAACATGGGGCAGAACAGACTAGATATAGGGAGACATGACTGGAAACACCTGGGACATAATCAAGATACAGACGGAGACTAATTAACTAATAATGGGGAACAGGACGGATCAAATATGGGTGAGGAGACAAAGGCAGAGGAAGACAAAGTCTGACAGTTACTCAGTACTTAAATATATAATTACACTGTAACAATGACACCTTAAAATAAAGTGTAACTGGAACTTCATTAATCTATTTTTTTTTGGAAAGGAATACAAGTTGTTGGTATTTTACATCCACTAATTTTTATTTCAGCTGGAAACAGAATTCCGTGAATTTATGTAGGTACGTTTTTGGAGTTTTTCATGTGGAGGCATGTTTTGCCAGTGTTGTGGGGTTTTGGTCTATTTCTCTTTGAGTTAAACTGCTCTTCTTTCTTTTGACCCTTTTCTCATCACATTCCTGCTCTTTACTTGTCATCCAATTACCACAGTCCTCTTCATCTTCCTGTGACTGACGTCCATCATCTCTGTGATATTCTGTGTGTTGTCTGTAGGGGCCGTGCAGCTGGGATGATGTCCTTCTCCCTAACAAGATTCATGGAGTATGTCAGTCACAAGACTGTGATGGTACAGTTGCGGTGAGTCTTCAACAATTTTATCGTATTATGTTAATTATTATTGTGCCACTTTCCTGAATGAAAAACACCAGCAAAAGATGGTTAGTTGAGACTGGACAAGCTTGTTAGGCTGGAATGTTTTGGTGAGTTTATAGGACATTTGGGCACTTATAAGTTGGTCAGGCTGGGAGTCGAGCCGACTGAACAGCTTACCCAGCTGAACATCAGGTTGGCTGACTGGGAGAAGCTGTTTTTAATGATAGATATAGCAGAAGGTGACAGGAAACTGTGGTGAAAGACATTGGAAATAGATCTGCAACACAACACTGGGTTCAAACCTAAATTTCAAGGTCACACATTTGATCAATACACAGTCACTTACATTTTACCAAAGCTGTAAACATACTACATTCAACCAGAATGTATTCATTTTACAAAGCCAAATTTTCAGTCTAGACACCATTTTTATTGTGCCTCTGTGTCCATCTAGCACTGTATTGCTGGGCAGACAAAAAGGACCATCCACTCGTTGGACTAAACTGGTAGCTTTATCCAAGTTGGGTCCAATATTACTACCCTCATGCTGCAAATCCATAAAAACCACTGCGGCTGGGTTGATTGAGACTGTTAGTGGGGGATTGCAGGGCATGATTAAATCTCATTTGTGCTTCATGCAGGAGTTCTACCTGAAATGTGCTGCCCACCCCACCTGTGATAATGACACTTCAGCAGCACTGGACTTGATAATGCCCAACACACGCAGAGTGCCCTGCATCGCCTGCACTGACATCACGTGAGAAGCTCTTGGTTTTTCCCATGTGTCTGTAGCTAAACCCATTATAGAGGTCGAAATGAGTCTGCACAACAAAGAACTAATCAGACAGTTCATTACAACATTAATCTCACCACATCCTAAACAAGCCTGATGTGATAAATCAACAAAAGATAAAAGCTTTTGTCCTAACCAGCAACGATTACAAACAGTGCTATTGGTTGCTTGGTTACTATTAGGGCTGTGAATTGATAAAAAATATATATATATTTATATATATATATATATATATATATATATATATATATATATATATATATATATATATACACACATTACATCCCCAAATTAACGTGCACTGGAAAAAAAATGAACAAAGGAGAAACAAAATAAATAAATAAAAGATTTTTAGAATATAAGAACAATGTTATAAGAAAATTGTATATCAGTCTTTCTACATTAGTGAAATTCACTAACATTTATACGATTTACTATCAATTAGAAAATAGTTTCCACCTTTTTTAGTGTTTTTTTACTTTGAAACAATTTTCACAAATTTCAAAACAATTACAAATAAATGACAAATAACTTATTTTTCAGTATTTAAAAATAATATATACTGTATATTACCTTTAAAAATATTTAAATAAACATTTGTTTATTGGGATAAAAAATGTATATACTTATTTGCAAACTGAATGTGATGTTTTTGGACACTTGAGTGTTAATTCCAATTAAATGAAATGTATTATATTCAAAATTTATATTAGCTGAATTTTAGAGTGCCGTTTTGACTGACTTGAGTAAATTTGTATACAGTATGTAATTGCATAAGTACTTCTATTATTTTTGAACTATAGTTTAAGTGTATGGTAAACTAAAGTGTACTTTAATGTCATTTATACTGAAACTTGCATATAATGTATTTATATATATTTGTAATTACACATTTACTATGACTCAATGGGATTGCAATTCAGTACATTTAGCATATATTAACTTTAATACAAACTTTAATTTGTATGTGCATTTTAGAATGTCGCATAAAATTAATTTGGATGGAAACACCAAGGTGTGCATAAATAAACAAAATGTGCATAAACTACGATGGTAACACATTTACCAAATAAATTCCACCATGTGCATCAAAAAAGTCATGTGACTGTGCGTTGGGACTGGATCTCGTTGCACAGCATCTGAACTGTTGTGTTGATTGTTCTGAAATGCCTGGGAAAAGTCTGTCACCAAAGTATTTCTGTATAATAATCTTACACGACTGCGTTCTCAAACAGCAGACATCCACCTCTGAAAGCAATGACAGCATTTATTGTGTTTCGTCTGTTTGCTCTGAGGCGCAAGTAATTCATCATATATGAAAAGTATTATATTCAGTGGCTTCTCCTACTTTTCTTAGTGATATTTAGTGCCAGTGTATCAGGAAGTGACGATTTTGTTCTTTTTGACTTGTTGGATGGAAACGCAAATGTTTTATGCGATATTTCAGTTTTGCGCTAAAGTTAAATGTGCATCTTTGGATGGAAACATAGCAGACAACGACTACATGGGAAAAGTAACTTTCAAAACAAGTTTGACAGAGCATTTTGGAGACTTTCTGATCGATGCATCAGTAAGAAAAGATGAAATACCTGCAACACATTGTACAAGTAAACTAAAGATTGATACAAACATTCTGAAAGACAGGCTGTTCGTTCTTCTGAACCTACATGCGCATCCTGCTGTGCGGCCCTTCAATCAACAGTGGCCATTTTTGCAGAAATAGCAGGTACTAAGTGTGCCCTGCCAATGAAGGTCAGCTATTAGCGTGGCGGTCTTGCGGAAACGCTCCTACCTGCTGCTCTTGCACGGAGGGCGGGCGTCAAGCGCCTGGAGAAACCAGACAATGGAGCCCAATCACCAACAACCACCATTCAAATCAAGGACTGATTGAAGTAGCACTGCAATTACCTTCCTGAGTAGAGCTTTGTTTTTTCCACCGTCCTCCACTCCACTCTTCTTCCTCCTCAGAGATCTCCTCCATTTGTTTAAAAGGGCACTGACAAGGACGCGGCCAGTCTCTTACAATAGAAGCAGGAGAGAGGGGTCAGAGAGGTGGAACAGTGTTAGCAAGTTGACTTCCAGCCAAGTGAGTCTGCGTTTGAGGGTGAAGGGGGACTTCTGGAGAAATGGAAAGAAAATTGTCATGAGATTTCAGATGGCTGTTTCTTTGCTTACTACACTAAAGTATCAAGGGTCTTTGAGATCAAGTTTTCTGAAGGTATTGAACAAGCGACAAGCTCTCTATCTGCCACCGTTTCCCCTGAAGCCCTCTCCTCATCAGAATGTCATGAAAACTCTCCAGATCATATTTCACCCCAGAATCAAAATCAGAAAGAATATAAAACTCTTTATTTGGACCATAACAATTTATTACATTGTGCCATTATTTTCATAAGTGTTTAGCATGTTCCCTTCAAAAAGCATAATTGCTATAAGGCAAATAAACACATTGTTAAATAATTACATTGTGAATTGTGGTATTTTTTTGGTAGTTGACTTTTTTATTGGTAGATTTTTAGTTAAAATGGTTATGAACATTTAAGATGTGTATTCACAATTTTTACTTTTTTGCTATCACCATGTTATTTTAACTGGTCTTGCAGTGTGATTAAATTGTCCAGTGTGAGTCATGTGCCCATATTCTCTTTATTTTTTTGTGGTAAAATATGACTTGGACATTTTTGTGACATTTTCTGTGTGACATATTTCAATATGACGTGTTGCCTGCTGTCAGAGAGTGCATCTGCCTTTAAGATTCAGCCTTTAATTTTTTCAGACCAGTGTGGAACAAATCCAATATTTGTATGCATCAAAGCAACATACATGTTAATTTAAATGAGCTTTTATTTATCATTTTGTGTGATATGAAGCTCATACTCAAGGAGGAAAAGAAACCTCAGTTGTATTAAGAAGCCCAAACTGTGCAAAAATATGCAAATTAGTGGAGATGCTGATATTTATATGGCCAACAAGTAAGATGACGTAGCATCTTAGACATAGAAGTATAACAGTAGCAGTATAACAGACTTGCATAAAATGCATATTACTATCAGTTGTCAATCTATCCCATTATTGTGTCTTGTACCCTCAATAATTGTGTCATTATTGTATAACATCACAGCATTGTTGCTTTCGGTGTGGACAGACATTGAACACTTTTATAATTTGATGAGGAGTTGTGTAACTGTAGACTGTAAGTGTGACTCAAGCCTCACCATGTCTTCCAGGACTCCAGTGCTGGTGTTTCAGTGTGCCGAGCGTCATGTGATCTGCCTGGAGTGCTTCCACCTGTACTGTGTGACCAGACTCAATGAGCGACAGTTTATCCAGGAGCCGCTGGTGGGCTACTCCCTGCCCTGCGCAGGTAAACATATATCTTAAGTGTTCACCGATGGGAATGACTATTAGTGTGTGTGTGTGTGTGTGTGTGCGTGTGTCTGTATTTGGTGTGTTTGTGTGCACAGGCTGCTGTGTTTGGCAGTGATTGATGGTGGTGTGTTGGTGGCTGCAGTGAAGAGGAGATACTATCAAATTGTTCTCCTTCACTCTCTCACATACACAGTCGCTCACACACATACTCTCTCCGGGCCCTCGCCGTGCCCCCGTTGGCCCGCCACATCCGTTAATGCCACACGGTAATGGGGCTCCGGGGAGAAGCATTGACCCCCTATCAGCCAGAAAACCCCACCAATCTCTCACGCGCTGTATCTCTCTGTATCTACCGCTGTCTTGCCCTTGCACTCCTTCATTTGTTTCACTGATATTTTTTGTCTCATTTTGTGCTCTCAATACTTACAGTTTTACTTTGGCTGCAGCCGGTAAAGACAGTCATACAAAACCAAATTTGCTCAGCTCACTCTGGGTAGAAATGGGAGTTATAGAGGATTTAATAATTCTGATTCCAAATCCACCTAATAATTACAGTTACTTGGGAATTAAAGCTTTTTTAGAATCATTAATTCCGGTATTATAATTCTGGTGTTATACTAAGCAAAATAACTATGCTTTTTGGTAACATATTTTAGTGCTTCTGATTTTTTATTTCAAATTTTTTAAAATGGATAAATGGGTTGCATTCATACAAAGTTCTACTGGAGCTCAAACATACTCTGTGCATTGGATTACTAAGCATTTCAAGCCATTGTTGGTTATATAAAATATCTAATGGATGAACTTCTGCCTTGGTTGAATTACCAATTTTGGTTGATAAAACTTCCCGGTGTTATGGCCGCCGCCATCTTTGTGCTTGTCAGTATCAGTATGAGTACCTGAGTTAGAATAAGGTTGTGAATTCAGCTCTTTATTCATAGAGATTAGTATTCAAGCAACTACTTTCATCTTTGAGCATTGTCCAAACAGTGAACATGTGTATTATGGATATTTGTAATACCTTTGCATTATTGGCACTTTATTTTGTATTGGAATGTTTTATTTGTAAATTAAGTATGCTTATAATTTTTTTGGGTAAAATATCGAAAAAATAATGGCAGAAGTTCCTTTTTATTTATTGGTAATTTAACCAAATGATTTGTCAACGGATCAGGAAGTAGTTGCTAGATCATTCATTCATTCATTCATTCATTCATTCATAAAATATCCATAGGTTAAATGACTAATGGAAGAAATAACAAATATATCAATTCTCAAATAAATGAATAAACAATAATAATAATAATGTTTCTTGATCATCAAATCAGCATCAGCATGTGTATTCGTGTGTATTCGTGTTATTGTTGTGACGGCGTGTTTTTGTGGTCATCTATCACTGCGTGTGTGGCTGCAGACTGGAGATTGTGTAGAAAGGTCAGACATCAGCCTCAAATGCCATTTCCACTTTTAAACAACTTTCAACAGTCCAGCCAAAACACGCTTGTCCAAAAGGCATAGATGAAAGAGGCCAGTCACATCCACGAAATGTGAAGGAATGATCGTCTGCCTCCGATAAACACAATTGTGTGAGCTCAAGAAGCTTTTTCTATGAAAATCCAGCGGAAGCCAGCGCACTCTTAACCTTCTTTTGAAATGAGCTTTAACATAACACCATATTACAAGCTGACCTCAAAGGCACAAAATCTCCACTTAACATTTAGTCACACACCTCCAATGGAGGAGGTGCAGAGATTTCCTCTTCTGTTGGTCTGTGTGAATCGTTAGCATTAAGAACAAGTTGAATTTTACTGATGCAAATGTGCTGAAAATTACTGCAGTAATTTGGGCAGTAATGTACCTGCGCTTGCTGCTACACTGAATCATGCCATTATTATGAATGGGTCACACTGTAGCATGACAAAACACGCTTTCTGTGATCTTTTGAAACAAGAGTTAGTTTTACTATCTAAACATGCTCTACTGAAATATACAGAACTCAAAACTTCCTCCACAGTCAAAAACAAAAGGCAAAAATGTTCTTGCTCAGTTTTATTTTTCTAAAAGTCGTGTCAGCCGAGTCTTAACTATTTAAGTGGATCATTTCAGCAGATTGTTTTATAAGCCTGTCACAATGTCATACATGTTTTTCAAAGGGTTTAAATACATGAAATACTGTTGTATTTTCAGTACCACTGTAAAAAAATCATCAATTAATATAATATAAGATAATAACCAAATTTTTCACTTTTGTGTGCTGTCAGATTTAGGTTTTAGAAACAGTCTATCATGTTTATTCTGTCATCATTTTTAGTAAAGTTGCTTATTTGGCTAATTATACTCACTGATATAAAATAAAGAATTGTCAGTGTCATTCTAGCTCCTGTTTCAAGAATCAGTTGACTCAACAGGATGACATTGGAGAAGGTTTGCTTTTTCTTGGCCATTACAAGTTGATTGAAAGTGTATAAACAAGGCTTCATCTCACTCTGTCGCTCGTTCTCCATTCCAGCAAAAACACTAAATAAAGTGCAACCAGACTGCTATGCTGCTCTATTTATTAAAAGTATATATATGCCTGTGGGTTTTGAACCTGTTTACATCAAAACCATGAATCATCATATATCTTTCTGTGATGTAACCCCTAGAATTTGTTTTGTTTGTACAAATTTATGTCAGGTTTGTGGCGAAAACAAAACCATCGAGCTAAATACTGGAGTGAAGATGACTGTGAACGACTTTGGCAGATTATGTGAAGTAAATCTACGCATCCACGGCACAATTAGTGCATCTAAACTAATATTTGACAGTAGAGACAAACAAGAAAATATTTGCAGCGAACTGTCAAAGTTAAGATTAGCTTAGTTCTGTTAAACACAGCTCTTCGTTCATTTCGAGTCTGTCGGAAATGCTGCAACTAAATTGCAAGATTACAGCATGACATGGCAATATTCAAGGACTGGATAAGAAAGGAGACACTGACCTGTTTCTAGCTGACGATCGGTAATGGTTGATAAATTTAACTTTTCCCAAAACCTGTCGGGAGTAGGGCCACAACATCACCTCCATTCAAAATGTGAACCAAACACTTCTTGTTAGGGCTTCAGTTGGCAAATCCCGGGAATATTCTCCACAACGGAGCGAATAGCATCCCGTGTCTCCATGTTCACTGTTGTTTTACTTTTCCCTAACCTAAACTACAATCTTAAATTCGGCACTTAGCGTCTACGTCACGGCTCTCAGCCCGCCCTCTGTTTGTTGGTTGGACGGCTGGTGCGGAGCCGGAGATAATCTGGGAGCTGGTTTTCTATATCAGACCGAGTACAGAAGCAAACTTAAATAGAGCGGAAGTACGAAGTCTGACGTAGTCAGGCTAGTACACATGGCTCTCAATCTCAAAAATCATAAATGTAGTCTACAAATTGGCTTTTAAACTCAAACATGACACAAAAATGCTATAAAATGATATATGTGTGTGTGTGTGTGTGTATATATGTGCATATATATATATATATATATATATATATATATATGTTATAAAAGTAATTCACAAATTGGCTCTTAAACGAAAAACATATAAAATAATTGTCTCAAAAACTCAAGAAAATCTGTATAAAATAGTATAAAGTAAAAAAGTATAAAATTAGTATTATAAAATAACTATAAAAGTAGTTCATATGACTTATTTCAAATCTTCTGAAGTCATACAATCAAATTTTGTGTGAGAAAAAGACTGAAATATAAGTTCCAATAAGTTTCTATTTGTGAACAATTGATTTCCTTGAGATGGATCTTCTTAATGATTTGTTCACAAATCAGATGGATCCAGTTCTCGAGTTCACTTCCTTTGTATTGTATGGCATGGACAAATGCCAAATACCTTTGGAACAACATGCCATTCACTTTTGGATGGAATGTTCTTTAAGGCTGTATGGCAATTTAAAATGTATCTATTTTCTAAATGCGATTCATCTATGTATACTTACATTTTGCTAATTCCGTCGTAACTTTAAACTGAGTATATATGCCCACTACACTGTATGAAAGTTTATCTCATTTTAGATGAAATTACAGTTTTTATATATTTTATATCTACATACATTATTATTCCTGTCATTATTTCAAGTATGGGTAGAAGGCCACCTCCCACGAAAAAAATAACAGGGATGCCCTCTACCGCCTGTGGGTCCAGATTTGTGAGTTAAAAAATCTGATCATCCTACTTCTAAAGAAACCCTTTCTCTCTCTCTCACACACACACACACACACACACACACACACACACACACACACACACACACACACACACACACACACACACACTCTTACCAATTCCCAATTTGAGTAAATGTGACTCAGTGAAGGGTTGGGTGCATATCCCTGTGTGGGCACACTTATCAGACAGTGATATGAGCAGAGATGCATGTTAACTGGGCTCAGCCGCCGATGGCTGGTACGACGCTAGATAAGGTGAAATTGCAGCAACACCTGTTGGAGGCAACCTTGACATTTTATCAGCTCAGAGAAATATCCTTATATACCACGGACTGCCTGCAGCCACTCCTAACACCAGTCAGAGTCAACTTGGGAAAAAATCCAACTGAAACTTATTTGCTGCTTCGCTTGGATCACTTTAGCTCATGCTAGTGTGGATCTGGGGACGATTGATGGTCATATAAATATGTTGTATAACTGATTAACGCTTCCCCAGGACCGTGAATTGAGTTTGGAGATTATCATGGAAATCCCGCTTCTGGCCTCTATTAGTATTCATATAAGGATCAATGTCTTTGGCTTATAAGTAATCCATGGTAGACTGCTATCTGCTTTAGATGAATAATCCTAGAACTTTGTGCACGGTACATCAGTATTCCTGTACGGATGGCGTGATCTGGTGTAAATTTATAGGCCTGTTGGGATTTTTATCAGCTCTTTGCTCTATCTGTAAGTCTACATGTCTCTGTAAAGGCCTGTGCTGCTCCAGGTGTTCTGGAAGATTTTCTGCGAAGATTAATTTCCCTTCTTATAAAGGGAACAATGTCGTGAAAATAAAATAAACAATAAAAGCGTCACTTCTTGGATGAAAGAGGGCAGCATTAGAAGGGAATCAGGAAGATAAGGCAAGGGAGAAACTCAAAGGGGTCAAGGTTTGGCTGGTTAGCGTGGGCTACTTGGCTCTTTTCAGGGCCTTTGACGAGCATTCACAAGAATCTGCGTATTCTTTATACAGAATACATTTATTATTTTATTAATTAAATATTTAATTATAGTATACGTTTTAGCAGTGAAGAACATGCAGTTTATTTGCAATGTTTAGATCACAGATATTGTATTATAGTACGTTTTAGCGGTGCCTGTTTGTTTGCTGTGTTTGATGTCACTAGTGAAAAGTTTGGGGTTTTGTATTGTTTTTTTTGCCTTGTTTTGTTTTCCCCTGTTTGTTGTATTTGATGTCACTAGAGAAGAGTTTTGGACTGAGTATTCTTGTTTTTAGCTTAGCTTGGATTTATTTTACTTTACTTTGATTTGCTTTGTTTTGTTTTGTTTTTGGTTTGTGAATTCTTGTTTTGCTTTGCTTTTTGTTTTCTTTTCCCCTGTCTGCTGTATTTGAAGTCATCAGTGAAGGGTTTGGGACTGTTTTTGTTTTAGCTGTGCCAGGTTTAGTTTAGTTGTGTTTTGTTATTGGTTTGTTTTGTAGATGTTTTATCAGTGCCAGATATTTTTGTTTTGTGTTTTGTTTAATTTAGATGTATTTGTCAGTTGAAGTGGAACTGTGTATTCTTGTGGTGCCTTCAGCAAATCCACATCATGGTACCATATTACTGCAGTTCCAGAGTGATTAGTGATTAGATGAATGGGAATGCTAATGGATATTAATATAAAATTGACATATTCTGAACTCTGCGGGACAGTGGCATTCTAGGATCAGGTTTGGACACACCTGGTCTAGAGAGAAGCACCATTTTATTCTGGCCAAGGACTGTGTACAATATGTAGACAAAAATAGAAGTGAAGCAACCAGACACAGTCCACTTGGTTTCAACTGGATGTTTAGGGCCTAGTTAATTTAATACAGTACTGCATTTATGTTAGCACTGTAAATATGATACTACGTTAACATACATTGTATACATGGTTCTGATGTTATTTAGTCTGTAGTCCTCCTTGCTTAGGACACCTTTATGTGTTGCTATAACTTGAACAGCAGAGTCTATGAGGGTCCTGGACCCACACAAATTATCTAAAAATATGATGGGAGAAACTAGAATGCTATAAACATAAAACTATTTTTTTATCACAATGAGATTTTGTTGGTTATTTGTCTCAGTTTTATATGGAATGCTACCACTGAAAGCTCACGTAAGTGCGCCACATACTGTCTTGCAAAGACATTTCCATAGAGCCACTGTGTGACACTGGAAAAATGGATCCTCATTTTTACCCCGCTATAATATTTACTTTATTGTGTTATGTTAGTACAATCATTCAACTGCACAGACATTCTAAAAAAAATGTTTATATATATGGACAACATATTTTCAATGTATATGCATAAATAAGTATTAAAGTAATAATAATAATAATAATAAAATCAATCTGTTAGTCAGTCAATCATTCATACTTTAAGTTAACATGGAGGTCCAAAATCAATGACACAATCCGAACATTGACACCAAGGTCATGGGTTTGACTATTATGTTTTATTTAATATTATTTGCTCCTCCAAAATTTGAATCATGTGTGCAATAGCATAAAATACTTGACAAAACAATATAAGGACTGCATCATTTCAGTGACTTTCAACACTTTTATGTTCCGGTTTTGTAGTTTAGTATTCAGACAGCTGAGTAGCACAAGACAGGAAAGAACCGATTTCATACTGGAAATATCACGAGAGTAGATGGAGTGGAAAATTGCTGACTTAAATTAGTCATATCTTTCTTCTACGATGATTCTCTTACTCTCACTCTCTTTTTCAGTAGGGCTAGCTGTCAAAAGAACAATCTTATTGATTTGAACATTCACTGTATATGTTTCCGCTGTTCACGGTATGGGCTTTGATATAAACAAACCATTGCAGGAAGCAGTGCTCAGGTGTACGCCCCTGTTGGCTGAAGGCAAAAGGCTACACTTTGACATTGAATAATAAACTTTCTCCCTTCAGACAAATGAGTAACGGTGCTCCGGCGAGGCTTTTCAGCCATATTTCTCTCAGTTATACACACACCCACATGGCTCTGTAGGTCGACTGGCTTTGAACTTGTGAAGCTCAAAGCCTGGCCTCTGTGGCAGTGGGTGCTTGTTCTTTGTGTTTTATGTATAATGTGATAAAGCGAGCAGGGTTTTGAGGGGCAAACCCAACCGCTGAATAATAGAATACAAAAAACTCTTAGACTTCCCCAAAATCCATATGTGAATCCAGTGAAAGAAGAATGAAAGAAAAGCAGCTCTTTTAAATGATTTCTTGGCTCACTGACTAGCAGCCTGTCATCCAGCTCATGCTGGGTTTACACAGATATCGAAGTGACAATGTGACACACTAACACAAGTGAAACACATGCTCGTACAGGGCTGTGATATTATCATGATATTCTCCAATATTGCCTATTTGAAGAAGTAAAAATGGTTTGGCGATTTTTTTTAACAGAATGTAATGTAATTGTGCAAAGAGTGATAATGATAATGATAATATCCAACATAGACTTGTATCGTCGCTTTGAATAAGTAAATGCCCTTTATACCTGGTTGGACAACATTTACCTAGCAGCAATAACTGTAACTAAACACCACCTAGAGTTTGATTTGATCGGCGTATCACTGAATTCACACTTGCTTTGATGAAGTCAATCAGGTCAGTTGACTTTGACATTGACACCAAGGTCACGGGTTTGACTATTATGTTTTATTTAATATTATTTGCTCCTCCAAAATTTGAATCATGTGTACAATAGCATAAAATACTTGACAAAACAATATAAGGACTGCATCATTTCAGTGACTTTCAATACTTTTATGTTCCGGTTTTGTGTAGTTTAGTATTTAGACAGCTGAGTAGCACAAGACAGGAAAGAATCGATTTCATACTGGAAATATGGCAAGGCATCCTCATATACTCACGACCACCTGTTTAATTGCTTGTTAACACGAATATATAATCAGCCAATCACAGGGCATAGACTAAATGCATTTAGGTATGTAGACATAGTCAAGACAATATATCAAACCAAGTGGTGTTTCTTCAAAATAATTAATTATAATTTTTGAATAAAAAGGTTGTTAAATACACCAAAGATGAATTCCTGCTATTCCTGCTTGATCTTTTCTATTTCCAACTATAACAATATTCCTATTAACAATAAGATTTGATGGTTTTTATTTGCTTCTTAGTTATCGTTATCTATCTACATACGGTGCAAGCATGTTTGCTTGGCGTCATACTTCCGCATCATGAAGTTTAGAGTTTACACAGTTAGAAATCTGACTTCAATTTGCGTTTATATACTTTTTACTAAAACAGACGTTATAAGTGTCAAAATTACAGCATTAGCAGAACATATTTATAAAACCAACACCACATTAACACCACTTTTGTGTTTTGAGTCAAACTAGCTTCATTTGTTTGCAGATGCCCTCAGTTTGATATTTGTTATCTATAATGCAATGACAGCAGGACATTTGAAAGTGTGGCTTAAATAAATAGTTTACCCAAATATTAACATTTGCTTAAAATGTACTCACCCTCAGGCCATTCAAGATGTATGCAAGTTTATTTCTTTATCATGTCAGAACAGATTTGGAGAAATTAAGCATCACATCACTTGCTCACCGATGGATCCTTTGCAGTGAATGGGTGCCGTCAGAATGAGAGTCTAAACAGCTGATAAAAACATCACAATAATCCACAATCAATCCACACCACTCCAGTCCACCAATTCAATTATTGTAAATTAAAACACTTGTAAGAAACAAATCTACCAATGCGTTTTAACTTGAAACCATTGTTTCTCTTCCTCCTGTATCAAAATCCACCAACACATTTGTTTAGAACTGCTTTGGACTGTTTCGCTTGTAAATGGTGCTTGATCTGGAATATTTATCAACTCATTCAGGAGAGACAACATTTTAACTGGAGAAAGCGATTATAGAGGTCTTATTTTATTAGCCAGAAGCAACTGTTTGTAGTTAAAAACATCTTAATGATGAATTTGTTTCTTACAAACACGCAGCTTTTCACTTCACAAAACATTAATTGATAGACTGGAGACATGTGGAATATTTGTGGATTATTGTGATATTGTTATCAGCTCTTTGGACTCATTTTGACGGCACCCATTCGCTGCAGAGGATCCATTGGTGAGCAAGTGATGCAATGCTAAATATCTCCAAAATGATACAGTGAAGAAGCCATTTTGAGAAAATGTTCAATTTTGGGTGTATTTTGGGGCCATTCTGCACTGACAAACACAAACATATCAGGGAAGGAACCAATCCAGAACCCTTCCACCAGCATCCTGACAGCAGGCTTCAGAGGAACATGAGATTAATGTTAAAGTGACAGTGTACATGTCGGGCTCCCAACAGTACAGTATGACATTTCAGTTATGCAAGGCTGGTAAGGTTAAAATAGAGACATCAGAAGGACGATTCATTTGGAAATGTTTTTTATCCCAATCTGTTCTGTTACTCTTTCACTATAGAGATATTGAGATTTCTGAACTTTGAAGCACCTTATTAGGACACAATGGAAACTGTTTGAACATTAATATGAGTGAAGTGAAAATGGGGTTTTCAGTACAGTCTCTTAAACACCAGCTCAGGGCCCAATTACTGACAAAAACGAAGCTGACTCACTGACAGCAGGGCATTATGGGCCAGCTAATACTAGAGCTGTTGACGTGGAGCTTGCAGCTGACACTGAAAACCTGATACTCTAATGTGTAGCACTTGCTGAAACCCGCCACATTATGCAGAAACGCCGCTGCTAATGTGCTTCCTGTGACACGAGGGATTTTGAAAGCCTAATTTCAAGAATAATGTTGAATAGTTTTGTTAAAAGGCAGGACTGAACTGAAACAAAGCCTTTTTTTAATAAACTCCGATACCTTTGGAATATGTCTAGGAGCTTTGATTATTTGTATCCTGGGTAATAATCGGGTTTCAACCTTTTGGTGTATATCTTATGTATTGGGTCTGAAATGGTTTATTTATTATGATTTTTGAATTATGTATTTGTTTCAGTCAGAGGAACATCATTTCAACCAAGCAACCATTGTTTATTTAGTATTTTTTTTGCAGGAAGCAATATACAGCACAAATCTATTTAAAATACTTGTTTTCATGCTGTTTTCCACTAAATAAAGACAATACAATATGATTTATGTTCACGTATATGCGTCAATATAACAATCTAAGATACAAAAATGCTATATTTACTTAAACATAGACTACAATTTAAAATATTAGGGTTTTTGATGTTTTAAGTCTCTTATGCTCACCAAGGCTGCATTTATTTGAGCATAAATATAGTAACAATTTTAATTTTGTGAAGTATTACTACAATTAAAAATTGAATGTATTCATGTGGTGACATAGCTGAGTTTTCAGCATCATTACTCCAGTCTTCAGTGTCACATGATCATTCAGAAATCATTCTAATATGCTGATTTACTGCTCAAGAAACATTTCTTATTATCAGGATCAGTGTAGAAAACATTGTTTTTTGTGGAAATTTTAAGACAATTGAAAAAATCTTACATGAAATAAGAACATTTCTTTGTATTTACTGTAACTTGATAAGCTTATTGCATCCTTGCTGAATAAAAATATTACTTTATTAAAAATATTACTAGATACATTTTTGATTGAAGATACAAACAAATTAAACTGAAATTGATAGTTTGAGCTGACTCACTGAAAATATTTGAATTTACTCACTCTAATTATTACAATTTAAAATAACTCTTTTTATTTTAATATATTTTAAAAGGTATTTTTTTATTTTTGGGCAGCCGTTATTCCCGTCTTCAGTGTCACATGATCAGTAACAATCAGTTGTTAATGACGTTTAAATCACAAATGATATTACAACAGTCACAGATATTAAAATGAATCTTACTTGGCCATATAAATCATTCAAAATATTACTATATATTGCAATATAATTAATTATGTAGTAAGATACAAGCAGGATTATGTTTCCCATATTTGCAAAGATAAATTAGTTTGATTCTGTAATTTTATGCTTTTAATCATCTTAGTTCTGAACGTGGACAAATGTAATTCTCAGTGGCATCAATGTTACATCAGTCAGTGGAACAACAGCTCCATTAATCCTCATCACAGTGACTGTCACATTTACACACACTCCCTCGCTCTCTTTAATCAAAGAGATAATTAGGAGATAATTAGTGGGTTGGAAATTTGGGCAAGGAATAGAAGAAGACACGACAGTTTTATTTCCTTCATCAGAGGCCAGATTGAGGCACAATCTGTCTGGGAGTCAGTCTCCACCCGTCAGGGGAATTGGGAAGGTGTGGAGGTATATGTGTGCGTTCACCTCCACACGACTGGGAAAACAACCCGTCTCTCATCACAATAAAGGGACGAGGGAAGAAAAAACATCATAAACAATGTGTTAAAGCTTCAGCTATATAACAACTGTGATTGGTCAATTTACATGTCAGTCAAACATGTTGCTTCTCTCTAAGTGGCTATAGTTCTTGACTAGAAGAAGCACGTTATACTAAAAATAATTCATGCTAACTATCACAAGTGTAGCGACAGCGAGATATAATTGTCAGTAACAGTGGAGGAGGATTTATAAATGTAGTCTATTGAATCATAATTTAGTCTGTTAGTACAACATTTAGTGTATTAAATCATAATTTAGTCCATTTGAAGAAGTAGTAGCTCACATTAGATTGTTGTTATCTCTAATGGAGAGCGTAAGGCTTGAATTTTAATTCAGACTCTTATGTTCTAATAAAAACACACTCTTTCCTATCGGACGACATTTCCGTTTCTCATTATCATCAGTGCAACCGCTCGGCTCTTTTGTCTGGTCAGTTGCCCTTCATGCTGGAGAAGGACATTAAAAATGAGATTTGGAGACCCCTTTATCACTGCAGGACGGCACGGCCGGTGAGGAGGCCCGGTGAAATATAGCACGTCTATCTGCTGAGGAGACACTAACCACGCTTTTATATGGGTATTGATTCACTGGCCCCTCTCTTTATGAAAAAGCCACTTTTTTGTTATCTGTTTCAGCGAGTTATTAAAGAGGAAATTGAGTTATAAATCTGATGGATTTTTGTAGCATGTTTGGGCCCGTTTTGTTATTTTTCCTAATTTCTGTCTCTCTTTCTCTCCGTCTCACTTCATCCATTCCTTTGCATGTCTTTATTCACAGTTATTCTGCACATGTCATGTGGTTAAGTAAAGCAAGCGTTTTAATTACTAGGCAATTTTAACATCTCAATTCACATATTAAGTTTGATAGACAATATGCAAGCTAAATACCCTAATCAATGTATTACTCTATACTGTGGTGGCCAAAATTATTATAACACTTGTATATTCACTAGCTAAAAAATGGCCTCATCATGATCCAGTCTGTCTGGAATGACATGAAGAAACAGAACAAACTGAGACAGACTAAATCCAGAAGAACTGTGGCAACGTCTCCAAGATGCTTCAAGAGACCTACCTGCAAAGTTCATGAAAAACTCTGAGCAAGTGCACCGAGGGCAAAAGCTGCTTTAAACCACCAAATGTTGATTTAATGTAGTTAATAGAAGTTAATTGATAAAGAAAATCTATTTATGACATTATTTTGACAACATCCTCATTTTACAGCATATTTACACAAGTGCCTAAAACTTTTAACAGTACTGTAGCTTTGCAGGTAGATTTCTTGTATCCTACTCCGTTGTGGGCATGTCCACTTTCACACATTTCAATGGACTTAAAGAGCTTGCACTTTTAAAGCAAATTTACACACTCAAAATCCAACAATCCCCGTTGACACAGCTGATTTCCACGGACATATTACATTTAACCGGTTAATTCAATTACTCAGTCAGAATACTATACTGATACCAATTAAATTATAGCAGCATTAACAAACCAGCAGTTCATTACAGGGCAGAACTGCGATACAATGACAAATAATTGATTGTGATTATTGCTGTTGATTGTAATGATGATGATTTATTGCTTATTATGCATCAGAAAACCAATATTTTACATTGTATATCTTAGTAAAAGAAGAAAACTGGTTCAAACTGGGAATAAATTATCCATAGAAAAGCAAGCAAAGAACATTCGCCTTCACTATAAACTGTCAATGACTGACTGAAGCTGTCAAGTTCACCAAATTCTGCAATGTTATAAACACTGCAGCTGTCAACACTACCAAATTAATCTCTTACTTGCATCCTATCTGCACTTTGTTGTTCATGCTTAGAGAATTTCAGATTGAGTGTATCATTCAGTCAGTTCAGACTCGCAGTGTACAAAAGTGAGCATTTTTGCCCCTTTATCTTGAATGTGGGGGGCATTTTTGTTCATTTTGGTGGCGTTTTTGCCCCAAGCTATAGGGCTGCAACAAACGATTATTTTGATAATCGATTAATCTAACGATTATTATAACGCTTAATCGACTAATCGTCGAATATTTCACTGATTAATCAATAGACTTTGATTATTCAGCTTTTGCAGTTAGTTAAAATATTGAGTTATATATATTCTAACAAATAAATAAATGTAATCACTTCAGCTTTTGAAAATCACATGTGACCCTGGACCAAAAAACAGTCATAAGGGTAATTTTCTTTTTAATTTACATTTATACATCACCTGAAAGCTGAATAAATAAGCTTTCCATTGATGTATGGTTTGTTAGGATGATAAAAACATAACAATAATCCACACCACTCCAGTCCATCAGTTAACATTGGCTGAGATACAACCACTAATTTGGAATCTGAGGGTGCTAAAAAAAATCTAAACATTGAGAAAATCACCTTTAAAGTTGTTCAAATGAAGTTCTTAGCAATGCATATTACTAATCAATAAGCTTCAATGGAACATGATCTTTACTTAATATCCTAATGATTTTTGGCATAAAATAAATATTGATCATTTTAACCCATACAATGTATTGTTGGCTATTGCTACAAATATATACATGTGCTACTTATGACTGGTTTTGTGCTCCAGGGTTGCATATGTAATTGATTACAATTATTACACAATACATTGCTAACACTTTAAAATAAAGTTTAATTAGTTGACTACATTAATTAATATTAATGTTAATTAATATGAACTAACAATGAATGACTGTATTTATTAAATAAAATTAACAAAGATTAATAGTGTAATAAATGTTTTGTTTATTCATGTTAGGTAATACATTATAACACCTTACTGTAAAAGCGTTACCCATTAATTTAATATAAATATATATATATTTGGCACAAAAAAATGTATTACAGAAAGAGAAACTTCTTAATCACCATTTAATTAGCTATATGAACAAATAACTGAATGACTCATGCTGCTTAACATCTAATTTTGTAAGTCATATAGATAAGAAACAAAATAAAGGTAAGTGATAAGATGCTTTATTTTTTTGATAAACTATGTTATTCACAACATATATCTCTCTTAAAATACCTGATAGGGTTATGATAACCAAAACAGTCCTGAGCAAACCAAACTACCACTTTAATGAATTTACTTCCCAAACTAATACAAATATTTTATCATTATCTAGCTCCACACTGGAGAGCTGCTTTATAACAGAAAATCAAGTTGTAATTCTAACGTAACTGAAAGCGACACTAACTAAACTGCATGATTTAAGGCTATCTATTGCATAAAGTACTATAGAAATAAATGTGATGAGACTGCTTTACTGAAGAGCTCATGCAAACATCACTTTCTCACCGCTGTCACTTTTTGTTGTTTAAACTGTTGTTTTGTTTGTTGTTTATGTGTTATTGAGAAGAAAACACTGTGTTCTAGTCTAAAGCGCTGTCTCTTCTCCTCTTAAACTGCTTCATAATTACAGTCTTGTAATAATATTCTTGTCAGTCTTCATAATTCAGATGCGCTATAGCGCCACGCTTGTCAAACCGCAGTATTGCAGGTTCTTAAATTCGGTCATATGAGATCCAATGACTTCTTGACAACAGAAATATTTGTCGATAATGTTTTATTGTCGACATTGTCGATAATATCGACTAATTGTTTCAGCCCTACCCCAAGCCTCCACAGGCAAACGAGTATGTACAACAAGACTGTGTGCTTACAATGTGTTGACCAAGCAGTGTTTTTCTTTTTCTGGCCTTATGTTACCTCAAGCCTTTTACCAGAGTTTTCATAAGACACAGTTATAGTTGTGGATAGTATCATGATGAGCAGAGTTTAACTCACCTAAAAAGCTATCAAGGAGAGAGAGTGTATCCTATCAGCACAAGGTAAAGTCTGCGCTGGCTTTGTGTCTGGCCTGATGAGCTGGGCGTTTTCTGCACAGGAAGCGGCCGTGAAAGTAATGCCTGGTAAAGGGTTTTGCCATCAGGAGAGGAGATAAGGTGTCTCTCTCTCTCTCTCTCTCTCTCTCTCTCTCTCTCTCTCTCTCTCGGGCAGCAGCGCTTTTAAGTGGTTCAGCCTTTGAAGTGGAGGCAATTGGTTCTTGCTGCATGTATTGCCATGGAAACGATTTGACTCTGCCATCCACAAAGAGCCCCCTGTAATATGAGAGCATCTTTGGAAGCCAGTCGGGGTCCGTCCTGTAGGTTTGAGAGGTGTGCGAGTCTCCTTTCTCCTCGTACAAGTCTTTGTGTTTGGTGGAAGACTGAACGCCATCCATCTCTATTTCTTTGCTGTCTGTTTTTTGTCATAAACACATCCCTCAGAAATCTGAGGATGTATTCCAACAAGCTCAAATCAACTCATAACATCATATTATTCCCTCTCAAAGGTGCTTCTGACTTTTGTTTCTGTGTATTTCTGGTCTCGAAAGCCAACAAGGAGATTTTCCACTCAGCCAGGCACATGCGCCAAAGTGCTCGCGTTTGTTCTGCACCTATTTCCTCCAGCAATAATCTCATTTTGGAGCTGGCTGGTGTTTGGCAGTCTCTACTCTCTCATCCCAAGAGCCTCTCACTCTTCGCTGTCTTTCGGCAGCAGAAGGGTTTGATTTGATAAAACCTCCGCAGAAACATCCTCCGTGCTCGCTTGTTTACCTCCACTGACTCGGTCGCTGCTTCAAAGCCGGTGTAGACTACATTGGGAACTGGGGAACTAGTGTGAGCGTGTGTGATCTCGTCCTGTCAGTGTTTCTGTTCGCCGCTGTTTGTGTGTCTTAGAGATTAACTGATGGCCATGGATGGGCTTTCTGAAGCTTCGCTCGACTTAGTTTGAATCAGGAGGGAGATGTGGGTGTAATCGAGGTCGTTTGTCAAAGTCTTGACCTTGTCTAGACTGGCCGCTGTCTGTTGAACAAAACATAATGTTGGTTTTCATATATAGAAAAGGTGGAATTGATGTTTACTAGGCCAGAATCCCATGGAAGAGGTTTTATAAATCTCTCACATAGAGATCCTATAATGCAACTTTCAGAACATACAAACCCCCTTCTGAATTGTAATAATGAAGTTAGATGCTACCCATAAAGGCTTCTGATATACTCACAGCAAGTTATATTTTTGTTCTTCGCTTTCAATAACAAAATAAACAGTGACTGAGAAAACAGCAGTTAAGAACGCATCTGATCATAGCAACGGGGATATGTTTGCACTTTTGGCACTCCAGTCAAGTCATATCAACTCAACTTTTAATAAAAGTATTTGCTAAATGACTAAATGTAAATGTAAAGCAAGCAGCTTTACAGTATTAAAGGGGTCATCGGATGCAAAATTCACTTTTCAAGCTGTTGAACATAAATGTGTGTTGGAAGCGTGTTTACACTAGAGCCCCGCTGAATTTCTGACCAGGACCGCCCACTACTGCAAACCTGTGTGTTCCAGTCCCGCCCGCTCCCGCAGTGTTTGTGTCCACTCCCGCCCGCTCCTGTGGAGTTTCTCTCAGAGATTTTGAAAAATGTACACAAATACTCAGACTAAATATTTGTTCAAGTTAACAGCCAGAATAACAGGCTTTAAACGTGATTGAGCACAATATGAAATAACTTGAACTTATTAAATAAATAAAATTTAGAACATGGAAATTAGGTATGTCGCCTCAGGGCAGAGGTGCCAGATTTATGTCAGTTATGTCAAACACTTTTGCACATTTATGGCAGCTTACTAAGTTTAACTCTCCCTTTTTTTTCAGTGACGATTGAGAATTGTTTCCAAATGTCTTACTTGCCTTGCTTTGTTTTAAACAGCTGCTTTAATTTTTATCTCAACTCTGTGTGTTGACTCCATTTCTATTACATGCCAAATCCCAACGCTCCCCGCAAACTTTTCTGACCGCCCGCAGCAAAGGGAAAACCACCTGATACTGCGAGATTTGCGTTGGGTCCCGCGGGAGCCCAAACCCAATGCAGCCCTCTAGTGTACACATCCATCTTATAATAATAAAAATCCAGTGTTTTGTTGTTGGATGTAATACTGAACATAGTAGTCGTCATTTACTCCCGACTTCTGAGCTAAATGCGTCTATGTTCACGCATCTCAAGGTCAAGGTCAAGGTTCAAGGTTTCTTTATTTGTCACATAATAAGTTATACAGGGTATAATTAGAAGTGAAATGTAATCGAATCAGGTCCGCTCAGTGGACAGTGCAAAATAATAAGAATACAAATTATATAAAGTAACACAACACAAGGGCATACATATGGTAAAAAAAGAGAAATAAGAGTAAAATGTGCAATGAAATAAAAAAGTGCAAAACAATAAGATGTGCAAAAACAATAAGATGTGCAAAAACAACAAGATGTGCAAAAAACAATAAGATGTGCAAAAAAGAAAAACAGTGTACTGGGACTTAATAAATAGTAATGTGAATAAGAGGGATGTGCAGACGGGTTGTTCAGGGTATTGTACATAGAGCAGCAATAATGAGAATGTGAGAATATTTACAGTTAACAATGGGTCTTGTAAGTGTTTATGAAACAGAGTTTGTGTTAAGGAGCCTGATGACCTGAGGGAAGAAGCTCCTCCTCAGTCTTTCAGTCTTTGCCATCATGCTCCTGAAGCGCCTGCCAGATGGCAGTAAACAGAAAAGATGGTTACCGGGGTGAGTTGAATCTTTGAGGATTTTAGCAGCTCTGCTTTTACAGCGTTTGATGTAGATGTCCTGCAGAGAGGGGAGAGCAGACCCTGAGATGCACTCAGCTAAGCGCACGACTCTCTGTAGAGCTTTGCAGTCCTGGTTTGTGGCATTATTATACCACACTGAGATGCACTGAGTCAGAACACTTTCTATGGCCCCTGAATAGAAAGTTTTCAGGATAGCTGGTGAGACCCTGAATTTCCTCAGCTGTCGCAGATGGTACAGTCTTTGCCTGGCTTTCTTAACCTGTGTCTGAATGTGTGTAGTCCATGTCAGGTCCTCGGAGATGTTTACACCGAGGTACTTGAAGCTACTCACCCTCTCCACAGGGGTCCCACTGATCATAAGAGGAGTGTAGGGCCGCTGCTGTCTCTTCCTGAAGTCCACGATCAGCTCCTTAGTTTTGCTCACGTTCAGAGAGAGACAGTTGTCCTGGCACCATGATGTGAGTCTCTCCACCTCATCCAAGTATGCGGCCTCGTCGTCGTAGTTAATGAGGCCCAGAACCACAGTATCATCAGCAAATTTGACAATAGAGGTGGAGCTGTGAGAGGACACGCAGTCGTGGGTGTATAGAGAGTAGAGCAGGGGCTCAGGACACAGCCCTGTGGGGCTCCTATGTTCAGGGTGATGGAGTTGGAGGTGAACTGGCTTTCACCACTTGTGGTCTGGCGGTGAGGAAATCTTGAATCCAGTCACAGAGTGAAGTGTTTAGGCCGACGTCTGTGAGTTTATCAGCTAGCTTGGTGGGGACTATAGTGTTGAAAGCTGAGCTATAGTCTATGAATAGCAGCCTGACATAGTTGCCATTCTTGCTGTCGATGTGAGTGAGGGAGGAGTGCAGGACCTGAGAGATGGCATCATCAGTAGACCTATTTGGCCGATAGGCAAACTGAAGAGGGTCCAAAGTAGCAGGGATGGAGGAGCAAATGTGTTTCTTTAAAAGTCTCTCAAAAACCTTCATGACTGTCGATGTGAGGGCAACTACAGAAGAAGGAAGTATAAGGGTCACCTTTCCTTGTAATGTGCTAGTTAACCAGTTTCACGGCTGAAGTTTACAGTCTGCTCGTCACCCCACGGAAGAGAGGGGCGGGGTCAGCAGATCTCATTAGCATTTAAAGCAACATGCTTGCTATAATGGCTTGCTAAAAACAGAGCTGATTTTGACAGGTTTAAAAAAGTGTTTTTTACACTAACATTGAGAAATGTTAACCAAAGTATGTTATAGACTTTTAATTAAGACCCTAACGGATCATATCAACTTGTGCAAAATGGGCATCCGATGACCCCTTTAAACATGAAAAACTGTCAGTGTTACTTCTGATTGGAATTACAACTTCATATTCTACTGTGAAGCATCTTGACAGTTCATGTTTTTACTCTCATTTGTCTTTAATGGACTGGATTAAACACTGGCATGTTTTTATTAGGTTGATATAGGTACGTATTGCTGTGTTTTTATTACGTTGATATAGGTATGTATTGCTGTGTTTGTATTAAGTTGTTTCAGGTACGTATTGGGCTGTTCAGAATTCAGATATCAGGGGACCATCGCTAAATTAATTCTCTATCGTGTTGGAAATAGGCTATGCCCTACACCAAACCCAATCCTAAACCTACCCGATAGTGTTTACAAATGCAAAACTGATATAAAAACCTATTTGTTGATGCAACCATTATATGCAGATTTGAACTGTTTTGTCGAATAGTGATTACACGGGATTCGAACCAGAGCTCCTCACCTCTCAAGTACATCTCCGTACTCTGTGAGATACCAAACAAACCTACCGTCTATGAAAACCAATTAATATGAAGCTGGATATGTGTGATGCTAACGTTCAAAAGCATCAGTTTTAAAATCTCCCAGCATATTAATATTGTTTTGAAGTACATAACATGATATTCTTCAAGTAATTGTGCGAAAATGGCAATTTATTAATCGAAACTCTGTAAATTTGTGTGAAAAGGAATAAAAGGCGTCAGAGTTTTACTGCCTCTAGTGTTCATTTATTTTGGAAACTGCAGTGATATGTTCTTATTGGTATGTATTTCGGGTCTCTTTTTTAGTGACGGATATTTTAGTGACCAAAAAAAGAGGCACATCGCACCTATAATTTGCTATGGTATTTAAACTTATACTTTAGTGGGTGGAGACATTTTCATTTTAGATAGCATTTTATTGGTGATAGATGAGTGGTTATGGTCAACTTTTAGTAGTAATACACTAGATGGGGTCAAAGCTAGTAGACGTGGACTGAAAGCCACACAACCTATGGATTTTATGGGGTCCATAAAGGTTAAAACCCCACATAGGACAATCTTTCAATTGATAGTGATCACAGTTGTGTCCTTGAGGAAGACACTTAAACTCTGGTTCCTCCAGAGCGAATGTCCTTGAGACTAAACATCCTCCAGTCTCTAGAGTCTTTTGAGTGACGTTATGTATCAGTATATAGATTTCAGTCCATTGTCATCTTATATACAAATAGTATAAAGTACATTTCATGTCCTTGTCAAAAAAGTGTAATATGCTGGATAAAACATGAAATATGCACATCATTCAAAAGTTTGTGGTCGTCAGAATTTTTTTTATTTTGAAGGAAGTATTTAATATTCCCCAATCCTCAATTTATTTACTTAAATACAGTACATAAAATGAACCACAATATTGTGAATTGTGCAAAATTGTGTAATTGAAATAACTGTTTAAATATGTTGAAATAATCTATTTGCATGTATTTTAACATTTAATGTAATTTATTATTACTTACATTTCGCTCTAAATTAATTCATGCTTTCTGACAATAACGAAAGTAAATAGCTAAGATTATTATTTTTATTCACATCTTGTCCATTTGCTTATAGTGTTGTTAAAGTTGATAAAATTACCCATGCTTGACCAGAGCATATTTCTGAAAGTCTGCTGTAGCCTGAAAACCTGCCTTAAAGCACACAGAAGTATATTTATTTTAAACTGATTAGTCTTGTCTCTTTGTTTCCGCTCATGCAGTCTGGTTTACACAAGTCTTCTCTGCCTGAATGCGTATTAAAGGGTCTATTGGGTCATTACTGATCCGCTGGAACATCGCTCTCTTCCTGTAATCTCATGCTTTCTCTTTATCTCGCTCATATTCCTTTTTCATAATTCTGTCTTTTTAAGCCACCGGCAGAGCTCTGCAGCACTGCAGCTGTATCACCAGGTTTACCTGAGTGTGAGAGACACTGTTAGCTTGAGGTGACTATACCCTTCCACTTAAAGTTCTCTGTGGTGTCTTTCTTTGCTATCACAAAAGAACAGCATGCAGGGCAGCGTCCCAGCGATCAGATACACATCAGGTTTGGGTATCGACAGCTAAACACCTGTCATGCTAATCAGACATCTTATGCCTAAAAAAACCTTCAAGAGTCATTTGAAGGGGAGCATCACCCCAGAGAATCTTTATATCTCTGATTGATTTAGTCACACCTTTACACTCAGATTGAAATATATATATATATGTGGTTGAAGAAACAGTAATATTCTGAAATATTTTTACAATTTAAAATGGCTTTTAATATATTTTAAAATTGTATATATTGCTGTGATCAAAGCAGAGTTTTCAGCATAATTACATCATCATTCAGCTTTGCATCACAGGAATAAATTATATTTTAAAATATAATCCAATATAAAACGTTTAATAACATTTCACAATATTACTTTTTCTGCATTTTTGATCAAATAAATGCAGCCTTTGTGAGCATTAAAGACTTCTTTCAAAAACATTTAAATATCTAACAAACATATTTTAATATTTGTATTTAATTACCAATTCTTACTTTTTTGGAGTGACAGTATGTTTAGCTGCAGTGTTTACATGGACTGAGTGTTTTCGAATGAGCCAATAGCCCTGAGTACCTGCCCCTGAATTTGTTAGCAATCTCTGGCTGATTTAAAAAAAATTGGCCATCAATAAGCGGTGACTGCGGGTCGGTTTGATTGAAGAGCAGGAGAAGAAAGTTGGCATGTCTGTCATTTCTTATGCATGCTCTTTATTGTAAATGTCATGGGTTCACAGGGCGGCGGGGGAGGTTTGGGGGGTATTGATTATCTACATAATTAAGCATCCTTTAAGTACTTGGCTTTTGATTGGGCTTTCAAATGCTAATTCTGACCGCTTGTCTCAGAGAACGGCACAATCGGAGTGTGATTTGTTGGGATAAAGTTGATGTTAATGGTGTACGGCAGAATTGCAGGGGTGAACTCTTGCATTTTAGCCAGTTTCCAAAAATTAGAAAGAGAAAGGAGGAAATGCAACAAAGGCCTGTCAGATGTGAGGTGTCAGACACGGACCCTGCTACATCAATGACCTTGGCCCCTGTGCCAGACTATCAAAGGTTATGAGGCTGTAGGCCAGAGATGATAGAGACTAGTTTATGAGCCTTTGTCAGGGGTCTCAGCTTTCTCTCCTGAGTGTAAAATCTGAGAAAGAGCTCAACGGCCCACATTTTGATGGGTGAAGAGAAGGGTTGCAAATACCTGGGGAGGTATTCATATATGTTTTTCTGTTTACTGCCATTAAATTGGCTATAGTCTATATTTACTTGTCCCATTTGTCAATGGATTTTTGTACGTGTATTTGAGAAAAACATTTATTTCATAATTATATTTCCCCTCATTTTTAATTCTTATTTTACAATAAAATGTTAGATTTTTATGAATTTTTTAAATAAAAGATCAAAAAGATTAACAATGCAGATTCATTTTCACAGCCTTCTTTGATCATATTTACCAAGGGTGCCAATATTTTTGACCATGACTGTGAAAGTGACGTGACATACGGACAAGTATGGTGACCCATACTCTGAATTTGTGCTCTGCAATTAACCCATCCACACACACCCGGAGCAGTGGGCAGCCATTTTTGCTGCGGTGCCCGGGGAGCAGTTGGGCGTTCGGTGCCTTGCTCAAGGGCACCTCAGTCGTAGTATTGTGGGTGGAGAGAGCGCTGTTCACTTCCCCCACCTACAATCCCTGTTGGCCCGAGACTCGAACCCGCAACCTTTGGGTTCCAACGAGTCCAACTCTCTAACCATTAGGCCACGACTTCCCCAATTGTATAATCATCTGTATAATCATTCAACACAGTCTCATGGCAGTTCGTAACTATTTTACATTTTGACTAATTATTCATATACATTTTTGCAATCTCATTCATATCATACATCTTTGTATGATTTACATGCGCTACAGTGGCTCTGATGTTTAGGGTTCTTTCTTGCTTTTTTCATTTTTTATTATACGATTCACATCATACGAATTCATACAACGTCAACTTATAAAATAGCTAAATTTTCCTGTGAGATCAGGTTGTAATTATCATTATAGTAAAAATGGTTATATAAATCATATTAATGGAATTAATATTCAGTCATAGTTGTGTCATTGCATCACACACAGCCCACCTACAGTGGAGATCAAAATATATAGAACAATCTATAATTTCATAAATGTCAAAGTCACTGCTAAGTCCTATTTGAAGTTATCCTAACAGGGGCAGAAGGGCAGTTTTTAAGCATATTTCATAAATTGATTGTATTCTGAAACACTATAAAAAAACTTAAATTATATAACTTACAGATACCTCCAAATTATTGGTTTTAACCTGGCACCTGCTGCAAATGTCCTTTATTATTTGACAAACCCTATTTAACTGGCAGCATTCCTCTAATTTTCACTGAGACCGCAAGATAGCAGGTTACTCTAAGTTGACTGAAACCCTGCAAAAGGGATGACCCTTTCAGCCACTGCAAGAGAAGCTGGTCTTTCTAAATATTAGGGGTGTAACGGTTCACAAAATCCACGGTTCGGTTCGATATGATACAGTGGTGTCACGTTTCGGTACGTTTTCGATACGGGGGGCGGGGCGATTGGTTACATCGCAATGTTGGAAATATTTCCATTTTAAACCATGAAGGCGAGCCAATGGATATCACACAAGCAGGCGTTTGCACCAGGGTTTGCACACTGCAAACTAAGTGCAAGATTTATGCCGGTGAACATCTTAATCAGTCATTTCACTGTAAGCAGAAAGTGAAAGTAAAAAAACGGAACGAAGTAATGACGGAGCTTTCGACATTCTCTCAGAGACAACGAGAGACGAATCTACTTCAACACATGCTGATAACGGTTTAGCCTATAGCTGTTTTCAATGTATTTCCTTTGTATTTATTTTGTGGCCCGTACATAGTGAAAAAAAGAGAATAAACTTATTTTGTGTTAAACAGGATGTTTTAAAAGCTTTTTATTTCATTGAGTTTTATTGATGACTGCATTTTTTTATATTTTAATTATAGGACTACAATTCATTGTACCTGTTTTAAAACATTTAAATTGAGGCGTAAATAGCCTAATCTTATCCTCGCAGCGCGTCAGTTATGCGGTAATTTTTCAGCATCAGAATTCTGAATTAGAATTATTGCAGGGCAAATTAAATGTGCCTTTAATTTAATAATAAAAGTAACTTCATAATAATAATAGGCCTAATAAAAATAAGAATGTAACAGGCCTACATTAATTGGAAATGCCAAGTCAGGGCTCTAGACTCATTCTTCCCACCGGTCGCTCTTTTGCGACTAACGTTCTCAGTTGGTTGCACGATCACATAATTGTATTATTATTTATAAATGTTTTGCTACAGCATGGGATAAATCAATGCATACTGATTAACTTTTATAATAGTTTATAGTTATATGGTAACGAAAGTTCTTTTTCGTCATTAGTATAGTTTGTGATTTGAATTTTGTGAAGGGGAATTCCTCTTTTGCTATATTATAAGCCAGACTTCAGATGCTTTCACTTTCGCTTTTGAATTTGCGATCTTGTAGTCACATTTTACAAGATAATATATTTTTAGGGGTGGGCATAGATTAATTTTTTAATCTAGATTAATCTAGATTAATCTTGGAATTAATCTAGATTAATCTAGATTAAAATGGCTCATTTGAATTCTGCGAAGGCATTCAGAATATGTGTGCTACCCAAATAATGACTAAAAGTAAGTCTTTGAGAACGGGTTTCTCAAGCCAGGTGGCGCGATTAGACCAGGGGCTCATCTCCTGTTTCCAAAATGCATCACAAACTGCTTGAGAAAGCTGTTCTACTATGATAATTGGTGATGAAAATAAACTATGTTCAATAAGATGTACTTGTGTTTACTAACTGTTTATTCAGTTAAACATGAATTTTGAACTGTAGGCCTACATAAGAGGTCGTGATGAACTGTTTACAGTTTCCATTGGGAAGCTTCTTAAAAATAAATTTTCCTGAAGCAAACCCGGCGGCTTCATAGCTGCATCCATGTTACACGTCACGTGTGATGTGGTAATTTCACAATAACGTTAGGCATACACACAGGTTCGAAGAGGGTGACACGGGAGTGAATTCTCAAGTTCACATGAGACCTAAAGCGCATCCTGTTTGCTTAAAAGCGCAACGTTTCGTTGTTATTCTGAGTGCACACAAATAACGTAGAGTCTTTACAGATTCGAAAGATGTATTAGGCTACTTTTATCTGTATGACCAAAATGACGCGGAGATGTAAGAGCAAGTGAGCGCACGGAGCCTGTCCTGCTAAAACGCTTCCACACAAACACTTCAATAGCGCACATTTCTCTAGGTTAACATCATATTGAGCGGCCATGTAAAGTTGCTACTACATTCATCTTTTAGATGAAAAGCCATATTTGAGGTTGATGAATGATAGAGCGTTTGGATGTCCTCGATTGTATTACCACATAGACCAGCCACAATCTGTCCATCACGGACTGCGAGCCTCTAGTTAGAAGACCGTTCTTGCCCCTACAGTGCAATTCGCTAGGTATACATCCGCTAAAATATCAGGGTGAAAGTCATCATAGCTTGCGTAGTATAGACCCAGCTCCCAACCCAACTTTGAGAATAGATTAACGGCGATATTTTTTATCGCCGATAAGAGTCTCGCGTTAACGCAGCACGTTAACGCCGATAACGGCCCACCACTAATATTTTCTTACGTATTTAGCTTATTCACCTTTCACTTTTTAAGACTAAAACAAAAGATGGATTATTTGTTATTCTTAATTAAAAAGCACAACAACAAATATACAGCAGGCTACAATGACAAACTAGCTTACATCATTTATTAACAAAAACGAATAAGATGAGGCATGGCATACACATGCAGTATTATATACTGAGTAATAAATTACATAAAGTTTAGCAAACACTGAGGATTAAAAATAAATAAATAAGTAAAACAAAACCTTAAAGTGAGGTAAACAGCAAAGATAAGCTTTTTAAAATGAAAACAAAAAGAAAAGCAAAACTGAACTGGCTGTCGGTGACCGTGTATTTTGTATTTTTTCCACAAGAATATAAACATGTTCACCTTCTCTGGGTTTAAAAAAACTGACTTTTACTTTACTTTAGCGTGAAAACCAAATCCTCTATCCGCTATCATTTACTCAATATTCGCATTGTCTTTGCCGCGCGTTGCGCTATCGTGCTTGTGCTGGTGCTGACACGACGAGTATAAACAAGGCTCTACACCCGAACCGCTCGCATTGAGAGCGCTTCTCTTTACGTGATCAGTGCAATGACTCCTGCTACAATGTGCCGCGGCTCTGCAACGCTGTATGGAGCAGACGCTTTGGAGCAGGCTGCGTTGTTGAGCACAGTGGGACTAATATTTCACACACTTTAAGCTCCAACGAATCGTTCGGTTTGTAATGCATACCGAGCCAAAAGCCTCGTATCGAACGGTTCAATACGAATATGCGTATCGTTACACCTCTACTAAATATGTGATCGAATATTGCAGGTCTGCAATGAAACTAATTCAAAGTCTCCCAAAAAGACTGGTCGTCCACGTAAGACCAATGCATGAGAGGACGAGAATGTCAATGGGGAAATCGGTTCAACACTGCTGCTGGAATTGCTTGATAGTTCAGCTCTGAACATTGTAAGGCTCAGTCTCGGCAGGTTTAAGAGAAGTCAGACTGAAAGTGTCTTCTACAGTGACAAGGACTCTCATCACCAGAAAGCATTAAGAGACTAAGCTCACTTTTGTGGAGAAGCATTTTTTGTGGTCCGAGGAAAACTGGTCCAAAATTCACTTTAGTGATGAGAGCAAGTTTAATTTATTTAGGTCAGATGGGAATCATTTGGCGTCAAACTGAGGAAAGACTGAAGCCCAAAGTTTGTAAAGAATCAGTGAAAGGTGGAGGATGACATGTCATGGTTTGAGGGATGTTTTCTGCGGCAGGAGTTGGCCCTTATATACAGCTACATGGCAGGTGAATGCAAATCTGTATCAGAACCTTCTTCAGTAAAATGCAGTTCCTTCCCTGCAAGCATCTCCCAATCAGCCTGCTTTTGTCTGCTATTTCCATGCAAGACAATGCCCCCGTCACACAACAAAACAGGTAGAGCAGCTCCTTGAAACTAAGAACATTGAACTAATCTGACTGGAATAAGACTAATCGAACTGGACTAATCCGACTAATCTGACTGGAAGAAGAGTGGACCAAGATCACACCAGTGCAATATGAGAAACTAGTGATGTCCTGCGGCCTGAATCCGCTGAAGCCATTCAAAGCAAGGGTTTCTACAATTCCTACCAATTTTTGACTGCTGAAACCTTTAGAAATTTTAGTTGTGATCTTTATTTGTGCTACAGTCATTGCTGTTCTCTCATTTTGATCACTTTGTGGTATAGCCACAACTTAAATTTGTTCAAATTTTGAACGATGAATATTACATTTCTGAAAGAAATCAAGAGTTCAAAAATGTTTCTCTAAGTTTTATCTCCACTACGTCTGCATCTGTTTGCTAGTATATCTGTAAATGTATGTTTTTGCAAACCAGACATCAAAAACACTTCTTATAGCTCTGTAAAACAAACAAACACGTTTGCCGTTATTTTAAATATCAAAACAAATAGAACAAAGCCAGTTTCATCATCTAAGGTAATACTATTTTTGACTGAATTCCCCAAGGCAAGCACAACCAAGAAAATCTTACAGCTCAAAGAAAAACAGTAGATTGAATTTAAGATCAAGATCACACGGGGAATAATGCAACCCGGAATGTGTCCGTGTCTCTCTGCGTCCCTGAAATGAAAATGTCTGTGTGCCTGTGAGCTCTGGTTATTTCTGCTCAGCTCTAGCAGATTTCACTCCTAGACAGACTCAAGGGTCACGATTAAGAGGTGTATCATTGCAGATCCAGACATATGCGTCAAGACTTCATGATCTTCAATCCATCTCACACATGGCACATGATGTTGCCACAACCTCTTTAGGGTCAAGACAAATTATCACGCATTCATAAAATCTCACATAATAAAGATTCATGCAAGTGAATTCACAATTTATTTGACATGTATACTGTACACCTATATGTCGTTTCCATCCCTAATGACTTTCTCTCTTTTAACACAAAAGGAGATGTTTTGAAGAATATCCATGCTGCTCTTTTACATGGAATAAAAGCATACATTGACCAAGGACTCCAAAACAATAACTACTTGTGTGCTACATTATAACTCTTCTGAATCAATATGATAGCTTTTTGTGGTTGACTTGTTCCATCCATCATTTGATTTTTAAGGAATGTTAAAAGATATTGGATGAACTGTTATTTTAAATTACTAAATAGCAAATCCATTTAGATTATTACAGTGTTCCCTAATCACTCATACCAATGTAAGGAAATTGAGCATATATTTATGTCATATAATGTTTTAATGACAGTTTTGTAAATTACTCTCCATAATTTATAATCATAAATTGATTAAACAGTTTGGCATACTTGCATGCAAATATGAATTCAATGTGAAATGTCATTCACAACCCATTGACTTTTTTAATCTGATACACTTCTGAATGAAATAGGATGTTCAGCAAGGAAAAGATGAGGCGAGACTTGATTTTATCCATTATGAATAGAATGAATTATGAAAAGTGCCCTTTACATACCAAAATATTACTAAAAGAATAGTTCACCCAACAAGTGAAACTACTGTCATCAGTTATTCATCCCTGTGCTGTTCCAAACCTGCATGACTTGTATTCTTCTGCAAAACATAGACATTTTGAGAATAAAAAGTGTATTTCTTTATTCATTCCTTCATTAATACAATACTGAGCTCCAGTATTGTTTGGGCCCCTGCACTCTTTAAAAAATAATATATTTAAAATAATGCAAAAGTAAGGTCAGTCAAATGGATTTGGAATGATTTTAGGTTGGACTTTCCCTTATACTATCCCAGAGCATGTTTTAGATTTTAATTAAACATTTTTAAAGACAAATGATTGTTTTACAGATCTGAAATATGCATTAAAACAAGAAAATAGAGCCAGTTTAGATTTAATTTACACTTTGTCATTATAATAAAATCTCCCACTCCAATATATCTCGCAAATCTCATTTGCATAATTCACATTTATAAAAATGTAAACCATATTGTCATGCAGCTCCTTATATAAATATGTAATTATATCTATTTTCTGTTATAATTATGAAATTATTTCAACTTTATCAGCATACATACAAATAGTTCTAATCTGCTGTAAAAATTTATTTCCAAACTTTTAAATAGGACATACAATTTTGAAAAACAAATATACTTTCTTTGTAATTGTTTGTGAAATTGACTTGCAATTTTTGAGTACTTTACAACTTTTGCAGTGTGTAAGGCATGAATATATTTAGGGCCAGTTTTACTAACAGCTTGCACCACCACAAATAGTCTTTTGGCGTAGACTGTTATTTTTGTAAATTGTAAATTGACTGTAAATTGTGCTCTTGCGCTAATTTGCCCTTTTTAGTAAACCTGGCCCTAAGATATTATAAACATTAACATCTTGAAATGAAAACCACTATACAAATAGAATTAGCTTGACTAGCATCACGTTTGACATCAAAAAACAAAAAAGCCAAATATGACCTATTAATTTGAAGATGCATATTGACCATTATTCACGTTTTCTTTTTTTGTGTGTGTGTGTTTCACAGAAGAAAAAAGTCATACATGTTTAAAATGAGAGGATGAGTAAATAATTGTTCACATTTGTATTAAGATTTTGCCTGAACTAACCTGTTAATATGAAAAGGCAAAAGAAGGTAAACTCATGTTCAAGTTTGAAACATTCATTGGCTCATTATCTCCTGTGGAGGGAACTACTATTGTATTTGTAACACAAGCTTTTTATCTGGATTGCAGTGTGCTGGAGCCATAAGATCCACATTAAGTAGCTAACTAACCCCTGCGGTTGGATTAAATTTAGAGTTGCCGTGGACCCGCTGGTTTCATTTCCTAAAACATTTCTCGAGCGTGACTCAAACAGCTGCGTCAGTCAGCGTGAGGTGCTATACATTAAGCCGCCTCCCTGCCGGCAAACTGCGAATAGTAATTAAGCTATGGAAGTAGCTAAATGAGGCTTTAACAATCGTGCCAGGCATATGATGCCGTCTTTGTAACTCTGTGTGAGCGAGCTTTTGGCACGCAGAGGTCTTTTGTACAGATCAAAAAGAAAGGTGGGAGTTAAACTTTGATCGTCCTCTTCTTGCTTGTGTCTTTTGATCCCTCTCAAACGGCCCGTACACTGGAGAAACTCTTTGAGCTCAGAGGATTTGAAGTGCTCTATACTTCGACTTTGTCAATTGTCTTGACACCACACGTTTACACTCTGAACAAAAGACGTTTGTTTTGAGGCAAAGGCAGTCATTAGCGGGTGTCTGTATTGATTTCATTATGTTGTAATACATTTTCTTTTGTAAGTAAAATTGAATTGTACAACACAGCACAACTGATCAATTTAATTGCACTGGAGGCTAAACAGATATTGACCAGCCAAGCATGAGATGTACAGGCTTTTTTGCTGTTTCTTTGTTAGACATTTTATCATAGTTGTGCCTGGCAGATGGAGGATCCTCCAGCATGACAAAATAAAACCAATCGAAGTTTCTTTGTCTCCTTGTGGGACTTTTCCCCTCATTGCAGTATATCACTTCAACTTTCATTTGCTGTTTCGGGTCGTACTGTGCTGCATGATTCTGAGCTGATCATGTCAAATGAATGTAGTGTATGACATTAACATAACTGCATTTGCCAGGTGCCTGCAGCAGTGTATCAGTACTTCACTACATCTCAGAGCATCTCTTTTTCCTATACGCTAACTTTTTTTGCTGGACTATAAGAAACCTTTTTATGCAGTGGCAGTTCTGGCTGACTGGCAGATTTTTTTAATGCCGTGAATCCTCAGATATCAAATCAAATCACTTTTATTGTCACATCACCACAGCACGTGTGCTTTGGTGAGTGAAATTCTTGAGAGTGTGCTCCAGACAGTGCAGAAACAATTTACATATAGACAGAACATACTTACAGACTTATCGAGAAGACAATGTGCAGAATACATATACATATACTCAGTACACACAGTGTACTTTTAAAGACATACTTACAATTATCAATACATGTTATGCACCATATGTACACATTTTACATTATGTACACATATATACACACAATAGTATGCAGAAAAAAAGTTGCTGCAGATTTTACATAGGTCGGATACGCAATGTCATGGATGTGCATTGCATAGTATCCAGTGGTAGCAGAACTTAAGAGGAACTTAAAGCTGTTTACCCACTCCACAGGTGTCTTGTCGATGGTGATGGGTGTGTGTTCTCTGCTCTGTCTCCTGAAATCCATCACCAGCTCCTTGGTCTTGTCGATGTTGAGTGAGAGGTGGTTCTCCTGACACCATTTAGTCAGGGTACTCACCTCCTCTCTGTAGGCCGTCTCATCGTTGTCGGTGATCAGGCCTATCACCGTTAATGTCATCAGCAAATTTGACGATGACATTGGAGCTGTGTGGCTGTACAGTCGTGTGTGTACAGGGAGTACAGGAGTGGGCTGAGGGGCGCAACCCTGCGGTGCACCAGTGTTGAGGGTCAGGGAGATGAGGTGTTGTTGCCCATTCTGACCACCTGACTTCTGCCTGTCAGAAAGTCCAGGATCCAGCTGCACAGAGATCTGTTCAGTCCCTAGAATCTGGAGCTTCGCAACCAGTGTGGCATGCACTATGGTGTTAAATGCCGAACTATAATCCACAAACAGCATCCTCACATAGGTGTTCTTATTTTCCAGGTGGGAGAGAGCAGTGTGCAGGGTGAAGGCAATAGCATCGTCTGTGGAACGGTTACTGCGGTATGCAAATTGTAGTGGGTCCAGTGAAGCAGGCAGCACAGAGCAGATGTAGTCTCTGACCAGCTTCTCAAAACACTTGCTGAAGATGGGGGTCAGAGCAACGGGCCTCCAGTCATTCAAGCATGTGATTTTATTTTTCTTTGGTATGGGCACAATGGTGGATTTTTTTGAAGCATGCGGGAACCACAGACAGAGAGAGGGACAGATTGAAAATGTCTGTAAAAACCCCGGCTAGCTGGGATGCGCATGCTCGGAGCACACGGCCTGGGATGCTATCCGGACCCACAGCTTTTCGGATGTTCACCCGTTTGAAGGATCGGGTTACATCCGCGACAGAAAGTGAGAGTGGACTCACCTCTTCTGTAGCAGCCGTGTCAGCGTTCTCTGTGTGGGCGGTGTTATCAGCCTCGAACCGAGCATAAAAGGTGTTGAGCTCGTCCGGTAGAGAGGTGGCAATGTTCACAGTAGCTGGTTTGTTCCCTTTAAGACCAGTGATGTTGTTGATGCCCTGCCACATGCTTCTTGCGTTGTTGTTGTTGTTGAATTGTTCTTCAACTTTGTTTTTGTATTGTCGTTTGGCTGCTTTGATGGATCTCCTGAGATCGTAACTGGCTTGTTTTCGATCGCCAGTATTTCCGGATTTAAAGGCAGATGTCCGCACTGACAAGGCTGATCGAAGATCGCTGTTAATCCGCGGATTTTGGTTGGGGTAGATGCGGATTATTTTTGTTGGAACTACGTCTTCTATACACTTCCTGATAAAACACGTTACAGAATCTGAATACGCCTCTATGTCGTCATCAGACGCTGCCCGGAACATGTCCCAGTCCACGTGATCAAAACAGTCCTGAAGTGTAGCGTCCGATTGGTCCGACCAGCATTGGACTGTCCTGAGGGCGGGTGCTTCTCATTTCAGTTTCTGCCTATAAGCAGGCAGGAGCAGAACGGAAGAGTGATCCGATTTGCGAAGGTGGGCGGGGAGGGATTTGTATCGTCCGGAAGGAGTGTAACAATGGTCAGTACACAATTGCCAGCGTGTTGATGGTGATGTGTTGAAAGTATTTTGGAGCAATTGTTCTGAAGTTGGCTTTATTAAAGTCCCCCGTAACAACAAAAGCTGCATCTGGGTGCGTGGTTTCCTGCTCACTTATATTCCTGTACAGTTCCTTGAGTGCCTGGTCTGTGTTGGCTTGAGGTGGAATGTAAACAGCCGTGATTATGATCGCTGTAAATTCTCTCGGTAGCCAGAATGGTCGACACAGAAGCGTATGAAATTCCAGATCAGGGGAGCAGAGGGATTTAATAGAGTGTAGGTTTCTTTCATTACACCACGAGTTGTTGATATAGAAATAGACACCCCCGCCTCTGCTTTTCCCTGTGAGCTCTTCCATTCTGTCCGAGCGGTGCACGGAGAAGCCCGTGAGCTCGATGGCTGAGTCTGGAACCATAGTAAACATCCAGGTTTCTGTGAGGCAAATAACGCAGCAGTCCCTTGTTTCTCGTTGGTATGAGATGTGCGCCCGCAGTTCACAGAGTTTGTTATCCAGTGACAGAACGTTAGCCAGCAAAATGGTTGGAAGAGGAGGTCGGAAAGGCACGGCGTCTCAGTCTGACGAGGACGCCAGCTCTCTTCCATCTTTTTCTGCTACGTTTCTTTCGTCGCGGCCGTGCGCTCCACACAAAGGGTTCTGATGCCGTGTCTGTGAACAATCCGTCGGCATTCAAGAACTCAAAGTCCGGTTTGCATTGTGCGACGGAGGAACCAATGTTTAAAAGCGTGTCTCTATCGTAGACAGTTATACTAACATCTAACACATAAAACAACAAAAAAACAAATAAAACATACGAAAAACTGCAAAGTTTTCTCGGAGCTCGCAACACGGCTGCCATACTCGGCGCCATCTTTTTTTTATTTTATTTTTTTTATAATCAGAGAAATATAATAATCCTCTTGCAAGGAACCCTCCCATTAAAATTTTAATCCAGCTAATTTTAATTTATAAAGACGTATAATAAAAGATTACCTGAAAAATATTGACTTGCTATTAATGCTGTATGTTTGAATTTTTTGGTATCCTATTTGTCAATAGAATTAAATATTTGTGGATGTTTTGCAAACAATATTAGAAAAATATGATAATGTTTTTTAACCTTGAGGGGTAGGTATTAATTTCTTGGTTTTCAACTAGTGATTTTTTATGCATGGATGTATGTATGTATTTACTTACTTTACTTAGTGTTGCTGTTGTTATTGAGTTTTTCCCTTTGTCGACCCCTCTCTTTTTTAATAAACCGAGAAAAATTGCTGCAAAACTTTGCATCCACTGATCATGCATTTGCAATACCAAAAAGTTTTAAAGTTTGGGGTCATTAAGATTTTTTTTTTTTTGCTTTAGAAATGAGTCTTTTATGCTCACCAATAATATGTATATATGTATATTTTTAATTAATTAATTAGTTTATTTATATATCCATCCATCCTGTAATGGCAAAAAAGTGTACAAATATGTATAAAATGTTAATAACAGAAATATTACTATTTAAAAACCTGTTATTTTAGTATTCTTCTAATATATTGAAGCATTGAACCCTAGCTCCGCCCTTGAGTTAATTGCGTTAAATATTTTGTATGTGTTAAATTGAAACAAATGAATCGCCTGCATTAAAGTGCTAATTTTGACAGCACTAATACACACACACACACACACACATATATATATTCACTCATTAATTAATTAATTTATTTAATGGCAATATTTGATATTCTATTTTAGTGTATTTTAAAATGTGATTTATTCCTGTGATCAAAGCTGAATTTTCAGTGTCATTACTCCAGTGTCATATGATCCTTCAGAAATCATTCTGTGATGATAATGTCTGATTAATGTTCAGAAACTTTGTGCTGCTTAGTATTTTTGTGATCCTTTTTTAAGGATTCTAGGCAGAATAGAAAATTCAAAAGAAGAATTAATGAAATGTATTGTAACATTATTAATGTTTTTGAACATGTGGATGCTGAGGGTGGGAGGGTGGGAATATAGTTAATAGAATTGTCTTCTTTGAAGATTTTCTGTTGTCTTATATGCTTTCTCAATAAAGAAATGTTTAATATCATTTTTTCTCACTTTTTGATCATTTTAATGCATCCTTATTGTAAAAAAAGTTGCAAAAAACTCCCTCTTTATTGTATAATCAAGGTGAGTATGGGATGGAAACGGTACAGATTGTAGGCTGGATTCAAACTTGTATCACCTGATCAGCGTATCTCCAACATGCCAACAGCTGTGCCACATCCCTGACCCTAGGTAACTCCACATGAGCAATAACTAATCTCTTTCCATATGTCTCTCTCTGTGTGTGTCCTGAAAAGTTCACCTCTCAGTATGCTACACATGTCATCCCTCTGTAGTCTTTATCTTTAATTATTTTTAGACAAATGTGAGCCTTTTTTCCCTCTATAATTCTAATATTTGCTGGCAGCCTGCGAGTCCCCAGGCAGGTCCAGTGCGATTAGTGCGCTCGCCGTCATTTGCATAAGAAAAGTGAGACGGCGTTTGCGCTAGCAGCCCTGGAGGAGGATTAGCAACATTAGCATTCTGCAGGACGGTGTGTGTGCTGGAGACTTCAGCTGCTACAGGTTGCTACTGTGTGACCTTTACAACTTTTTGTGCAGTTTTTCATTGTTGAAATATTTTAGTCTAACACATTAGAATGAAGGTATAAATGCAATATGGCTGTAAATATCCCGATGCTATCCAGATAGGAAACGTGTGTTGTAAACAGAGTTGTTTTTAAGGGAAATCTGCGAATGTCTTTTAGTTTAGAATATTCTTACTTTTAGTCTGCACGTTAAGTCCATAATCCATACAATCGCTTCCTCCAAAGTAAATCTTGTTTTCCTGTTGTTCTCTCATATCAATATCCATCAACTTATTTGTTTAGAACTGTTTTGGCTTGTAAACAGAGCTTGATCTGTGCATATTTTTCTCCGGATTCAGACAAGATTACTTTTTTATAGAAATGGTTAGATTATGAGATCAACTGATATTAAGATTACATTAAGATTAAAATGGATGTTCAGGGTTAAAATTACTGTCTATTGTGGCTGTAAAGATGTTACTTAATGGTTTCAAATGAACCCCGACAGCTGGCATATTGTCTCTATCTATTCGCATAAAAGCGAATCGGCAGGGAGCAGAACGTCTGTGATGTGCAATTTCTTCTCTCCGATTTGATAAGCTTGTTTTGTACTACATGCACTCAGCCTTTATATCTACGTTCATCTCCATTTCACTTTTTTTGATTTGAAGCTCCACTCCACTTAGGTGTAAGAAGATGTCCAAGGATGTGTTGTGTGTGTGTGTGAGTGCCATCACATGCAGATTTAAGTAGTCATTAGTCTCCTAAGGGATAATTGGTGTATCGCAGGAATCTTTGGTCCAAAGCAAAACGTTTCCCCACAAAAGGGACCACATCATTACACCACGCTTGTTAGAGGAGAGGATTGGACTGCCACTTCGGGGTCGGGCCCCTGCCTAAGCTCACACACATTCATCTTCACTCATTTGCCGTCCGTAATTCCGTATTCCGAACGGGAATACGAGGGACCTCTTTGGCTCTGTTCCCCATTAAGGTGCTTCTCCTCTCCTCCTGGAGATTAGGCGGCTCAAATAAAAGGCCTCTCCTCTCAGAGCGTGACCCTGAGGTGGCTGCTGGGTGCGTATCGGCATCGTAAGTGGTGGGCCTCCCCGTAAGACTAGCGCTCATTAGCGTTTGTGTATGCCGGAGTACAGGACATGGGGCGTAATGTATGATAATATATTCGCTTGTCGTTTCCTGTAGCATTTTGATGAGGAGCGCCCAGCTGAAATGACCAGCATATCTTGTGTTTGGGATGCTAGTGCATGGTTGCCAGGTCTGCAAAATAAAACCAGCCCAATTGCGATTTTTCCATGGTTTTCCCCTCCATCGAAATAAGATGACCAATACTTGCTTGGTCAACTAGCGAAACTAGAAAGGTCAGGTCAAACAATACATATATTTTGCCGGGGTAGACAGAACAGGAAGACAGGGAATGTAAGGAAAATACAGCATTTAATGATTATAAAAATGTCATGTGGATTAAAAAAAATACCCCATGTAATAACTATGCTCCATTGAGTACAGTGTGAGAACAGAATCAAAATTATTGTTTTAGCACATATATATATATATATATATATATATATATATATATCTGGCATATCAGTGTTCTCCAACAATTATTGGAACAGTAAATACAAAATTGCTCTGACAGGTGGCGGTCAAGACATTTACAAAGTTGATCGGGGATTAATGTCTGTAATGGGAAGGGAGCAAGAGAGTTTTCACTGCATCGCTCTCCCAGGGTAGTTTATCCAGCATGACCTTGGCCAACACATACATGTTTTACCAGAAAAGATAAGATTAAATTTTAGAGTTTCACCTTTTGGGAGCATAAGCTGCAGTTGCCTCAGCTTTATTCTCTCTGATCATTCTGGTCTCTGAAATGCATTAATTTTCAGATATTGCAAAGCCATAAGTTTCAACATGATGGCATCCATATTCCGGTTATAGTCTCAGTCTCATTGCTGAATCTTGAATTCAACGGCTTGAAACACTCAAACCAGGATGAAGATGAGGACAGCTGACTTCTGAAGAAAAGGGCAAAGCAATTAATGCTAAAAGAAAAGAGGATGTTATCATGGTGCCGAGTAGATATCCTCAGCGTCCTCCAAGAAAATCGCCAGACATACGATTTGAAACCACCTCTCCCAGCAACCCTCAACTATCCGATCGCGAGAAAACAACAGTTTGACAGAACCCAGACTTCTCCTTGAGAAGATGGTATCAATTGCGCTGAGAGACCAGTTGATCAAATCCACAATTTTCCAGTTTGGGGTGATGCTCTGACAGAGAGTCTCTTCAATAGATATGAATTACAGATGCTACACAGCAAGATGCAAACCTCTGACCAGCACCAAAATAGGGGAGGACGGAGAGTGAAAAAAAAGCGACTGCCTCCGTTGTGAGCCAGAGAAGAGGTTCGAACTGTGTTTTCCTGATGAGACAAAGATGACCAATACCTTTATCTAACTGATGGGAAAGCAAAATAGAAAGGTCAGGAACTCAAACAATCCTAAGCAGCTATATTTTGCGTGGTGGAGGTGTTGTCAGCAAAAGGAACATGCATGGCTGTCTCTGGAACATGTCACTGTGGATTAACCTAAATGTAATAACATAATTAATTTGGTACAAAACCATATTGTACATTGGCGTGAGAAAATGCTCAAGGATTCATTGGGAAGTGTTTCATATTTCATCATGACAATGACCCAAAACACCCCAGTTCAGTCAATGAATCTTATGGAGGGCAAAGTTGAAAGTCCGTGTTGCTTAGATTGACAACCCCAAAACATCACTGCTCTAGAGGAGATCTGCATGGAGGAATGGGCCAAAATACCAGCAACAGTGTGTGAAAACCTTGTGAAGACTTACAGAAAACGTTTGACCTCTGTCATTAACAAAGGGTATATAACAAAGTATTGAGATGAAATTTTGTTATTGACCAAATACTTATTTTCCACCATAATTTGCAAATAAATTCTTTAAAAATCCTACAATGTGATTTTCTGGATTTTTTTTCTTATTTTGTCTCTCATAGTTGAGGTATACCTATGATGAAAATTACAGGCCTCTCTCATCTTTTTAAGTGTGAGAACTTGCACAATTGGTGGCTGACTAAATACTTTTTTGCCCCACTGTATATATATATATATATATATATATATATATATATATATATATATATATATATATATATACACACAGTGTTCTCCAAAATTATTGGAACAGTAAATACAAAATTGCTCTGTTGGCTGTGGAGTCAAGACATTTACAAATATGATTAAAAGATGAATATGAGACAAAACTACAGAATGTGCTTTTTTATTATTAGCCGTTTCAACAAATAGATGTTTTACCAGCTAAGAAGTTCAGCACTTTTAGAGTTTCACCCCTATCTGATGTGAGCATAAGTATTGGGACAGTTGCCTCACAGGTCTTTCTAAGTGATCAGCGATGTCCTGATGCATTAATTCTTCCGATATTAAAAGCAGGGAATGTGTTGTATCAGTTATATCCATTACTTATGTATTCTGAATCTTGAATTCGATGATGAAACACTCAAACCAGGATGAAGATGAGGGAGCTGACTTTGAGAGAAAAGTAAGCAATTAGGATGCTAAAAGAAAAGAGGATGTCAATCAGAGCTCTAGCAAAAACTAAGGGCATGGAGAAATCAAGAGTTTGGAAACCACCTGCAACACCAGCAACCAACAACGACCTGATCGGCTGAGAAAACAACAGTAGTTAATGACAGACAAATCATTAAAGCTGTGAAAATGAACCCTAAAAGACGTGTCTGTAAAATCAGACAAACAACTTCCAGAAAGCTGGGGTGATGCTCTGACAATCTACTGTCCTCAGGAGACTTTGACACAGAATTACAGATGCTACACAGCAAGATGCAAACCTCTGACCAGCACCAAAAATAGAAAGGCAAGATTAGAGTTAGCAAAAAAGCACAAAGGTGAGACAGAAGAGTTTTGGAACTGTGTTTATGGACTGATGAGGCAAAGATGAACCTTTATCTAAGTGATGGGAAAGCAAAAATGTGGAGAAAAAAGGGAACTGCAAAGATCCCAAGCATACAGCCTCATCTGTAAAGCGTGGTGGAGGTGTTGTCATGGCATGGGCATGTATGACTGTCTCTGGAACAGGCCGTCTCATCTTTACTGATGACCTAATGTATGATGACACTAGAATAATTAATTTGGTACAAAACCATATTGCCTACATTGGCAGACAAGAAAATGCCACCAGATTCATTGGGAAGTGTTTCATATTTCATCAGGACAATGACCCAAAACATCCTGCCAGTTCAGTCAATGAGTTTATAAGGGCAAAGAAATGGAAAGTCTTAGATTGCCCAAGTCTATCTCAAGATTGAAATCTGATTGAACATTAATATCACCAGCTGAAGAGGGGAGTAAAGACAGAAACTCCCCAAAACAAGCAACAATTGGAATTGGCTGCATTAAAGGCTGGGAAAAGTATTTCAAAGGATGAGATCAAGAGTCTGGTGATGTCTATGTGTCACAGACTCACTGCTGTGATTGTGCGCAACTAAATAATAGCTTTTAATCTTTCATATATGCCTTATGTTCAACTGTCCCAACACTCATGCTCACATCAATGAGTGGGATGAACTCTAAAAGTGCTGTTCTTTTTATTCGGTAAAACATGTATGTGTTGAAACAGCTAATAATAAAATGTGACATTCTGTAGTTTTGTCTCATATTCATCTTTTAATCATTTTTACAAATGTCTTGACTCCACAGCCAACAGAGCAATGTTGTCTTTACTGTTCCAATACTTATGATGGGCACTGTATATATACATAGAATACACACTAATATACCTAGATACATAGTCATGTGGGTCTGCAGTAGTCTATATCATTTCCTGTTTTTATTTTCCTCCCCGTATGTTTCTGACTTTGATTGCACATTTGACTTTAACAAAACTGCTACATTGCTTTTTTTCTAATTAATAATAATAAACGATTATGCCAAACTACCTAATACGATTTTATTTTGGGAATGTTAATGGCTTAAGAGGCTTTATTCTTCAGTATGATATAACGACATTTACATAACCATGACATATTTGACAATTAATAAAAAAAAATAAAAATTACATTCAGAAATTATATCAAGTGGTTTGCTTGTCATTGTCAATTGCCTTTTTGATGTATTTTTGAAGAAATTAATAGATTTAGACAAAAAAGACGAGTGTCATGTCATTGACCTGAATAACAAAGCTGTATTCGTTGGATTTCACCAGTTAGAAAAAAAACAATAATTTACACTTTAACATTGAGCAGGATGAGATTTCACACTGGGTTCACACCACAAGTAAAGATTCCTTGCAAACATGATTCTAAATGCAAACATTGCGTTCCTATAGATCTATTTAATCTGGAACAGAAATGAATCTAGTTTTTCTGGGTTTTACATCATCAGGTGAAAAAAATTATAATCTTACAAACCATGTGATTTGATCTTATGCCAAGCATTCTGTTTCATTTTGATTTCATGTTGATTTTGAAAATATATGTTGCATTGGGATTTTCTTTGAACTCCAAAGTGAGCACCAAAGTGATTTGAATGCTGTTCCAAACCTGCATGACTTTGTTTCTTACTCATCTCTTTGTCCATACAATGAAAGTCAATGGGGTCCAATGTTATCTGAACCCCAAATTTCTTCAGAATATTTTCTTTTATGTTCCATGGAAGAAAGAAAGTATTTTAGGTTTGGAATAAGTTCAGGGTGAACTATCTGCTGTTGAGAGCTGTTTCAGCCCATGCTAACTCTATGCTTCTGACTGTAGGCCTTTTTCTTTTTTCTTTCTCTGTCTCCAGCCGGCTGTCCTGATTCGCTCATTAAAGAGGTTCATCATTTCCGCGTCCTGGGAGATGAGCAGGTAGGTTTGGACTCTGAGATCCGCAGGTCTCGCTTACACACATGTACACACACACCTTCTAAACAACCTTCCTCATCCTGATCACGGCTCATGAGAAATCCAAGTTCATCCTGATTGTCAGATCGTCACATGCGAGGGGCTCTTAATTGGCCCATCTGCGGTTCCCCCATGCCATTCCTCCGCTCACAACAAACCCTCAGCTCTGTACCATCACCCCAGCCGTCCTTGCAATGAGGGACGGGTTCATTTCGGCGTGTTTCTACATCCTTCCTACTATCTTCACCAAGTTTCTGTCTTTGAGCTTTTCACACCAATTGGAGCTGTTATGCGACACGTTTGCAAAGCACCATTAGGGATGCTTCTATCGATATGCTTCCAAACACGTTATGTCAAGTGGCCTCTCCTGACATCTGTGTGCATCTTGTTCGTCTCACTCTCTCCTGTCCTGTTGGCACAGTGGGCTTGTGGGCCAGATGTCAAAACTAAATTTAAGCTGGCTTGCATACAGGGTTATACATAGATTTTTTTATCTTTAGTAAGTTTAATAAAGCAAACTTAAAAATACCTTTTATATTGTTAGTAATATTTCAAGATGAACACTTAGGGGACTGAAGTTACATTGCTTGATTTTTGTTTTTTAGAATAATCATGTTAAGTTGTGAATATCGAATATGATCAGGCTTCTGAGGAACGTTTATTTGTTCATCTCTCAATCATCATTGTATTGCAGTCATAAAAGACTGATGTTTCAAACATAATACTCAACAAAACAAAAACACTCTGTAAACGGTTTTCTTTCTTTTTTTGCTCTGAGCTGTTACATTTACAGTTTTCCTCAAGTGCTTTGGCACATTTTTCGAAAAAGTCATAACATTCTCTAAACTGTAAGTGCAATTGTCAAAACTGTTTACTGAAACATCACAACTCTATTGCATGTCTGCAAAATGTAGTAACTCACCCAAAACATTTAATTCATTCCTCAAAGCCTAGTTATTGTGTCAGGGACTGTGTCAGTGTTTTTGTCATTATGTGAGCCACACTGGTTAAAATGTTCCGATGTTATTTTTTTCACCTTGGAAGTATTTATGCAAATCTATTTAGTTTTGTGTTATATGCCAATTTAATTTTGTTATTAGCAGATTTATATTTGTTGTATACAATTTATTTCTACCTTTTTGTTGACAGACTGCTTTCTAAACACTATGCAAGAATGCCAGTTTTGTCAGTGACATTGTTTTACGTTTGGTTAAAAGATTACGTGAGACATGATGAATTTCAGTAAGCTGTAAGCTTTTGAACCCGTGTTAACCGTGGTGAGTTCATGCATTATTATTGCTTAAACCTGGACAGTCCTAAATTCATTGGCTGATGCATTGGTGCATCCCTACTTACTTTATTTAAAAGTCTATCATTATCCAGTGTTTGAACTTGGGTTTGACTTTTTTGTGAGAATCTTTAACACACTTAAAGTGATAGTTATCATTTGCTCACCCTCATGCCATTCCAAAATGGTATGACATTCTTTCTTCTGTGGATCGTAAAAGAAGATATTTTGACAAATGTTTTTTTTTATCCATGCAGTGGAAGTTGTTTGGTTTTCTTCATTCATTCTTTAAAGTATATTTCCACAATAGAAAGAAAGTCATACTGGCTTGAAATGACATGAAGGTGAGCAATTGTTGGGTCAGCTATCCTGATTTAACATTGCCAGGCTGTTTTTAGACTCAGTCCATCTCTGTTTTCCAGTATGAGCGCTACCAGCGATACGCAGCGGAGGAGTGTGTTCTTCAGATGGGAGGAGTTCTGTGTCCCGCCCCAGGATGTGGTGCCGGGCTACTTCCTGTGGATGATGGCAGGAGAGTCTGCTGTGAGTTGGGGAATGGACTCGGCTGTGGGGTAAGACCTTCTCCACTCACCTCACAACAGCTTTCACTGTAATATGCAAAGACTGCTATCAGTAAGCCATTTGTAGATCAATTTTCTCAAACAGCATAAACACTGTCATGCTCTGTGGCACTATTAAAACACTGAAACTGAAAACTGTTTGTTTGTGAATCCCCACCAGCCCTAAGTCATTATTTCTGCTATTACTCTATTCTGTGACACTAGTGGTGTAGAAATTACACACTTTAGCTTTAAAATATGTGTTGGGTTGAGTTTTGTATAGAGAGTTTTGTAACAGTCTGCATTTGTACAAACCTTTGACCGAGTATATCCCAGTTTGGGATGGCATTCATGTGTGAGAGGACTGTTTTTTTTTTCTTCCCTGCCCTCTATCGCTTGCATACTCCACTCATCCAATCACGGCATGATTAAGATGTAATTACCACACAATTTGCATGATGTTTTCTAATTAGCCAGTCGATTAAAGATTAGGGTGCAGTTCAGCTGCCATTAGCGCTGACTGATTGCATGTTTGCAAACACAAACATCCTCATTCCAGTGGGACGAAACCCCATATCTGTGCTTCTGTCAAAGGTGCAGCCTGCATCACAGAGGGCTGCCTGAAAGCCGTTTGTTGTCATGGACAGTGGTTTTGAGCTGTAGGCGGGCCTTAGACCTAGATGTATTTGTATTATGTATTTCTAACAAAACAAAACAAAAGCACCTTCACACTTTTGAACTGCATTTTGCAGACTTTTAAGACTTTCAAAATAAAATATAAAAATGATCAAAACTACACTTTGTGCAAATACCTATGAATGCTAATGAGATCTCATGTAACCACATTGGTATAGTTTTAGCATTATATCAGTGTAGTTTTAGGCAGTAACATAGTATAGGGACCATAGTATATTAGTATAGGGACCAATTCTCACCTTTGGTGCTTATTAGCATGCCTATTATTAACACACTGGCTATTTATTAGTACTTATACAACACATATTCTGCATTACCATATTCTACATCCCTAATCCTACCCAATAATACTTAATAACTATTAATAAGCAGCAAATTATGAGTTTATTGAGGCAAAAGGAATAGTTAAATGGTTGTTAATAGTGAGAATTGGATCTTAAAATAAAGTGTGACCATTTGATCTGTAGATGGGCATTAGACAAAGGTGTATTTGCCTGAGCATCGATTCAGTTAATTATGTTGAGATTGTATAAGTATTGTTCTAAAGAAATAAAAATGACAGTTTTCGGTAACAGGATTGCAAAACAAAACATACTGTAGTGGGCAAACTGTGTTTTGTTGTTGTTGCTGCTGTTTGTTTCCTAACATGGTTTTGCAAAAGTTTTTATTATTATTTATTATTATTATTTTCAAAATAAAATACATTTAGTAACAATAAAAAAAGCAGATGGGCAAACAGAATATTTCAAAATAAAATAAACTAGGTAACAGGATTTCAAAGCAAAACATGATGGCCAAACTACTTATTGTTGTTGTTTTTTGTTCTGATTAGTGCTGTCAAACAATTAATCACGATTAATAAAAAATAAAAGTTTTTGTTTGCATTATATATATCTGTATACTGTGTATATTTATTATGTAAATATAAATACACACACACATGCATGTATATATTTAAGAAAAATAAATTGTTTATATAATAAATATTTTATATAATATAAAATATAATTGTATAAATGTATATACATGTCATTTTTTATTTATTTATACTGTGTGTGTGTGTGTGTGTGTGTGTGTGTGTGTGTGTGTGGTGTGTGTGTGTGTGTGTGTGTGTGTGTGTGTGTGTGTGTGTGTGTGCTGCTGTACATAGCCATCGGTCAAATCCAGTCTGTGAATGTGGGATCTACCTATACATATCTATGGTGGACAAGCAACACTACTGTGCAAAAGTCCAAGGCCGTTAGTATTTTACACCGACAAAAGCCAGCCGGTTTTAAGCCAGTTATTTCTATCTTTTGCTGTAGTGTGTCAGGTAGCTTTGCAGGTAGTTTCTTGAAGCGTCTTGGAGATGTTTCCCCAGTTCTTCTGGATTTAGTCTGTCTCGGTTTGTTTTTCTTCATCCAGACAGACTGGATCATGATCAGATCTCTGAGGAACACTGGCTATTGTCAGACAAAAATCTCACTGGATTATTACAAATAATGGTAAAATTAATGTTTGGAAATGTAAACTTATTTTTCCTACTGACACACTAAAGCAAAAGATAGAAATAACTGACTTAAGCCTTTTTTTGCTGGTGAAAATACTAATAGCCTAATACTTTTGCACAGTAGTGTATATATTAAAACTTATTCAATGCATTTTTGATAATAAGATCACATTGGCTAATGGTTATGCACTGGTGTACTTTCAGCTTTAATTTCATAATCCTTCTCTCTTGTTGGTGGATTGGAGTGTAATTTTGTGTTTGTTTATAAGTTGGGAATTTGGAGAGCTCGTCCCTTATCTTCTAACCATACCTGCTTTTACAGTATCAGTGTGAGAGCAGTGTGAGAGGGAAAGCGTGTGTCCGGTTTCTGACAGTGACGGCGTGGTCAGCGCCGCGTCTGTGAGCCGCAGATAAAGACTTTATTGGAGTTGGCGTTAATGAACTGTTGGCACCACCACACACATATACCAACGATGGCACATAAAAACACGGACACAAAAAGCGGGCAGTTTTTACACGCTCTGGACCTGAGGGACACCTCGCAGCCTACCTGTCCTACTTCGCTTACAGAAAAATCAATATATCCCCACTTTATATCTCCTCTGCCATTTTATACAGCCTTCATCTCTTTTGTTTGGGGTTTAGGGGCCCTGTATCAGCACTGTGTGTTGAATACTTGAGTTGATCTCGCTGTGAGCCGCTGGCAATAGAGACATTTCTGGTTTTAGCGTGTATGACTTCAGGAGGGTTTGTTTCTGTGGTTTACAGTAAGTGTGAACTATCAGCTTTCAGCATCATGAGAAGCAAGATTAGCTCACCGGTCTCTAGTGATAGAGAAAAATCTGGCAACCTTGGCGATGGAAGTGCCATGCTGTACTAATTGAGCTACTGAAACGAGTAAAAAAAAACATGGAAATAAAACAGATTATAGGTGTATGTTTTACAATAAAATACAATTTCAGTTTTTCTACTTAAAAAATTCACATTTAATTCAAATTTGTTACTTTTTATGTTTTTTTCTCAGTAAAAATTATTTCAAAGTAAATTATACAATATATTTGTTTCTGTGTATATTAGTTCACTGCGTTATTAACAATGATGAATTTAAATATGTTTTTATTCTTATATGCTGTACAAATGATAATATATCAAATATGTGTCTTTATATCACGTCTTTACATGGATCGTAGAATTATCCTAAAGAAGGGGGTCCTGTTGGGGGAGGGGGGGCTTCAATTCTGAAAACAAAACATTATATAACCAAACAAAATAATATGTAAGCTAATTTACTTGAGTTGCTCACTAAATGTTTTATGTACCCGCATTTTCACAGACAAGGCTTAAGCTAGTCCCAGACTGAAATGCATGTTTGAGCTGTCTCAACTGAAAGTAACTTAAAATAGGTCAGTGTCATTGTTCTGTGTCAAGATGCTCACCTTAATTTTTTCTGCTAAGGCATTTTTGTAAAAGTTGCTTAACCCTTAATGGAATTTTCCTTTATTTTTAAAAAGTGTTCCCTTCCTCTCAGGGGCATGCGACTCTGTGGGTTTTCCTAAATAATCTAAACACACACAGAAAATCTGGACTTGATTTGGTTGTTCTAAAGGTGTGTAATTTTTTTTTTTAATTAAGGTCCTTGGGGTCAGATTGACCCCGCATTGAAAATGAATGGTACAAGTGAAAAAAAAAGATTTTGTTTCATTTGTCAAAAAATTCAAAGTAGTAAACCCAGTATAAATCTTACATTTTTATAAAGGCCTGTTACTAGAGCACAAATGCAACATGGAAGAAGCATGTTCACTCACACACACACACAGAAATATGTGACATAGGTGTCCAGGGCATTTTTAGATTATGGCAAATAAAATGCACAGAACATAAGTGCATGGCAATGTGAATGGGTAGATATGAGACACACACACACACAGAGCGAGAAAGAGATATTTCTAAATTTATGTAGCATAATTTGCAAAATCAGACAATTCAAAAGACATCAGACAACAACAACAAATTCTAACCTTTGACAAAAATATCGATTTTTTATATATTTTAGAAGTTGAAACATGAAGAAATATTGACTTGAAACTGAACTGAAAATGAATGAGTCCCTGTGGACCTCCGCTGGATATATGTGGTCATTGCACTTTCTTTCTTTAACTGTTATACTTAAAGATTTTCCTCTAACCTGCAGATGGCAGTATTCTATCCCTAACACATGGGCCAATATATAGAAACCTTTTGTATTTAATTTAAGTCATCATTTAAGTGATTTTTCATAAAAATCTTATATTTTGTAATATGTATATTATTGTATCTTATATTTTTCATAAGCCAATTTATGGCGTAGTTGAGTAATTGTGCAGAAAATAGGTTAAAAAATATATATATATATATGCACAAAAACTAGGGGTGGGCATAGATTAATTTTTTTAATCTAGATTAATCTAGATTAATTTTGAAATTAATCTAGATTAATCTAGATTAAAATGGCTCATTTGAATTCTGCCGAAGGCATTCAGAATATGTGTGCTACCCAAATAATGACTAAAAGTAAGTCTTTGAGAACGGGTTTCTCAAGCCAGGTGGCATTAGACCAGGGGCTCATCTCCTGTTTCCAAAATGCATCACAAACTGCTTGAGAAAGCTGTTCTACTATGATAATTGGTGATGAAAATAAACTATGTTCAATAAGATGTACTTGTGTTTACTAACTGTTTATTCAGTTAAACATGAATTTTGAACTGTAGGCCTACACAAGAGGTCGTGATGAACTGTTTACAGTTTCCATTGGGAAGCTTCTTAAAATAAATTTTCCTGAAGCAAACCCGCGGCTTCATAGCTGCATCCATGTTAGCACGTCACGTCTGATGTGGTAATTTCACAGTAACGTTAGGCATACACACAGGTTCAAGCAGAGGGTGACACGGAATGAATTCTCAAGTTCACATGAGACCTAAAGCGCATCCTGTTTGCTTAAAAGCGCAACGTTTCGTTGTTATTCTGAGTGCACACAAATAAGCGTAGAGTCTTTACAGAAAGATGTATTAGGCTACTTTTATCTGGATGACCAAAATGACGGAGATTTTAAGAGCAAGTGAACGCGAGCCTGTCCTGCAGCAAACGCGCTTCCACACAAACACTTCAATAGCGCACATTTCTCTAGGTTAACATCATATTGAGCGGCCATGTAAAGTTGCTACTATATACATCTTTCAGATGAAAAGCCATATTTGAGGTTGATGAATGATAGGTGAGTGTTTGGATGTCCTGCCCGATTGTATTACCACACAGACCAGCCGTTAACAATCTGTCCATCACGGACTGCGAGCCTCTAGTTCGAAGACTCGTTCTCGCCCCCTACAGTGCAATTCGGCTAGGTATACATCCACGCTAAAATATCAGGGTGAAAGTCATCATAGCTTGCGTAGTATAGACCCAGCTCCCAACCCAACTTTGAGAATAGATTAACGGCGATATTTTTTTTATCGCCGATAAGAGTCTCACGTTAACGCAGCACGTTAACGCCGATAACGGCCCACCACTAACAAAAACACAGCATAAATGCATAGTTGAGAAGTAAATAAAAAAATGCTATATTGTTTATCATATAAAAAAATATTTCCTTATGCAATTATTCTGTAAAAGTTTGGGATCTATATGACCCCGAATAACTTATGTGTAAAGTCTACTTAAGGAGTGATTAAGGGTTAAATATCTTAATTTAACTAAGGCCTAGTCCTGGCTTAAGCTAAGCCCCGTTTGTGAAACCAGGCTTTAATATTATAAATTAGTCTATTTAAATGAAATCATTATGTAAATATAAATAAACAAATTATGTTGTGTCCAAAGTTTTCGAATAAACCTCTTGAATGAATGACTCAGGCATGAAATACATTATTAACAGTCACTGGTCGGCACTTAATGTAACATAATATTTTAAGCATAACATTAGTTCCAAATGGCATTTACTAATTTTGATCGCGGCTGCTGCAACATCAGAGTCTGTATCTGGACTATACAATGTTTCCCAATACTTTCGTCATTTAAGTTAATACAGAAATGTAGCCTACTGTCGACTGTTTCAAACATAAAGCTTACACGATGAGCGCTGCCCTCTCCGAATCAAGGCCTGCGCAGAAGCAGGTTTAAATATTCCGATGCGATTTCAAAAGTTCAACTGACAGAGGAATCACCGTCATTTAGGAATAAGATTGCGTTGTTTGAATCGAGATCGCAATCGAGATCTATTTCTCGTGCATAGCATTTATAGCGTATGCATTTTTGTAATCTATGTCATATTTTTACCAGACCTCAAAAGTAACCCGGCGCCTTAATTATTTTACCTTAATTATACCTTGATTCAGGCTAAACCGACCTTGTTATTTGTACAAGAGAGGAGTAGGGCTAAGCGATAATACAAAAATGAAACCATCTCAAAATTAAAGTAGTTACATTTTGATAAAAATGTAGAAATATTTTTTTTCGAATAAATTCATTAAATTATGAGAATAAACTTATAAAACTTATAAAAAAAGGAAAAAGACGTAATATTTCAAGAAAAAAGTTGAAATAAAATGCTGAGAATAAACAAAACAAAAAACTCAAATAAAAAAGAACAAGTTGAAAAGAAAATGTGGAGAATAAACTTGTCAGGTTCATTTAATTGTTAGGTTCATTTAATTGTTTTTATTATTGATTGGCCCTAATCCTCTTCTGTATATTTGCAACCCTATTTTCCTGAAATACACTGGAAAAAAATGGTGTAGAAATTCTAGTGCATTACACAAATGATTACAAGGAAACAGCAAGTAACTAACTTTTGCTGATATTTTGTTTGCAAAAATAACAAACATTTATTTTATTATTCTTTTAATACATGCCACATTTTGTAGTAAACTACAACTTTAATAAAAAAAAAAAAAAATGAATAAATTTAATTACATTACATTACATTTGACCTAAATCTAAGATGGACAGTATTCTCTGGAGGTTAAGCAGCTTTTTTTCAGATATTTTCCCCCGAAAAATAAGAAAACCTTGACTTCATGTTTCAAAGTTCCAAGCCCTGTTGTGTGCCCTAATTGTGGGAAATGTCAGGTAACTCAATGAAGCGTGTTTTTAAATGGCATGTTATTAGGTGGTTACGAAGTGAGAAGCTGTTCTGTACAATCTGTCTGTTCTCTCATTGTGTCTCTGGCTCTGTTCTTTCTCTCGTTCTGTTTAGGGCTGCTCTGAGCACTGGGGACAGTGAGCCAGGTGTCAGAAAGATGCTATTATTGCCTTGAAGCCGTACATTTGGGTCAGGGCTATGAGCGTGTGTTTGTGAGAGAGAGAGATCAGTCTGGCAGATGATCAGAGAAGTCTCTCTCTCTAAGGGCTCTTTCAGCGTTTCACTCTGACGTTCTTATTTAACACACATCAGACTGCCACTGTCAGATCCTTTATAAGTCTACACACACACACACACACACACACACGTGCAAACAGAGTTGACTGCATTTATAAACCCTGTAGCATAGATCAAAGCATCCTATAGCACAGTCCCCACAATGCTTTGTTCGTGTGCAGAATGTAAAAGTGACAACATCTATGACAAAATGTTCTCTATAAATCAGTGATGTTGTAATTACAACTTTTACATTAGGTATTTCTGTACACTAATCAACTGCAATTCAGTGTATAAATATATATATATATACATACATACATGCATACATTGAACCACTAATGGCAGATGGACTGCCCTGGCGATGCTTTTCATATTTTTCTGAACCTCGACCGTGTTATTTACTTGGCAGTCAATGGGACAGTCACAAGCCTCCTGGTTTTTATCAAAAATATCTTAAATTGTGTTCCCGAAGACGAACAAACCTTTTATGGAGTTCGTACGATATGCCGGTAAGTGAAAAATGACATGATTTTCTTTTCTTTTTGGGGGCTAACTCTTTAGAAACCCATTCTTAACCCAACTCTTTTAGGGAACTATAGACCGGTTTCCCTTTTACCTTTCATTGCAAAAACAGTTGAAAGTGTTAAACCAAGTCTCTACATTTCTCAAACAGAACAACCTCCTGGACAGCAAACAATCTGGCTTCAGAAGTGGGCATTCGACCGAAACTACCTTGCCTCTCAGTTGTTGAAGACCTAAGACTCGCAAGAACGGCTTCCAAGTCTTCATTTCTTGTCTTGCTGGATAAGTCCGCTGCTTTTGATACGGTCAACCACCAGATCCTCCTGTCAACCCTATTGAGAAAGGGCATCTCAGGAGCCGCACTCCTGGGGTTTGAGTCTTACCTCTCAGATAGGTCCTTCAAAGTATCTTGGAGAGGTGAGGTATCCAAGTCACAGCATCTAGCTACAGGGGTGCCACAGGGCTCAGTTCTTGGACCACTTCTCTTTTCTGTCTACATGGCTTCACTAGGTTCTGTCATTCAGAAACATGGCTTTTCATATCACTGCTATGCTGATGACACTCAACTCTACCTCTCATTCTATCCTGATGATCTGACGATAGCTGCTCACATCTCAGCATGTCTAGCAGACATTTCTTGCTGGATGAAGGACCATCACCTTCCACTCAACCTAGCTAAGAACTGCTTGTAGTTTCAGTAAACCCATCACTTCATCACAATTTCACCTTCCAGTTAGGCTCATCAACCATAACTCCTTCAAAAACAGCCAGAAACCTTGGAGTTGTGATTGATGATAAGCTACATTTCTCAGATCACATTGCAAAAACTGCCCGGTCCTGCATATTTGTTGTATACAATATTAAGAAGATCAGGCCCTTTCTTTCAGAACATGCAACACAAAAACCTTGTTCAGGCTTTTGTTCTGTCCAGACTTGACTTTTGCAATGCTCTCTTGGCAGGTCTTCCAGCCAATTCCTTCAAACCTCTAAAATTAATCCAAAATGCCGCTGCAATATTAATCTTTAATGAGCTGAAAAGAACGCACATCACACCTCTGTTCATCAATGTGCACTGGCTACAAATAGCTGCTCGCATTAAATTCAAGGCATTAATGTTTGCCTACAGAACCACCTCTGGCTCTGCACCCCTTTACCTAAATTCATTACTTCAGACTTATATGCCCTCTAGAAGCTTGCATTCTGCAAGTGAACGACGCATTACTGTACCATCCCAAAGAGGCACAAAATCACTTTCACAGACTTTTTCATTAACTGTTCCCACCTGGTGGAATGACCTGCCTAACTCAATCCGAGCATCTGAATCCTTACCCATCTTCAAGAAACGGCTGAAAACACATCTCTTCCATCTTTATTTGACCCTCTAACTCTAGCACTCTCTATTCTAATTTTATTTGATCTATCTGTCTTCTTTTTATAAATAAATAAAAAAGCACACACACACTTGATCCTCTATCAATTGCATATGTATTCTCTAACTTCTAGCTTTTCTTGAAAAACTAACACTAGCTTTTTTTTTCTATCTACTTGTTTATTTAAAGAAAAAACACAAGAAAATGTGTTTAATTCTATCTACTTGTTTCTTTAAAAAAATAAAACTTACTATGTGTACTGCGTTCGGCTAACCGAGACTTGTCATATAGCATGTTGTTGCTCTTTTGTTGGTTTTGATTGCTTCTATTGTCATTCTTTGTAAGTCACTTTGGATAAAAGCGTCTGCTAAATGACTAAAATGTAAATGTAATATATATACAGTATACACACAGTGCCCTCCATAAGTATTGGAACAGTAAAGACAACATTGCTCTGTTGGCTGTGGAGTCAAGACATTTGTAAATATCATTAAAAGATGAATATGAGACAAAACTACAGAATGTCACATTTTATTATTAGCCGTTTCAATACATACATATTTTACCGAATAAAAATAACAGCACTTTTAGAGTTCATCCCACTCATTGATGTGAGCATGAGTGTTGGGACAGTTGAACATAAGGCAGATATAAAAGATTAAAAGCTATTATTTAGTTGCGCACAATCACAGCAGTGAGTCTGTGACACATAGACATCACCAGACTCTTGTTCTCATCCTTTGAAATACATTTCCCAGCCTTTAATGCAGCCAATTCCAATTGTTGCTTGTTTTGGGGAGTTTCTGTCTTTACTCTCCTCTTCAGATGCTGAAATTCATGTTCAATCGGAATTAAATCTGGAGATAGACTTGGGCAATCTAAGACTTTCCATTTCTTTGCCCTTATAAACTCATTGACTGAACTGGCCGGGTGTTTTGGGTCATTGTTCTGATGCAATATAAAGCACTTTCCAATGAATCTGTTGGCATTTTCTTGAATATTGGTAGGCAAGATGGTTTTGTACCCTTCCAAATTCATTCTGCTGCTGTCATCATACATTAGGTCATCAGTAAAGTTGAGACGGCCTGTTCCAGAGACAGCCATGCATGCCCATGCCATGACAACACCTCCACCACGCTTTACAGATTAGGTTGTATGCTTAGGATTATTTGCAGTTCCCTTTTTTCTCCACATTTTTGCTTTCCCATCACTCAGATAAAGGTTCATCTTTGTCTCATCAGTCCATAAACACAGTTCCAAAACTCTTCTGTCTCACCTTTGTGCTTTTTTGCTAACTCTAATCTTTGCCTTTCTGTTTTTGGTGCTGGTCAGAGGTTTGCATCTTGCTGTGTAGCATCTGTAATTCTGTGTCAAAGTCTCCTGAGGACAGTAGATTGTCAGAGCATCCCAGTATATCAGCAGTTTTTGAAATACTCAGACCAGCCCGTTTGGCACCAACAACCAGTCCACGTTTCAAAGTCACTTAAATCCCCTTTCTTCCCCATTCTGATGCTCGGTTTGAACTTCAGCAAGTCGTCTTCACCACATCTAGATGCATAAATGCATTGAGTTGCTGCCATGTGATTGGCTTATTAGCAATTTGTGTTACCAAGCAATTGAACAGGTGTACCTAATAAAGTGGCTGGTGAGTGTGTGTGTGTGTGTGTGTGTGTGTGTGTATATATATATATATATATATATATCACAATATACTAATACTGTCTAGCAATTACTTCTGATGTAAGCTAAACTAAACTAAATACAACAAATAATTAAATTAACAACTCTATCTGTCCAAATATACAGATGTCAGTGTTTCCCCTGGTAATCTAGCATTACTTAATTAATTAAAATAATAAATCCTAAGAAAATATGTACAAATTCTTAAAAATGGCTCAAATTAAATTGTGAATTTCCCTAGTTTAAGAAATATTTGATCACCTAGAAATGGCTTTTTTGTTTGTTTGTTTTAAATCCCTATCCAGATAATGATGAATAGTTAAAAAAGTTATGGAAATGCATAAGCCAAAAGGTTTAGGGTCCTACATTTAGCCCATATATTTAACAAACATATACTGGAGGAGTGATTGACGCTGAGCTTTGTGAATGTCGAGCGTTCTGATTCTCCTGAGCGTTCTGTGCAGTTCTGCGTTCACACATTCCCATGTTGAAATGCATATTAGAGATGAGACCTGTCTTAATTCAAATATCACTTTGCTCAAAAAGTAAAGACTTTATTCAGGACTGCAAAGGGGCATTCATTTCACACTAAGGGTTTCACACTGTTCCATGCTCTGCATCAAACACGTCCTTCTCATCTCTCACGCCACAGAAAATGACTGCGCTGGAGAAGGACACCAACCATGTGGGTAATAAACATGAATGGTGGCACATCTGAGAGAGGACAAATGAGAACAGGGCTGGAAAAAAGTAGAAAGAAGTGGCTGTCAAAAGAACTCTGTTTTCTCATCATTACTGAGGAAGGGGAAAACAAAGAAGCATCTGTCTCTAGACCTTGAGAGGAGGATCTGTCTTGAGCAGCTGAAATAATAAAGCAAAAAGATGATGTGATGCTTCCCTGCTTCACAGTCTGGATCTTTGAAGAAATACTAAATCAGTGGAGCTTCGAAAGAGCTGTAGAGGAAGAGTATGCTAAACCACTGAGAATACTTCCTCACTTAAAACGCTCGCTGACAGGACAGGAATGGAGAAAGCATGCCCCCTTGTGTATGTTTTTGTTGCAGCATGAATGTGCATATGTGCTACTTGCATCATAAAATGTATGATAATTCAAACAGTGTCGGACCACTCATATAGAAAGCACCAACCACAGAGCCAAAGTGTGAACAGTTTTTTAGGGAATTCAACCTGTGATAAATGGCTTACTTATGGTCAGTGTTGTTAACTAAAACTACAACTATTAAACCTATATATATATATATATATATATATATTAATAGTAGATGAAAATTTGAAATACAACTTTAAGTACTAAAATAAAAATATATAGAAATATTTTTAAAAGAAAAATTACGAAACCACATAATGAAATTACTGAAACTTTTAATATAAATATAAAAAACTTATTCAAAAGCACTAACAAATTCTATAATAGTTTATGAATAATACTAAAAATAACACTTCTAGTTGTCTCCGCACATTAAAATGGAATAGTGAGAGTATTTTACTGTATTTTATTTTTTTTTACCTGTAAAGACAAAATAAAATGACATCCCATAGCAACATATTTTCCATCCATAAAATGACATATTTCAGTAAAACACAATATTGAGCATCAAGTAATGTAAGAAGAGACTTTAATCCTTTTAATCATGAAGAGAGTGAAACATGTTAGGAAATGTCCCTTTACATGTTGTATTATTTTATAAATTGTATATATGTTCTTTATATAATCAGATTTTCATTATTATAAAGTGTGTGTGTGTGTGCGTGCGTGCGTGCGCTACTTCTCTTTGGCATCAATGTTTTATATTTGGCCAGACTGCTAAAGGTAAAAATGCACAGAATTAAGGAAAATAAGCCATTAAGATAACACTTGACTTTAAGCCTTTATATATAAAGCAATATAACATATTTTGAATGCATTAATTATATATTGTATTAGCATGAGCTTCATTATAATACATTATAATTAGTGCTATCAAACGATTAATCACGATTAATCCCATCCATCAAAATAAAAGTTTTTGTTTACGTAATACATGTGTGTACTGTGTATATTTATTATGTATGTATAAATACACACACACACATACAGTATATATATTTGAAAATATTTACATGTGTCTATATATATATATATATATATATATATATATATACTTATTTATATTATATATATAATATAAATAGTATATTATAATAATGGTATAATAGTACAATATAATAGTATATATAATATAAATATTCTATATAGTGCATTATACATAAAGAATTCACGTTTAAGTGTTTCCATAATTGTAAAGTGCTCAATAACATACACTTTACCATTAACAGCGGTCAGTAGTAAGTGGTTTGCTGTTTGTGTCAGTTTGTGTTTTGCAGGGACTGTAAGGCAGAGTATCACGAGGGCCCTTGCAGACAGAGGACACACACGGCAACAGGAAGTGCCCTACAGGTGAGGACTTCACACTTTTAATATTAGTTCATCACATATGCATGGACACAGTTCAGTGTATGTTGGCTAGATATCATCAGTCATCCCAAAAGGTGAAAATCTTCTTAAATATTCTCGAGCGGCCCAGACATTCTAGTCATAATAATTTCAGTGCAGGACAATGCCTACAAGCCATTCACAAATCACCTGATTCATAAAAGAATCATATAAGAGAGGAATTTAAAGCTCTTTAAGATCAAATCTGTCTTTCTCACTGTGCTGTGTTTGATCCCTGCGGTGTGTGTGTGTGTGTGCGTGTGTGTGTGCGTGCGTGCGTGTGTGTGTGTGCGTGTGTGTGTGTGTGTGTGTGTGTGTGTGTGTGTGTGTTTCAGGGTTATATTGTCGATGAAGAGGCAGCTCTTCGTGCTCGCTGGGAACAGGCCTCACAGGAGACTATAGACGAAACCACTCACCCCTGCCCCAAATGCCAAGTTCCTGTGGAAAAAAATGGTATGAATAGTTTTTTACCTTTATCTAGTTTGTCAAGGACTATTAGCACTATTAGTAACTCATTACATAATCAGATTCCGAAAGAGCTTGTAATTAGATTAGATTATATTTAAAAATAGTCATAACATTTTATTACATGATTGCGTAATATTGACACAATGGCAGTAAATTATTCATAAACACAAAGTTCTGGCATGAAACTCTAGACGGCGCAGTCCGATAGGTCTAACTCAATCTGACATAATGACATCATTATTACACGGCACAGCTGATTGGTTCTCTCCTGTATCAGTAGTCAATGAGCTCGCTGCTCAACATCCAAATACTTGACTAGTGCTTGCTGTAACAGTTGCAGTGCGCTCCAGAAACCCTCCACCTTCCCCAGCTCCACCTGTATAGGTCTGCTATGAGGTGATCATGTATGCTATATATATGTGCAGCAGCAGTATTTCTTACGTGCTCACAGCAGCATGTTGTGGCTGTATTGGCAGTAGTAAGTCTCTGTACTTGCTCTAACGCAGCAGCAGCGTAGCAGATCTATTCCACCAAGACCAAACACATTAACATTGTCATGTACATTACCATGCAAATCACTCCAAGAGTTGTCATGACAGACGGCTTGAAAGGGTTAGTTCACACCAAAATGAAAATGATGTCATGAATTACTCTCCCTCATGTCGTTCCAAACCCGTAAGACCGTTGTTCATCTTCGGAACACATATTAAGACATTTCTTGATGAAATCGGAGAGCTATCTGACCCTCCATAGACAGCAATGTTCCCAGGTGCAGAAACATAGTAAATACATCGGTAAAACAGTCCATGTGACATCAGTGGCTCAACTTCAGTTTTGCGACGCTACGAGAATACTTTTTTTTGTGCAAAGAAATCAAAAATAACAATTTACTCAACCATTCTTCTCCCCCGAGTTACGTCTTAAAAAATAAAGAACCTTTATTCTGTTAAAGAGAGTTTAGAGTGTTTTGGGAGCCCAAAAGGGTTTTCAGGGCATCACTGTGAAAACCTCTATTGTATCTTTAATTTTTAAGAGTGTACTATTTAAAAAAACATTATATTATACTGTGTGTGAACACTGAATGCATGAATATTTACAATATCTCACAGGCCGCTCAGTCATTGATAAGTTATTGTTTTGATCTTTTACCTTGGGAAGTGCACTTTAAAGATCCAGTTTCTTGTCTTGCTCAGGTGGCTGTATGCACATGGTGTGTCCGCGTCCGCAGTGTAAGTTTGAATGGTGCTGGCTCTGTCGTGAGGAGTGGAACAGAGAATGCATGGGCAACCACTGGTTCGGATGAGCCAGATACGCTCTCACATGAGCTAAACTCAGGAATGAAGCCAAATGGAAAACTCGCAGGACTCTAGCCAATCATTAGCAAGTCGAACCATTAGCACTGTTGTGAGGTACATATCATGAAATGCTGCTGACATTCAAACGCATCTGTGGTAACCACAAATAATTTAGGTGTGATGGAATAAAATTCTAGTGTTATTAAAATGTTTCATTGAAATTCTGAGTCATGTTCTCCTTTCATTTATCGAATTCTATCATATTGATTTGCTAATTGGAGTATTAATGACTGCACTTAATAATCATAATGAAAGCGGTTTAAGTTTTTCTCACCTAATCTTATCTTATTTTATTGTATTTAGTATTTTATTTCTGTGATATAAAGCTGAATTTTCAGCATTACTCCAGTCTTCAGTGTCACATGATATTTCAGGAATCATACTAATAGGTTGATTTGCTGCTGAAGAAACATTTATTATTATAAACATTAAAACAGTTGTGCTGCTTAACATTTTTGTGGAAAGTGAGATATAAAGTCCGAAAGTAACTATTTATTTGAAGTTGAAATCTTTTAAAATGTCTTTATGATGTTACTATAAATGTGTTTACTGGCACTTTAATTCATTCTTACTTAATAAAAGTGATAATTTTTTGTTGTTTTTTGGTGTGTGTGTGGGGGGCACTATAGGATCACATATTTTTGTGGATGTGTAAAAATGAGCTCTGACAAAAATTCAGTTACATTATGATTCATGATCAAAGTTGAAAAAATCTCAATACGGACAATCAATTTGAACTAATGGGATATTTTACATTATCAGGCTTGAGAACTGTATGTAGAAAAAAAAACTGAACATAAGGCATCCACCTGTTCTCGGTCTATGTTATGATTTTATTTTCCATAATTGTCAGCTTGTCTGATTATGGTGTTTTCCATTGCTGATGTAATTTAACATCTGTCAATGCATGATGCCATTGCATTCCTGTCATGTCAATCATTTACTGCTGCAGTCTCACGGTTGTCTGCTCATCAGTATCAGCAGGGCTGGATTATGAACCGGACCAGCAGGGCCAGTGTCCCGAGAAAATGAACACCAAGGCCCTCAAATCCAGCCCAAGACTGAAAGAAGCGATAAAAACGTGTTTATGCTACTTAAATAGACTGAGTTTGTGTTGTTAGCTTAGAAAAGTATAGGTAATGTAGATCATTATAAATCTGTCACTGATGATATGGTTTATATGATGATTAGATGGCCCTTGATGGTCATTATCTGTTAAAACAGGACACTCAGCACTTGTGCCATAAACATAACATAACCTAAACATAATCCTCTGCTGTTGCCCTGCGACCTCTAGTTAAACATTATGAGATATATGATAGTTCATTATGATTTATTACAGGGAGGGTGTAACTAGATGTCTAACACACGTGTGCTTAACGACTCACAGTAAAGAGTAACTGAGAAACAAATCATCTGAAGACATCTGAAGACCTGTTATTAAAGACGTCAAGAGCGCTCCGCTCGATATGCAGGCTATACTGATGTGAAGCTGCTGGTTTTCTGCTCTACTGGCTCCATTGCACTTCTGTTTTAGGCTGTAAGTTCACTCTTCTAGAGGAGGTCTTCAGGTGCTCTCAGCTGAATACAGCAGAAGAATGAAGAGATTCGGTGGAGATGGACCTGACAGGTCTGATAACATTGAGCTTGAACTGACTGATGGAGTCTCTAGTCGGGTGAGGAAACAGCTTTCTGTCTTTGCATCAATCTGCTATATTTTCTTTCTGAACTGTTCAGTGTTGGGGGCGAAATCTGTAACATTTATGTTAAAACACCAACAACTGTGCCTGACAGCTCTTTATTGATTGTTCATATATTTCATTAATTGATATAATGTTCATATAACAATCATTTTTGTAATAAAATATGAAATGATTAAAAAACGAATTGGTGGTAAAGAGAGAGCCACATGTGAAGTCAAAGCTGACGTAAATACTGATATATTGATAACTGACACAAAAATAATAAGCATTACAATAAATAACAGTAAATAAAGTCAATTTATAGTTTTTTACTGTAAATTACAAGATGAGATTTATATATTTATTTTTTTTACTTCCAAAAACTATTAACCACTTACTGTTAATCAATTACCGGTTTTGTTTTAAACAGGTTTTGCCTTTAAAATTACAGATTGTTTTTACTTAACTGTCATTTTGAACTATTGTGTGTTTGGTGATGTTTGGCTGTGGTCAGTGCAGCCAGTCATTGCTTCAGTGTCTGTGGCATCAGTTAAAGATGTGGGGCGGTCAGTCGCTTACCTGGCATCCTATGCAAGAGGCCGCTGGAAACATGCTGCCCGCAAGCCTGTCAGGAAGAAACCCACAGGTATTTAAAATAAATGTTCGTTTTGTGCCCTTCAAAAAGCCATGCCAATAAACTCTTAACCTGCTTTGTAAAATATGATTTTGATTAAATAGCCTACTCTTTAAAAAAATAGTATTTTGATTTGATTACCCTTAGAAAAAGGTATTGTAGCGATAGCAGAACACTGATGGTATCAGAGGGAGCTATACTTCAGTAAGCCTAATTTGAAATAATATACCATTTACCGAAAGTCATGCATCAGAGAAAGTATGGACTTTCTACTGTCAATAAATACACAGACACGCTGATGCAATTCACAGGTTCACTCTCATTTCTCCGATTATTTACATACACTGACAGAAACAAAATACCATTCCTCTCCAGAATACTGAAGTGCATTAATAAAAAATAAAAAAATCACACTGCTGCTGTTTGAATAGACATACATAACATTCTGTCGCAGATCTAGAAAGATGGAGCTTTTGGAGGAGGAGGGTTTCAGAGGAACACTGATAGCTATGCTGCAGCACCAGCTTATGAAACCTTATTTTGCAACCCTCCTCCATCCCCAACTCCTCCTTATGCAGATACATGATCACTTAACTGCTTGCCCACAGAGATATATCATCTGTCCAGCTCATTGCTAAATTGTCCACATTTATTCACAGTGCTATATGTGACCCTGGACCACAAACCCAGTCACAAGGGTCAATTTTTCGAAAATTATTTGTCATCTGAAATTGAAATAAACAAGTTTTCTATTGATGTATGGTTTGTTAGGACAATATTTGCCCGAGATACAACCATTTGAAAATCTGGAATCTGAGGTTGCAAAAAATATAAATATTGAGAAAATTGCCTTTAAAGTTGACCACATGAAGTTCTTAGCAATGCATATAATCAAAAACGAAGTTTTGATATATTTACAGTAAGACATTTACAAAATATCTTCATGGAACATGATCTTTAATTAATATCCTAATGATTTTTGGCATAAAAGAAAAATCGATAATTTTGACCCATACAATGTATTTTTTTGGCTATTGCTGCAAATATCCAGGGTCACATATTACTCTACTTGGAATATACAACTGTTGCATGTAAAATATATGGCAATTGCTTAGGCTTCAGGGGGGTTCAAACCTCAGTGAGGGTTGCCTGTGGATGACTCACAACTGAACTCTTCAGAGTGAAGCCTGCCTCCACATATAAAGTTCTCGACAAAGTGGTCCTGACTGAACTGAAGCTAATATATACATGTTGTGAGTGTAATATCCTAACTCAAAACCATTGTCTTTGTAGAGGAATATGTAGGCAGCAAATACAATGGTCTTGCAATGGATGAAGACACTGTAGATGGACAGAAGATCCAACTGAATAAAAGGCTTCTGGATCACTTTCGAGCCCTGGCGGCCAGCAATAAAGACACAGATGAGGTAACGTGTGAAACATGATGTGGTTCCCCTTTGGTGAACTTTGGGAGAACATGATGTTTTATTTGTCAGTGTCAAACAATGATATTGATTTTTTTTCTTCCAGGTGGATCTGCAGTTTCTGAATGATGTCCTCACGAATGGAGCTGACCCAAACTCAGGAGATAAATATGGGCAAACAGCCCTACATGAGGTTAATGTTTGACTTCTTATGCAAGACATATGCCATAAAATGACATTCCGGGATTTAAATGTTCAGCTGATGCTTACATTGACATATTGGGAATATAGGTGACATTGTAAATCATTCACAGATGTTTGTGTTTATTGGTAGATATCTCGGGTATGGAACGTGGACGTGATGCGTTTTTTCCTGGAAAGAGGGGGAGATTTTCAGCGGGCCGATGCTTTTGGAGTGACGCCGCTTCATGTAGCCGCAGCTCTGGATTATGAGGAGATGCTGCAGTTCCTGTTAGAAAGAGGAGGTGCGTTTATGTGTGCTTATCAGGGTTCAGAAAAATTCAGAACTGTCTGTACAATCTCAGAAATAAAGAGTACAAAAGCTGTCACTGAGGCAGTACCTTTTCAAAAAAGTACCTTCATTGAGGCAGTACCTTTCACAAAAATATTAAGCAGCACAACTTTTTTCATCCTTGAAAATAGCAATAAATATCTCTTGAGCAGCAATTCAGCATATTAGCATGATTTCTAATGATGCTGATGAGGCCTATTTCTCTCAAAAATTGTTCACAAATCTGTCTAAATCTGTGTTAGTGAGCACTTCTCCTTTGCTGAGATAATCCATCCACCTCACAGGTGTGGTATATCAAGATGCTGATTAGACAGCATGATTATTGCACAGGTGTGCCTTAGGCTAGCCACAATAAAAGGCCACTTTAAAATGTGCAGTTTTATCACACAGCACAATGGGAGGCGTGCAATTGGCATGCTGACTGCAGGAATGTCCACCAGAGCTGTTGCCTGTGAATTGAATGTTCATTTCTCTACCATAAGCCGCCACATCCAGCATCTTCACCTCCAAGTTCGTCTGAGACCAGCTGCTGCAACAATCGGTTTGCATAACCAAAGAATTTCTGCACAAACTGTCAGAAACTGTCTCAGGGAAGCTCATCTGCATGATGTGATCCATCACCTCATGTTGCAGCCTGATAATGCACGGCCCCATGTTGCAAGGATCTGTACACAATTCCTGGAAGCTGAAAACATCCCAGTTCTTACATGGCCAGCATACTGACCGGACATGTGACCCATTGAACATGTTTGGGATGCTCTGGATCGGCGTATACGACAGCGTGTTCCAGTTCCTCCCAATATCCAGCAACTTCGCACAGCCATTGAAGAGGAGTGTACCAACATTCCACAATCAACAACATGATCAACTATATGTGAAGGAGATGTGTTGCACTGTGTAAGGTAAATGGTGATCACCCCATTTCTAATCTGTCTAATCAGCATCTTGATATGTCACACCTGTGAGGTGGATGGATGGATTATCTTGGCAAAGGAGAAGTGCTCACTAACACAGATTTAGACAGATTTGTGAACAATATTTGAGAGAAATAGGCCTTTTGTGTACTTAAAAAGTCTTAGATCTTTGAGTTCAGCTCATAATTGTTCAATTTAAAATTTTGTTCAGTTATTAATCTAGATTAATTTTGGAATTAATCTAGATTAATCTAGATTAAAATGGCTCATTTGAATTCTGCCGAAGGCATTCAGAATATGTGCTACTACCCAAATAATGACTAAAAGTAAGTCTTTGAGAGCGGGTTTCTCAAGCCAGGTGGCGCAGACCAGGGCTCATCTCCTGTTTCCAAAATGCATCACAAACTGTAATCTCTTCCCGTCCCAATCCCACGAAAAAAACTGGAGGAAAATCCAGTTCCACTCCCGGAAGAATGACTCCCATTCCCTCCCACTCCCGTGTTGTTGTTTTTTTTTTTTTGCCGATAACTGTCAATTACAGTAAAAATATAGTACAGATCTGGCGTGCCCACCTTATTAGTTGAATAAAAACCCAAAATGTCGTTTTTGTTATTATATTGAACTGAAAGCCATCTTATTATGCACAGTGTTGCACAGATTACATTTCATGTAAATCATCCATGCTAACACACGCGTCTTCTATTTTTTTTTTTGACATTTCACTCTCTATAGATATATTTTTCTATGTACTGTATTTTTAGATATATTCGAGGTTTGAAGGTTCTCGCTCAAGTTCACATGAGACCTAAAGCGCATCCTGTTTGCTTAAAAGCAACGTTTCGTTGTTATTCTGAGTGCACACAAATAAGCGTAGAGTCTTTACAGATTCGAAAGATGTATTAGGCTCTGTATGACCAAAATAGACGGAGATTTTAAGAGCAAGTGGCGCACGGAGCCTGTCTTGCAACAAGCGCTTCCACACAAACACTTCAATAGCGCACATTTCTCTAGGTTAACATCATATTGAGCCGTGTAAAGTTGCTACTACATACATCTTTCAGATGAAAAGCCATATTTGAGGTTGATGAATGATGAATGAGCGTTTGGATCAGGCGGCGCTAGGGTGGGCTAAGGGGCTGAAACATTCTGAAATGTTTTCAGAAAAGCCCGAATGTTTTATGACCATGCCCTGTCGCATCATCATCATCACTGAGTTTTCATGCGCATTAAAATAATGAACCGCAGTTTACTCCCGTCAGGAACCGCCCACGGAAGCTCGTACTTCTGACTGACATATACACTTGATAATAAACTTCATATAAACTGGCCAATCATCGATATGAAGTAATAGCAGATCTTGGATCTTTGGGCTTAGCCCGGATATCCCTCCACTCACCCTAGAATCGCCTCTGGTTTGGATGTCCTGCTCGATTGTATTACCACATAGACCAGCCGTTAACAATCTGTCCATCACGGACTGCGAGCCTCTAGTTCGAAGACTCGTTCTCGCTCCCTACAGTGCAATTCGGGTAGGTATACATCCGCTAAAATTTCAGGGTGAAAGTCATCATAGCTTGCGTAGTATAGACCCAACCCAACTTTGAGAATAGATTAACGGCGATATTTTTTTATTTTTTCTCGCGTTAAGCAACACGTTAACGCGATATGACCACCACTAATATATATATATATATATATATATATATATATATATATATATATATATTAAAACATTAAAATAAATATATAAATGGTTCCAAACTTTTGACTGGTGCAGTTTCCTGGAAGAAAAAAGGAAGATACATTTTATTTTATTATTTATATTATTTTTTCCTGAAATCAGCCATATGTATATTTTGTCTCTGATATTTTATTGTAATGGCAGCTGACATTGAAGCATGCACGTATAAAGACAAGCAGACCCCGCTGCACTTTGCTGCTAAGAATGACGCTGTCTGGGCAGTGAGGATGTTACTGCAGAACGGGGCGGACATCGCTGTACGAGACTATAAAGAGAGAACGCCTCTACAGCTGGCTGCTAACTTCGGTAAGGCTTTTATAACTCTGTAAAGTCAGACCTGGGGCCAGTTGCATAAACTTAGCCAGCATGTTAAGACTGTCTTAAGTACTAATAATCAGTCTTACTTTTCCAATACAAAATACCAATCTACCTCTTCATAACCTAATTAAAAAGTTTTGACCACTTTTGAAGATAAATAATTGATGACTATCTTTTTAAGATTTAAGAGTTTATGCAACCGGCCCCTGATCTGTGCATGTCCTCCAGCTCTAACAGTGGACAGCTTGACTGCTGTCAAAGTCGTCTCTCCTGTTTTGACTTCTGTGTGTTATGTACAGATCGGAGTGAGACAGCGCGTTTGCTGCTGGGGTTTGGAGCAGATGCTGGGGTCCAGGACTCTGGTGGACAGCTCTGCATTACTGCCATGATTACTAAAATGACCTCTGTGGTGCGGATTCAAGGATTGTAATTGATTCAGTACTAGTTAATCAGCATTCATTGTTAACATGTATTCATTGAGCAGATGCTTCCAACATGACTTTAAAATATACCTACTAGCAAATCACATTAATCCAAGACAACTACAATACAAGTATTGCTACTTAATTTTGGGAAAGTTTGAGTGCAAAAAGGTAAAAAATGTTTCTGTCTTTGCATGCTTTATCTGGAGTTTGCAGTTCTGTTACATAATGTAGATTAGGGAAATAATTAGTAAATCATGTAAGAATAAATTAAAATAACAATTGTTATACTGATATACATTTACATAACTGAATTTGTATTATTTTATATACGTCATGTGAGTGCTTAAAAAGCTTAACTTTTTTGCTTTTTCAATTCTAAATTATTATATTGGCAATTAATCTGTGGTAGTTATCATCAAGCCATTATTATGCTTGCTGTAATAAATAAATGAATAATTTTATTCAGCAAAGATGCTTTCAATTGATCAAAAGTGATCGTAAAGGCTTTAACTTAGTTACAAAGATTGAAAATAAATGCTGTTAATTCTTTTGAGCTTTCTATTCATCAAGGAATCCTAAAAAAAACAATCCACAAAAATATGAAGCAGCGGTTTTTTTTTTTTTTTTTTACATTAGTGTACATAAAGTGGATTTGTTTAATAGTCCTCATCTTTGTGTTGACAGGCTGATCTGGCAATGAATCAGTTTTATATGAAAGACCGAATGGCCCGAAAGCAGTTCTACTACCTTCATCTCATGGAGCCGAAACCTGCTGACAGGACAAACCCAAAAGTTTCTGATCCATCATCACCGGTACACATCTTTAAGCATATGTCCCATATGTTTCTGTGCAGTGTTGCTACATTAGATTATGAAATTTGTCTCTGTCCACAGCTGGAGTTTATTGTCAATCAGGGTAAACTGGATCTCATCATGCACCCTGTAGTGCTCAAACTCATCACTGTCAAATGGAACTTGTATGGCAGGTAAACCAACCAACATCAAAGTCCAAAACTGATTCATGGAGAATCATCAGTAGAGATTAACATCACACTAAATGTTTCCCTAAAGAAGGGGCGCCTGGATACTTCTGCTTCTCAACTTCCTGTTTATCGTGTCCTGGACAACAGTAGCCATATCTGTGTCGGTGCGGCCAGATGGAAATCGGTATAATCTGCCTCAGGTAGGACTAACTATAGTCTATAGTCTTAATAGATAAGACTTTTTGATACTTACAGTTTTTTAAGAGACATTTTGTAAGGCTTAGTTCACCCAAAAATGAAAATTAGCCTGTGTTTTACTCACTTTTAAGGCATCTTAGGTGTATATGGCTTTCTTCTTTCAGACGAATCCAATCAGAGTTATATTAAAAATTGTCCTGGCTCTTCTAAGCTCTATCATTGCAGTGGGTGGTTTTTCTGTTCAACAGTACAAAAGACGTAATATAAAGTGTGCGCATCCATAATAAAACATGCCTCACACGGCCCCGGGGGGTGAATAAAGGCCTCCTGTAACGAATCCATGCGTTTTGTAAGATAAATATCCATATTTGAAACGTAATAAACACTTCTCTCTCACTTCATCTAACTGTCATAAGCGGAAGCCATTCCGGCGGATGACGTAGGGCGTCGGCATTGTGTGATTAGTGATGGACGCGGTCACTAATCACGCTACCCCGACAGACACTATTTGCACCTCAGTATTGTTGTACATTAACAGGATGCAAAAAGCCTGCCTACCCCTAATTAATACATTATTATTAAATACTCGTTAAGCCATTGATTTCCACATTTCCGATGTGATATGTGATGAGAAAAGGCAAAAAGCGAGTTCTCAAACCTACGCCTACGACTCAAACCCTAGACGATCGCATCACACGCTATACGTTCCTGTGCATTACTCTCAAACCTACGCCACTGCAGACGCTGTGTGACTCTGTCCAACGAGATGAAATGAATGACACGAATGTATTTATTCTCAACTCTTTTCTAGAAATGTACCGAGGTTTTCTCGAAACAATACGACTTTTTTCTCGTAAATAAATGAGTTATTCTCAAAATTTTCTTGTGACTTTTTTCTCTAAATGTCACTTTTTTTCACAAAATGTAATGTTTATTCTCAACATTTGATCTCAAACTTTTTTTCTCGAAATTTAACGAGTTTTATCTCGATACATACTGACTTTATTCTCGAAATTTAGTGAGTTTAATCTCTACATTCTCTTTCAACATTTTTCTATAACGATTTAATCTCGTAATATAATGACTTTAATCTCGAGATGGTTTTATTTTATTTAGTATTGCTTGGCCCTAATCCTCTTCTGTAGTAATTAATTCCTGTATTTAGGCCTACATTTATAATTGCACTGTTGACCCATCACTTACACCTTAACCCACACTTAAACCTACCCATACCACCAAACCAGTCCCTAACCTTACCCGTATACCATCTCAATAGCAGCAGAAGTGTTTTATAATACAATGTGACCACAATAAGCGCATCGTGCTTATTTTTTGATGTAAGTAGTTAAAAGTTATAAAAAGTGGGACCCAGTTTTCTTTCCCATGTTGATGATTCTAGACATATTGAAGGGCTTATTTTTCTAACATTATTGAGAATGCACAATGTAAACAAATCTAGAATATAATTTGTTTTGCTTATAAACATACATATGTTGACAGTACATGCACTTCTCTTGGTAGGACTGGTGGCGTGTGTTGTTGGTGGTTTTGGCTCTAGTTCTGACCGTGACCGAGGTGTACAGGGAAGTGATGGAGATTGTGCGATCTAGGAGGAAACTGAAACACTGGCAGAGCTGGACTGTGCAGAAAATCAATGAGGACTTGAGCTGCTCTCACCCTATGTGGCCTGAGGTAACACACCAAACCCGTTCACACTCACTTACACTCGGTCTTCTTCATGAGAGGAAAGATGGATGTATAGCAGGCTTATAGACTGCACTTACAATCTATTGGTTTTTAAATGGATCCAGTGTTTCTGTATTTTAAATGATTAGTTCACCCAAGACTTGCTCTATGTATATGCATTGATCAGTGTGTATATGAGAATGAAGTCACACTATTAAATTAAATTAAATCTGTTCATCATATAGGCTATAAAGCATTTGTGTCTCCTCGGAAAACTATGATTAAACTGCTTGCTTCATGGATTATTTTTATGATGTTTTAATGACCTTTTGTGGAAAGGACTTTTAATGGAGGGACAAAAATCTCTTATGCTTCATAAAACATTTCTTCAGCTGTATAGAGTTGTATAAGTCTGGAACCACATGGGCGAGTAATTGATGATGGAATTTTATTTTTGGGTGAAATATTCCTTTAAAAATATGTTTTATCATATTAAAGAATTCAGTGCATTTAAAAGGAAATCTGTTTTGACACAATATGTGGCATTCTCTTGATTACCAGCGGAAATTATTATCAATCAGCCCTCAAAATAGTTTACAGAACTATACTGACACACTTGATTGGGTGTCTGTGGTTGAATAGTTATGCTTTTAAACCCTCTGAACTACTTTGACCTTAGACTTCCATTTGACTGTAAATGCATCATTTACATTAGCTTTTTACCAACTGATATGATGTCAAAATCATAATGTGACACTGAAGACTGAAGTAATGATGCTACAAATTCAGCTTTGCATCACAGAAATAAATTACATTAAAGTACATTCGAATAGAAAATATTATTTTAAACTGTAACAATGTATTTTACTGTACATTTTACTGTATTCTTGATTAAATAAACGCAGCCTTGGTGAGCTGAGAGACTTGTTCAAAAACATGAACAAATATTTATTATTCTAAACGTTTGACCTGTTGTGTAAATAAACAGGAATAAAATGCACAGTTGTAAGGACACAACTCACAATATATTTATTTTAATAAAACAGGAACGCAATTACTTGGACGGCCAAATCAAGTATATTGGAAACCTGAAAGGATCCTACTCTCAAGACCTCTGGTAATATACTCATAACAAGCTAATATACAGTAGAATCTGAAAGAGTGTGTATAATGAATTAGTATCTGTTTATTTGACTAAGCGTGCATGATATGATTGATGCAGGAATATCTTTGATTGGCTGGTCTATTCGCTGCTGCTGGCAGTGCTGGGCATCCACTTGGCAGATATATTCCTAGTGTCTGACTCACTTCGACAGAACAGTCTTCGCCTCTTTGCAGTGTCCATTATTTTCCTGTGGTTAAGGCTGATGAAGCATGTCCGAGCCTTTAGGTAATGCATCTTTTTGTAAGTAACCTTTCAAAAAGAAAAACTGAAAATTAAGATGAATGTGTGCAATTTGAAATGTTCATAATAACGTCCACGAAAGCAGGATAAAGCAAGTGTATGTATATGCTTGAGATTTCATTTTCAAATATCATCAATTCTGATTACCTGTTCTAGAAGCATACGTTTTGCTTGAAAACTGTGGATGTGTTTGTAAAATAACCAGTTTTTTAATAGGGGTCATAAAGCTTATGACTTTTGGTAAAATGTCAGGAACCCCGGCTCTAGGAACACCTGGTCAGTGGCAGTTACCATAGATACTCAGATATCATGTCAACACCTTTTAGGTCTGACTGCTGTGACACACACAGCGCCTGCAGCCGAATGCTGCCACCTGGCCAGTGGCCCAAATAACACTGCTTCCATATCTCAGGTTTCACTGAGACTCCACAGGTGGCCTGTTCTTCATGGGCTAGGTAACCATGAGAACATATGGTCAGTGTTACGGTAATCCTAGAAACACAAGGACGCGGGGGGTTGCACACCCTGTGCTCAGTCACTTCTGGATGCTACTACAGTATTTCAACATATGCAGGGATATCATTTCACTTATCAAGCAGAGCCAACAACATTGTAGCTACTTCCTGCTCTAACATGAATCAGAACATTGCAAACGGAAAAAGATAAACTACAATACTAATATACACTACCATTAAAAAGTTGGATTTAAAAATCATTATTTCAAACCTTTATTCAGCGAGGATATGCTATAATGATCAAAAGCAAAAGACAAAATTTTTTTGTTTAAAATAAATGCTTTCTATTCATTGAAGAATTCTGAAAAAAGGTATCATAGTTTCAACAAAAAATATTAAGCAGCACGACTGTTGATAATAACAATAAATGTTTCTTGAGCACCAAATCAGCATAGAATGATTTCAGCATTGCCATTGCAGAAATAAATTACATAAAACATTTAAATGATAATATTATTTCAAATGATTACTGTTTTTACTGTATTTGTAAACACATAATTGCAGTCTTGTTGGGTATAAAAGAAAACTCCAAATGGCAGTGTACTTTTATAAACAGAATAAACTATTGCAAATGATGTAACTGAGTCATAAACTACAGTATAAGTACTCTACAAACTACTGTGTAATTTATCTATGGGGAAAATTACAGTAATGGTTCACAGAAAAGTGCACATTGTGTGCAGAAACCAAATATATATTTAAAAAAACAACATCCAAAAAAAACTGTTTTGCTGGTTTGGAAGAACACACGGGTTAACGAACCTTCACAGAACCTTCTTCCTTTTAATGTTTTTTATTTCTGAAAACTGATCTTTGCACTCTATTGGCCTACAACACGACACATGATTAATAGCTGATTTTATTCTGTAGGGTGATGGGGCCCTTCATTGTCATGCTGGGGAAGATTGCAGGAGACGTGCTGCGTTTCCTTTTTCTCTATATAGAGATCTTCATTCCATATGCCTGTGCTTTCTGGATCATATTCGGAGGTACTGTCACAAAGACTCGCAGTATATACAGTAAGTGTATATGTAAAGATGCATGAGATAAACGTTGTGTCTGCTGCTCTCAGGTTTAGCTGAGGTGCCAAGTATGGAGACGGTTCCTGATCTGCTGTACAGCCTGTACCGTATCACCCTGGTGGACGAGTATGAGTTTGATGCCATGCTGGATGTGGATGCAGTGATGGCCTACCTGCTCTGTGGAACATTTCTGGCCCTCTCTGCTATTCTCTGTGTTAATTTACTGATTGCTCTGCTTTCTGACACCTTCCAAAGGTATTAATCATAATCATTAATTACTCATATAAACTGTTTATAAGGGGTGTAACAGTAAATGTATATGGATCGATCAAAAGACTAATGAAATGATGATGGTGATCAATGCAATGTGTATGTTGCAATATTGTAATAATATTTTAAAATTGATATATTGATTGCAGGCCCCTAAATCTAATCATATCAAAATTGTATTTCAGCATGTTTTGAGGTATCAGCAAATATTGCATCGCTGGCTAAAGGTGTGGTTACATTAGTAATATTTTGATGAGATTTATTTGGCCAAAAAAGGTCCATTGTCAATAACGTGGCAATATTTAAAGCACTGCTCACACAAAAGTCACTTTCAAACCAAACAACTCTCTAGAATTCATCTGGCAAGTGCACGTATTATACGCGACTTTAGGCTTCTTTTTTTGTAAAGTTGCATGAAAAATCCTGGTAGCGGGTTGTTTTTGGGGGCTTATTCCAAAAAATAAGGTTGCTTGTTAGGGGAATCTGACAAGCAACTTTGTTTCTTTATTTATGTTCGCCATATTCTCGAATGCATTGATTGACACTGTGTCTTTTCACAGTTAATAGCCAAGTAGTGCAATAATATAAGTGCCATAGCATAATTTGCCATATGTTCCGCCCCCTCATTGGAGAAAATCACATTCAAAAAGAAGGCATGTGACGCTGTAATCCAAGCGATGATAGAAGTAGACGTAGAGGAGTGGGATGACTTTATTTTAGCCTAATTGTTTACAATGTTTTTGTAATGTATTAATTATCACGGGCTGTAATAATAAACAAGTAGTCATATAACATTTGTAAATGCATTTGGTTCGAATAGCCTGGTATGGCAAGATGTCTTAAAATTATTTAAACTTAGACCACATTATTATTACCTTTTGACTTCATGAATGCACATACATTTATTTGTATTCATGTTTTACACATAAAACATGAATACAAATAAAGTACATGGCTGTGGAGACGGGCAGTTTCGTGGTGCTTGGTATTCTTTATAATTAATTAAAAACAAATATTGCCACATTGGTGGCTCAAGATGGTGTAATTGTTCAAATAACACATTGTTTAATCTTAATATATATATATACAAATTATAATCAAGTGTTTTTCAAGTGTTATATTTCTGTAAAGGCTAGGGACAGAAAAATTGACATTTCCATAGCATAGAATGACCCCTATATATTTTAGGCTATAGATGCACTCTCACCGGCCACTTTATTAGGTGCACCTGTTCAATTGCTTGGTAACACAAATTGCTAATCAGCCAATCACATGGCAGCAACTCAATGCATTTAGGCATCTAGATGTGATGAAGATGACTTGCTGAAGTTCAAACCGAGCATCAGAATGGGGAAGAAAGGGGATTGAAGTGACTTTGAACGTGGAAGTGTTGTTGGTGCCAGACGGACTGGGCTGAATATTTCAAAAACTGCTGATCTACTGGGATTTTCACACACAACCATCTCTATGGTTTAGAGCGGCAGTTGTGTGGACGAAAATGCCTTGTTGATGTCAGAGGTCAGAGGAGAATGGACAGACTGGTTAGAGATGATAGAAAGGCAACAGTAACTCAAATAACCACTCGTTACAACCAAGGTATGCAGAATACCATCTCTGAATGCACAACACGTCGAACCCTGAAGCAGATGAGCTACAGCAGCAGAAGACCACACCGGGTGCTGCTCCTGTCAGCTAAGAACAGGAAATGAAGATTACAATTCACACAGGCTCACCAAAATTGGACAATACAAGATTGGAAAAACGTTGCCTTGTCTGATGAGTCTTGATTTCAGCTGTGACATTCAGATGATAGGGTAAGAATTTGGCATAAAGAACATGAAAGCATGGATCCATCCTGCCTTGTCTCAACGGTTCAGGCTGGTGGTGGTGGTGTAATGGTGTGGGGGATATATTTTCTTGGCACACTTTGTACCCAATTGAGCATCGTTTAAACGCCACAGCCTACCTGAGTATTGTTGTTGACCATGTCCATCCCTTTATGACTACAGTGTACCATCTTCTGATGCTACTTCCAGCAGGATAATGCACCATGTCACAAAGCTCAAATCATCTCAGACTGGTTTCTTGAACATGACAATGAGTTCACTTTACTGAAATGGCCTCCACAGTCACCAGATCTCAATCCAATAGAGCACCTTCGGGATGTGGTGAAACGAGAGATTCACATCATGGATGTGCAGCCGGCAAATCTGCAGCAACTGTGTGATGCTATCATGTCAATATGGACTAAAATCTCTGAAGAATGTTTCCAACACCTTGTTGAAATCTATGCCACGAAGAATTAAGGAAGTTCTAATGGTAAAAGGGGGTCCAACCTGGTACTAGCAAGGTGTACCTAATAAAGTGACCAGTGATTGTATGTGGCTATGTTCCTGTTCCTGTGGCTCAGTGGTTAGAGCATTGCGTTAGCAGTGCAAAAGGTTGTGGGTTCAATTCCCAGGAAACAAATTTACTGACAAAAAAAATGTATAGCCTGAATGTAAGTCGCTTTGGATAAAAGTGTCTGCTAAATGTAAATGTTACATCTCCCCTTTGAAGCTCTTGTGTTTTTCTCCTCCTCCATCTCTCCAATTCTATTCTGCTCCGGTGTTTGGTGATGAGTTCCCACTTTTGTTGCAGTTTGCTAATTTTTGTAAAATAGCTTCTGTTTTTGCTTTTCAGATAAACAGAGTGTTTTCAGTTTAATATGTTGCAGGCTCATTTATTGGTAATAAATAATTGATAAATTATATTGATGATAATAAATCATCAAAAAATATTGGGCTTGTTTTGGGCTTATTTGTCTCGTGAGAGTTGGCCACAGTGCCCATAACGTTTATAATGCTTTTTATCCTTTTGGCCATGATACTGTAAATGTGTTCACTGTACTGAAACCACCTGGGTAGAATTGTCATTTTTGTGTCAACTATTCCTTTAACTCTTACGTTCAATAACATTTGTGTTTACAGGGTCCATGACAATGCACTGGCCAATGCGGTGATGCAACAAGCTGCTATCATTCTGCAAATAGATGAATCCATGCCTTTTCTGAGACGTTGCTATGACAACGAGTACATCCACCAGCATTGTGCCCCGCTTGGAGAATTCTATGATGAGGATGTCACCACTAACCCAGAACAACATGCGGAGATGAAGAAGCTCACAGAACAGATCAAGGTTTCTACATTAACAACAACCGCATGTTGTATTTCTCATGCTTTTTGTTAAATCTCAGAATAACTGCTAGTTTGTATGTTCTACAGGATACTTTAGATAAACATCTGAACATCCAAAGAGAGAAACAGCAAAAGCAGGACACTTTGTGGCATTTAGTGAGGCAAGAATAATTGCACAGGACTCTGGTGTACGCGCAACTACAATACAATTTTGTCCATCATATCGATGGTATCATGATAGAGTGATTCTGAAATAGCCTACTCTATTCATTGCCAGACAATTTGATCTTCGATATATCTTGATGTAGACCTATGTGTAACAGAAGAGGCAAAAAAGTGTTTGTTCACAGTATTTGTACTTATTCAAGACATTGTGATGTCTGTTTCAAAAACTGACCACTGAGATGATGAACCTGTCTTGCAAAGTGCACAGTGCCTGAAAACATAACATTTCTGGACTTCTGGAAATAATAGAAATACATAAATACACAAATAATCTGACACAGTGCCAGAAAACATAACATTTCTGGGCTTCTGGACATAATATAAATACATAAACAAATAATGAATGTGAAAAATAAATAAATACACATTTCATAGATACATACAGTGTGCAAAATCCATAAAAATCGTCTCTACTGCTTTTTGATATAGATCAAAAGATCGGTGTCCTGCGCTGGACACCGGACAGGGGGCTTAAAATCCAGACTGTCCGGCCAAAATCCGGACGTATGGCCACCCTAGTTGGAAAGGACTTCATAATTTTGCAACCTTACTGTAACACTATTTGCGTCTTTGCAATTTAAAGTGGCTTTATTTTAAGATTAAGATTTTAGTTATAAAATGTGAAACAAGATCTTTAAGTCTCTTTTATTTAATCATGTTTCATGAGCTGCAAATCAGCATATTGGAATGATTTCTGACTGGATTAATGATGCTGAAAATCCAGCTTTGCATCACTGGAAGAAATTACATTTTAAAATACATTCAAATACAAAACAGTTATTTTAAATTGTAACAATTTTTAATAGTTTTACTGTTTTGATCAAATAAAAGCAGCCCTATAAGAGACTTCATTCAAAAACAACGATTTAAAATGTTTGACCAATATTTTGTGAAACACAAAAAAGTAGTCATTACTTGTGAGTCATCTACAGAATGATAATTAGGCTATTAATTATTTATCAGTTACAGATAATTGGGCCGATAATCTCCACTTCTGTAAAGCTCTTCAATCTGTGATCAGATTAAAAAAATGCGAAGTCATGCGAAGATTGATAATCACTAAGAACTGTTGTGGAATGAAAATTTGCTGCATTAACGATTCTTCAAAAATCTACTAACGTTAAGATTCAAAGCCTTCACACCTTAAAATCCAGCCTATGTAGGGCGCTTACTAGAGAAATAACAGCATACAGGGTTGGGAGGGACAATTTCATTATTACGTGAGTAATTCTCACATGTTGTGAGAGGAAGTGGCTATTGTTGTGGCTTGTCACCAGGGCAACAACAGGGACACTTTTCCATTGCCATTAGTCAGCAGAAAAGTTTCCCAGTTCTTTGACGGAAGCAGAACGCGCGGCTGATTTCCGCTTCCCTCTCTGCTGCTTCTGCCGCTGCTGCTGGACACTGAAGGAAAGATGGCGGCGGCCGAGACCGATCGTGATGCACCGTCCGCTCTGTGTAGCGAATTCCTCAATTTCTCCGCAAAGGACACCGCTGCGGTAGGCGACAGTTGCATAAAGACTCTGTAAAATGTCTCTTCTGATGAATTGTATGTATTTGTTTGCAGTAATCGATGTGTCGGTGATGTATTTTCCGTTTTTCTCGCTCCTCGTCTCGGGTTGTTTTGCTCAGTGTCGTTCTGCTAACGCGCTAACAGCTAGCCTGTGAGATTTCCACACGTCAAGCTCCAAAACACACACACTTGACTCTCCGTTTACGCGAATATTTCTTTAATATAGCTGCGAGTGAAACCTTCTGTCGTTTCTCGCGTTTTGGGTTTAACCTGTGGCTTTGTTGACAGTTTAAAGAGATCTGTCAAGAGTTGGATAAAAACAACTGGCTGCTTTGTTCATCGTTTTTACGTCATGTAGTTTACTGTGTATTTAGCATTGCCTCACAAACAGCTCTTTTAACAGTGCTACAATTGATTTAAGCTAGCAAACAGTAATACACAGCTTGGGAATATGTTTAGTTCTTCTGCGTTCCTTTAAAAACATTAATGTAAGCTGTATTTCTGGTTTCTTTGCATAGCAGGTTTTGAAGAATGTTGTGGTTTACAAACTAAACATTAATTGTATTGCCCAGTTACATGTTTTTCATTTTGTAAATTGGCTAACCCGATATATTTACATGCCACATCTATCTCAAAAACACAAACGGGGTTTGTTTTTACAAAGCAGCTCAGATGGTGGTTATGTCAAACCACATGCAAGACCTCACTTTGCTGCGGTTTGTGTTGTCTGATAGACCAAAAGACAGCACTGCACATTATCCTGGGTATTAAGACTATATTAAACACCATGTGCATGAAAAACACAGGTCACTTTAGGTCTGTGCTGATGAAACTACAAATCTCAATCAACTCTTGCATGTTGAATTGGCTGAAAACAGATGCTGGATTGTTTGGCTATACACTCTAGCACTAAATCCAGGTTATTAGGTCGAGACAGTCGCGAAGACTGCCAAGTTCCATTTACTGTGCATACTTAAACCACAATGTTTCCTTCTAGAATGTGACTGTGGCACGTACATGCTGTTGGACATAATCTAGGTTTACAGTATTTCCTTTCGGAAACATGCTCTTCAGAGTTGTACACTGTTCTTACAAAACCCCGTGAGCTTCCTATGACTATTTTCTAGGGCAGCATCTTAACTAATATGATCACTCTATATTTATAAGGAGAAAGAAAAAAAAAGTTAATGCTGTCTGAGTTCATTCTGGGATATTTGATACTGTCATAAGATTTGTCTTTTGAAGTTATTATTTTATTTATTTAATGCACCATAATCAAAGGCTATGTTTTCTTTGTCATGGTTATTAAATAATTAAGCACTTTTAGAGCAAAAGCTATTTTCCCCCCAAAACTATACTACCTAAGTTTGTGGTAAGATTATTTATAGCAACAACTTGTTTTTGAAAGAAGTCTATTATGCTCACCAAGGCTGCATTTGATCAGAAATACAATAAGAACAGTAATATTGCAATTATTAAAATTGAAAAGCTGTTAATCCAGTCTTCAGTGTCACATGATCCTTCAGAAATCATTCTAATATGCCGATTTGCTGCCTAACAAACATTCCTCCTTATTCTATTATTATAATATTTTTGTTGTAAACAGCGTACGTTTATTATTATTCATAATTATTTGATTAATCAAACAATTCTCAAAAGAACAATTGATTTGAAATGTATAACATTTTAAGTCCTTACTCTCACTTTTGACTGATTTAATGCATTCTTGTTAAATAAATGTATTCAAACTTTTAAATGGGCATTTATGTTTATATATATATACACACACACACACACACACACAAACATATGAGATTACATAAAGTTGTGAGGTCTTGGCAGCTATTAACAACTAAACTCCACTTGCCTTGATTTAAAAAATAAATCTAATTTAAGGGATACATAATGAGAAGGTTGATGCCTGAACTTTTTTTCTGACACGTAAATGTTGAAAAGGAGAAAAACAAGTGATGAATTTGTTTACCATTTAATTATCTGGTAATAATTAGTAACACACGGTTATGTAACTAATGTGTGTATTTAATATTATTTTCCCATCCTTTTTTGTTTACCCACAAAAATACTGTTATTGTGAAGTAAGGATTTGGTCATACCACACACCTCTAGTATAATCTTTGTCATTGTTCAGCTTAGTACTTGCAAGGAAATGAACTTGTTCACTTGAAAAAAATGTTTTAGAAAATGACCATGTTCCAGGCCATGTGAATATAAAAAAAGCAGTGTAATCAAAGACTGGCCACCTGACCACTAGTGTTCTTTTTCAAGCCTGACCTTTGTTCACCTGACTTTGCCAATTACGGTTTTACTTTTTATTTTTTTACTCTGCCTGCTTTTGCTCTGTAGCACTGATTAGCAGATAATAATACTAATAATATATATATACATTTTTTTTGTGTGTGTCTAATATTTTGCCCATCTGTCCATAGAAATGGCTGCAGGTGAGCAACCTACCCAAAGAGGTGTACCAGCACTTGGCATGTTACGTCCCCAAGATCTACTGCCTGGGCCCCAACCTGAACCCTCAGAATGAGGACCTGCTGGCTCAGCTGCTGCTTCAGAGCCCGCTGGAGTGGTACCTGTGCGGGGAAGAGCCGTCCGTGGGATTGGCCAAGCTGGAACAGAACAACCAGCCCTCACAGCTCTGTGGCCATGTGTTTAAAGTGGGAGAGCCTACGTACTCCTGCAGGTACAATGTCAATACTAGGGCTGGGTATTGAGTTCGGTACTTTTTAGGCACCGACCGAATTGCATCGATACCATCGAGTATCGAAAAACGTCTTGTCGTTCGGTACCAAATTTCGATACCTTAGGGGTTAACCTCGTCAACGGTTTTGTTTCCTAATGTTATACACTGAAGCGCGTGTGACGCTCGCAGTGATTTCAGCGTCTGCCGTCTAGATGAGGACATAATGTCATACTATGTCATGACATACTTTTGCAGCTTAATAATAACAGATTGACATGTAATGACCTACTTTTGATTAATTAATCCAAACAATACATAAACAACATCTCCAGAACTGCTCTGAGAGTCACGTCACGGGCATTTTACTGTTTAATTTGAGTAAAACCTGTGGCATATCATATACACAGAAATGTAAAGGTATTCAAGGCAAAATAAAAGTTCGGTTAAACTTGAAAGACACTGCAGCAGAAATATATAATTATTGTTCAGCAGAATGTACATACTGCTACTTTTAAAACTTTATTTTAAGTAATGATGACACAACATTTCTTCCATGTTTTAATTGTAATAATAAACCCCTTTTGTTTGCTTAGAAAAAATAAATGCAATTAATGTTTTATCCCTTCATTTGAAAACTAGATACAGAACACAGAATTTCTGAGGAAAAAGAAAACATTTCATAAGCCTATTTTAAGAATAAATTTAAATAAACTAAGCTATTTTTATTTTTTCAAATAATTAGACATACTACTACAGAATTTAATAATAAAACATATGGTGAAAGAAAAGAAAACACCCACTTATGAAAGTGGATAAAGATTTTTAATTTCTTGAAGTCTTTAACAACCTAGAATAAATGAATAGAAATTATGATTCAGTTATGCATTTTAAAACGAACACGCGCTAGTGTAAACAGATGTGTAAACTGAAAACTATTAGAACTTTATTCAAACTATTTGGACTGATTTATTGTTGGATATATTTTGTTTCTTTGTGCAGGAGATCAAGAGATGAGGCTAGGAGTCTGTATACATGTCAACAAGCTGAAAAAATAAAACCTACATTTTTCAGAATGTAATCTTATTAAAACTGATTTCATAAAATTGGTATCGAAAAAGTATAGTTCAGGAACCATATCGGTACTGACATTTTTTGAGCGATACCCAGCCCTAGTCAATAATGAATCATCTCTTTCTGATCCACCCAAAGAGAGGTGTTGATTCTCATCTAGACTGCATTCACAATGATTCTCAGTTCATTTGATTTCAGAAAGCAATAAAGACAAGACATCGTGACATCGTTCCAAAATGTTGTGAGCTGCTTTCTGTCAGATGATTTAGTATGTCTTGGACCCAGTCGAAATTTGTTTGTTTTTTGAAAGAAGTCTCTGATGCTCACTAAAGCTGCAATTTATTTTGTTCAAAGTACAGAAATGCTATTACCATTTAAAATAACTGTTTTCCAATATAATATATTTTAAAATTGAACCAGAATTTTCAGCATCATTACTCTAATCTTCAGAAATGTTGTTTTATTGTGCTTTCTATTCATGAAAAATATATATAATGTTTTGCACAAAAATATTAATAGGTAAAAGCTAATATTAAGAACCAATAGTAATAATGGCATCACAATTGAATAATGACAATTGAGCAGCAAGTCAGCATATTAGAATGATTTCTGAAGGGTTATGTGACACCGGAGACTGAAGAGTAAATTCAGCTTTGGAACAAAAAGCATAGAAATAGCATTCTAACTGTTTTCTATTTGAATATGTATAATTTGAAATTGTAATATTTTACAGTTTTTTTATGAAATAAAATGCAGAGTTTGGTGAGCATAAGAGACATACAAATAATTTTTTTCCAAACTTCACTGGTAGTTTATGTCACAGTTGAATATATATATATTATATATATATATTTTTTACATTTATTAGTATTTTGTTTTCTCCATACAAGTCTTAAGCCAGTTTAACAGCATGTATGCTGTTGAAGTTGTTGTACCGTCTGACCTGGGATGCTGTGGGTCAGTGTGTTCCCACAGACATGGAAGTCTTGGCTGAATTAGGTCAGGTTGGTGTGAGGTTAAGTCCTTTAGGCAAGATCACTGTAAGCCAGTTAAGAGGCCGGAGGTGACTGGAGCATGTACTGTTCTGCTCCATTTCTTCGAGAAACAAATAAAAGGGCTCACACATATCCCAAATACTTTATCATGCTGGTGTTATGAGATTAGAATCTGATCTGGCTGATGTGAATGGTATGTGAAATATATCTTGCATCCTAAGTATTTGTGTTCATTTTCAATCCTGTCATGTAATGTGGCACTGGCTCGGACTCAAACCCTAGTTCTCTCCCTAGTTCTTTTTTGGTGTTTGCTCTGAGATGGCTTTATTTTAATTGGAGGAATCATTAGCTCTCTAAATGTGTAAGCCTAAAATCAATTTTAAGCAACAGTAATTGAGGAAACAAATCATGATTCATGTGTAACTTTCTTGCTATTTTATAATTTTTCTTTCTAAATTTGCAAACAACTGAAACCACCCACAAAAATTATGAAAGGCTGTGTGGAAAGCCCTTGTATGGAGATAAATCAAATTGAGCTGTGTTTTTCACTTAAGTGAACACAAATAACTTTTACCAGTAACAAACAATATAAACCATATTATTTAGGAAACATCTTATTTTTACCAAAACATTAAAAAAATTTTTTAAAGCATGTAAAATGTCATGCTGAGATTTCTGAGAACATTTTCACAAAAATATGGTGTACAAATGGAGAATTTCTTATGTTTTAGCATAAAAGTGAAAGGACAAATGTATCTTTGTAAAATTTCACAATGTTATTACAGTGTGTTACTGCTTCCGCGCTGCATTGTACAGTCGACGTTAGATGGCTCCGCTCAATTTGTGCTTTAATATACTTTTTACGTATTTTACTTTCTTTTTACACGCATAACGCCTGCACTATTTATATACGAATCAAGAACACTTTTGGACATTGGACACCACTGCACTAACCTGCTTCAGGACACTTTATCCACGGATCCAGCGTTATTGGAGATACTTCGGACCGAAGTTAACAAAGGCCGCCTCAATAATCCCAGGCGGCGAAGGAAACACCGCGGAGACGCGCTGGAATACGAACAGACTGAGGAAAAGGGCACACAGTCCTCCTCTACCGAGTATTCTGCTCGCTAATGTACAATCCTTGGAGAATAAGATGGACGATCTTAGAGCCAGGATTAGTTTCAACGGGACATCAGAGACTGTAACATTCTCTGTCTGACCGAAACATGGCTCACTCCTTCGGTCCCGGACAACGCTGTAACGCCGCCTGATAACTTTTCTGTTTTACGGATGGACAGAACAGCCGAGGCTGGAAAACCAAGGGTGGTGGAGTGTGTTTCATGATCAACAAGACATGGTGTGACCCCAGGAATATCTCCATTCTGTCGCGTTCCTGCTCGGCTCATCTGGAACATCTCTCCATTATCTGCCGCCCATTCTACCTCCCCGGAGTTTACATCGATCATCATCACTGCCGATATATACCACCACAAGCAGATACTAGCGTGGCTTTGTCCTCACTTCACGACGAGCTCAGCGGCTATATCAACAAGCACCCTGACGCTGCCTCCATCATAGCTGGAGACTTTAACAAGGCCAACCTCAAAAAGTCATGCCAAACTTTCACCAACATATATCCTGTCCAACCAGAGGACAGAATACACTGGATCATTGCTACACCCAGTTTAAGAATGCCTACAAAGCTCGCTCGCCGGCTTTGGCAAATCAGACCGCCATATTTCTCACACCGAATATAAACAACGGATCGCTCAGAGACCGGTGGAGAGGAAGTGACGCTGGTCCGCCCACTCGAAGTTATGCTACAGGCGTCTCTTGATGACGCCGACTGGGACATGTTCCGGGCGAAGTTCAACTGACGCCAGCGAATTCACGGATGTAGCAGTAAGCTTCAGTAAACACGCTAACCGAGCAAGCCACGAAACAGTAACTATAAGGACATTCTCCAATCAGAAACCGTGGGTGGACAGATCTATTCGTGATGCGGTTAACCATCGCACTGCCGCATACAATGCCGGTCTTTGTCGGGGAACATGAGCGAATACAAAACAGCGTGTTATGCTCTCCGGCGTGCAATAAGAGCCGCTAAACGCCGGTACAGGGAGAGAATTGAGTCACATTTCCAGCTCAATGACTCGGCGCGATGTGGCAGGGACTGAAGACCATCTGTTCCTCTGGAAATAACTCTTCCGCGGAGGTGAGAGCAGATCCGTTGCTGGCGAGGAGCTAAACACTTTCACGGTCGCTTTGAATGTAACGTTAATGGCGCGCGATCCTGCCGATCAGCACGCCAGAAAGCAGCAGACAGAGCAGCAATGTTTGTGCTATCACCTTTTCAGAGGATGACGCTCGAGGGAACTAAAGAGAGTGAACGTCCAGGAAAGCAGCAGGACCTGATGGGATTACTGGCCGCGTTCTGAGGTCCTGTGCTGATCAGCTTGCTGGTTTGTTTACTTCCATCTTTAATGAGTCCCTTGCTACCTCTGTTGTTCCCACCTCCTTTAAAAAATCTGTCATAATCCCTGTGCCTAAGAACAGTAAACCCTCTTGCCTGAATGACTACCGTCCAGTTGCCCTCACATCGACAGTCATGAAGGTTTTTGAGAGACTCTTAAAGAAACACATTTGCTCCTCCATCCCTGCTACCTTGGACCCTCTTCAGTTTGCCTATCGGCCAAATAGGTCTACTGATGATGCCATCTCCCAGGTACTGCACTCCTCCCTCACTCACATCGACAGCAAGAATGGCAACTATGTCAGGCTGCTATTCATCGACTATAGCTCAGCTTTCAACACTATAGTCCCCACCAAGCTAGCTGTCAAACTATCAGACCTCGGCCTAAACACTTCACTCTGTGACTGGATCCAAGATTTCCTCACCGCCAGACCACAAGTGGTGAAAGTCGGCCAGTTCACCTCCAACTCCATCACCCTGAATGTAGGAGCCCCACAGGGCTGTGTCCTGAGCCCCTGCTATACTCTCTACACCCACGACTGCGTGTCCTCACACAGCTCCACTTCCATTGTTAAATTTGCTGACGATACTGTGGTTCTGGGCCTCGTTTCCAACAATGATGAGGCCGCATACTTGGATGAGGTGGAGAGACTTACATCATGGTGCCAGGACAACTGTCTCTCTCTGAACGTGAGCAAAACCAAAGAGCTGATTGTAGACTTCAGGAAGAGACAGCAGCAGCCCTACACTCCTCTTATGATCAGCGGGACCCTGTGGAGAGGGTGAGCAGCTTCAAGTACCTCGTGTAAACATCTCCGAGGACCTGACATGGACTGCACACATCCAAACACAGGTCAAGAAAGCCAGGCAAAGGCTGTACCATCTCGCTGAGGAAATTCAGGGTCTCACCAGTTATCCTGAAAACTTTCTATTCAGGGGCCATAGAAAGTGTACTGACTCAGTGCATCTCAGTGTGGTATAATAATGCCACAAACCAGGACTGCAAAGCTCTGCAGAGAGTCGTGCGCTTAGCTGAGCGCATCTCAGGGTCTGCTCTTCCCTCTCTGCAGGACATCTACCTCAAACGTTGCAAAAGCAGAACTGCAAAAATCATCAAGGACTCGAATCACCCCGGTAACCACCTTTTCATTTTACTGCCATCTGGCAGGCGCTACAGGAGCATGTTGGCTAAAACTGAAAGACTGCGGAGGAGTTTCTTCCCTCAGGCCATCAGGCTCCTAAACTCAGTCTCATAACAGCATAACATCCACAGGACTCAATTTAATAAACTGTAATCACAACCATTATTCCCCATCATCCACACTGCTGCTATGTGTACATTCCCGGTACAACCTATTTGCACATTCTCTTGCACTGCACACTTTATCTCATTGCACATCTTACCCCTTATTTTATTTCATTATTTGTTTCTTATTTAATTCTCACAATATTTGTATATATATATACTCTCTCGTGTTTTTTGTTTCATAGTTTTTTATTGCTTTTATGTTATTTTTTTTATTTTATTATCATGTTTTATTTTCTTTCTTGCACTTTCCATTGAGCGGACCTGTCCCGACTAACATTTCACTACCTATTATACCCTGTATGATTGTGTATGTGACAAATAATAAAGAACCTTGAACCTTGAACCTTGAACCTTGAATAAAAGTTTTCCATCAGGTTACATATTGATTATTAATCATTCAAGCCCCTTTACATAAATGACCGTCAAATCTTGTATTAAAAGCATAGTGGGCTACTAGCCATTAGTGTTCACGGATCTGCACTTTTTCAAATTTCCAGCGGAAATAATAAAACGTCTGGCCTGGGTACCATTTAAGATACTAATTTCATCATGATACAATTTGGGACACACTCATTTTAATTTGAATACTATTTAAGCCTTGTAGTATGAATTGGGACACAGCAACAGAGTCATTCGCTTGAAGTGAATACTGGGATTTCTTTATATGTGAATGCATGCCATGCTGCCTTAGAGTTGGGCCAAAATGAGGTATCAAAACAGCAGCATAATGGAGCAGCATTCATCTGTAAATGTCTCTGTGCTACCTAAAAATGGCTTAATTGTAGGCAGCTCACTGAGTTTTTTTAAAGCTGCAGTTCTACTCTAAGTAATTCACATTTTATATTTTTCATTTTCAGGGAGTGTGCGGCTGATCCGACCTGCGTGCTGTGTATGCAGTGCTTCTTAGGCAGTGTTCACAAAGAGCATCGCTACAGGGTAAGAGGAAACCGAGACATACAAAGTAGTCTGTAACAGCATGTTGGTGTAACAGCTCTGCAGAGAAAGTGTCAAATACCAAAAATCACTTTCACAGACTTTTACATTAAATGTTCCCTCCTGGTGGAATGACCTGCCCAACACAATCCGAGCAGCTGAGTCCTTAGCCATCTTCAAGAATCCGCTAAAAACAGATCTCTCCCATCTTTATTTGACCCTCTAACTCTAGCACTCTATTCAAATTATATTCTTTAAAAAACGCCCCTTTTGTGACTTGCACTCTATTCATTTACTAAAGGTGCGTTCACACCAGACGCGAATGAAGCATTACGTGCAAATGATTTACATGTTAAGTCAATGCAAAGACGCGATAGACAATCCTGTGGCGCTATTCGCGAATAGCGCGAGTTGAAAAATCTGAACTTTGGCGGATATTCGCACCGCGTTAACCAATCAGGAGCTTGATCTAGCAGTGACGTCATTACGAGCGGAGGCAGAAACAATGGAGGACAAAGTAATTGTGGTTGTATGTGGGTACCCGGAGCTGTATATACATCTTAGTACTTTTACAAAAACAGCAATAAATTTTGCAACGAGACTGGAGCTGCCTGGCAGAAGCCCCTCCCATGACGCGTATTTGCGTCTGTTGTGTAGTGAATTTCACGCGCAAATGGCACAAATTTCATGTGCAAATTGCGCGAATTTCACGCACGAATGAAGCGAGTAAACACAAAATGTTCAAGCATCCAACTACGCGCGAATAACACGATTTATTCACATCTGGTGTGAACGCACCTTAACTGCTTACACTAGCTTCTCTATTGTTTTTGTAGTCTATCTATTTTCTTTTTCTTTTTATTTATTACACAATTAACAAAAAGCAAACTATTTACAAACCAGCTTGCTCTATTCTTTTAGTATTCTATCTGTTTTCTTTTTATTTATTATATAAAACAAATCAAACAATTGATATGGGTACTGCATTAGGCTAACTGAGACTTTCCTTGCTCTTTTGTTGATTTTGATTGCTTCCATTGTCCTCGTTTGTAAGTCGTTTTGGATAAAAGCGTCTGCTAAATGACTAAATGTTAGTGTACCAAGTGTTGGGTCAGTCCCATTTGGAGCAGTAGAAACTGGCTGCCCTAGTGCCACATGGACCCTGACTTCTCCCTAACTAAAAAAAATCCTGTTTACATTTGTCCATCCAAACTTAGTCCGACAAGTCGTTATGGCTCAACCAAAATGATAGTTCATACTTTTTCAGCTGTGACTCATGGTGCACATCTTTGTAAAGGTTACAGGAAAGATGAAGCTGTTGCATTTGTGAAGATCAAACAGCCAGTCTATCTAAATGAACAGCCTGTTTCTAGTTTAAGTGCTGTTTCAGTTTTACCTCTAACTCAGATTTTTGTAACTGCTTTGTTTGAAACGTTGTTGACTTATACAATAAAAATGTTTAAGAAAATCATAAAGGTTGTTGCAAAAATGGCTGGAAAAGTCAGTTCTGAGTTTCTTTGTGGCTTTATTGGCTCATAAAGTGTGATCAAGAGGGGAAAAAAACCTGAGATCTACCAAACTGAAGTAAAATGCTGTTCCTGTGGCTCAGTGGTAGAGCATTGCGTTAGCAGCGCAAAAGGCTGTGGGTTCAATTCCCAGGGAACACACATACTGACTAAAAATATATAATGCTCTGTAAGTCGCTTTGAATAAATGCATAAATGCAAATGCAATTTGGTGCAGTTGCTAATATTAATATAGCCAAAAAGTAAGATAAACTTTGATAGATATAGGTTGAGATTTTTATAACAGTATAGTAGACTACTGACAAAAATGCAGAGTTATAATAATGCTTACTAAGATGATATGCTTATGATCAAGGCTCTGTATTTTTTATTGTGGTGGCAAAATATATAATGCAATACAATAAAAAGAGATGAACAAATAAACATTACTCAAAAGTCTGTCATATTTGATGCTCACAATTTAACATTATTTTTCTAAAAATAATATGGATACTCAAGTAAGTTGCTTCAGTCCAGTAAGTGTCCATATATTTGTAACAATATAACAATTATTCTTACCTTGATCATTAATAGTCCCTAGAAATTTGTGTGTAAAATGTCAGGCAATAATGTTTGGCTTCATAGGGTTATGTGTATAGTGTGTCCCAAAATGTGTGGTGTCTCTGTGATTTAACCCTCATAGCACGTGCAAGAAAGTGTTTGTTTTAAGGAACACTAGATCAGACAGTCATGTGTCTCTTGACTAATGACTTGATGACAATGACAGGTCTATTATTTCTAAGATACAGATAAAAGAGACTTGAGATCAACTCGGAGCCGTCATGTGCTGCTGTCTTTGAGTAAGTGGCTCTTTGTGCTCTCTGTAGATGACCACCTCAGGAGGAGGAGGCTTCTGCGACTGCGGCGACACAGAGGCCTGGAAGAAGGGCCCTTACTGTCAAAAACACGAGCCCAATATCAGTGGCTCCTCCCAGAAGGTGAGACACCTCTGACACAGAATCAACAAGAGGAATGGGAAAGATGAGGAATTGAATGATTCTGGTTTAAATGCAGCTGATTCTAAATACTTCATTCTCAACCCTACTTGGCAGTACCACACAAATACTTCAGCATGATGTCATATTCATAGGCACAACATTACAGCTTATTAACTAGATCTTGAGGATTATTAGAGCAATATATGGGTTAAATTGGAAACAAACCCTTGTGTTCCCTGTTTTGTTTGGCAGGATCTGTTGGCTAATCTGTCTGATGAGATGATCGCTCGCACATATAATGTTTTCTCCATCATCCTCAAATATGCTGTGGACATACTCACCTGGGAAAAAGAGGACGAGCTGCCTGAAGGCCTTGAGCCCCCGTAAGACCCATTAGCACTCATACCATGACTCCTAACCATCTTTAGCGTTTCGAAGAAGGGATACATATTAGCTGTTTGTGGTTATTTTTGACCAGGAACAGTAAGAGTGTAACTTTATTTAATTAAATGACATACAACGGATTGCCCTGAAGTACTATCATTAGTTAATCAAATTACGTCTTTTGGGATTTAAGGTCATGTAGCTCTTTAGATTTTGTGTACAGTTCTTTATTTAACATTATTTAAGCAATTACACAATTTTTTGGAACTAAAATGTAAACTTCTTTCTCTTGAAACAACGAAAATGTTGAATTTATCATTTATTTTGGCCAAATTGCTGCCATCTGGCAAAGAAAGGAAAAATAAATGACACTAATTTCCAATAGACAACTTTTTCCATCAGTTTTGTCAGCCAATACAGTCAGGGGTACATTTTATGATTGCTTTTAATTACTGCTTGTAATCTGAATTTCAAGTAATGTAATTACTGTAACTTGCTTGTTTTGTTCTCAAGGGCGCAGACACGTACTACTGCATGCTGTTCAATGATGAGGTCCACACATACGAGCAGGTCATCTATACACTGCAGAAAGCTGTGAACTGCACTCAGAAAGAGGCCGTCAGTTTCGCCACTGTCGTGGACCGAGATGTAAGTAGGGATGGGTACCGAAACTCGGTATTAAATCAGTCCCAGGGGCTAAATTATGAAAAACCGGGAGTATCGATAAACTCTGACGTTAACGGTTCTGCTGTCGGTACTGGAGAAATTAACAAAACACACATACATTTATTGTTGCTATATATACACATTATTTAGCAAATTCTATCTCACCAGAGCTGCCAGCTGTTTTTATATGCAATAATATTCAATAATTTGTCTATGATGCATATTCGCAATTCAGAAGCAAGATCGCGCTCACGCGGAGGAGCTTCAGCACGCGCAACATGAAAGCCCTTTTTAATCATGATAGAAGAACGAATTATTCAAACATCTGCTTACATTTTAGGCCTGTGACTGCTAATTAAATTGATTAAAAAACAAATTATTCTAAGGATTATAGCCGTGTTTCTTCTAGCACAACTTTTACTTCCCTTCACATCGGTGCGCATTCGTTCCTCCCTAAACAAAACGTAACGTCAGAATCAGCTCAATCGGTGATTGTTGTAAAATGCTGTCTTTACTGTTGCTAAATTGCTGGACATGTTTGATAATAAAACGTTGAAAGCACAATCCACACGAGAGACGCTGTTCCCCAGGCTGAAGTTGTGTGTGTGTGTGTGTGTGTGTGTGTGTGTCGTGCGTGCACGCCTGCTTGGAGTGCTCCAAAACAGACAAGCAAATTATACTTTGAGCTTTGGGCATGTCGAAACGATCAAATACACACAAAATATGTCAAAATGGCCAGCTTGGAGAGTATTCACTTAAACACAGTTCGTCTTAAGTGGACGAGAACAGTTGGGAGAAAATCCGATGCATGTCAATATATTGTCTTAAAGTGACAGACTGGCTCTTGGGACATCAAAATCACTCATAGCTCTTAATCTGTATAACGTTATAGTTTTAATAAGCGTCAATCTATCAACACATACAGTGAAAACTATGCAGTGTTCATTTACAATTGATTACTTTTAGATTTATTTTGTAGGTTATTACTTACCTGAACTGTAATATTAGTAGACCTTCATGGAAAAATGAAAGCACTGTTTATTTCATTTGTTTTATTGTATTTGTTCGTTTGTTTTACTTTGTTTCTTTGCTCATGTTCTAACTGTATCTTATCTTATGTATAAACACTAAAATGCCTGCACACTGGTGAATTTACAAATTGATGTTTTATATTCATTTATATATTTATTTAACATTTCAGAATACAAAGCAATGTTAATTTCGTTCCTAATTTATCATATATATATAAATAAAAAGTACAGATAAGAATACCGTTAAAGTACCGGATCAATAAGCAGTATTGGTAAGAGAAGCAATGCCGTTAAAAGCTTTACATTACCCATCCCTAGATGCACATTCACCTGCTGTTAGTTCCACAGTGCCAAGATTTAGGCTTATGGTTTACCGCAGCTTGTTCTTGCGTTTGTTCATTGATTACTTCTGTTCGCTGTATTCAGGGCAGGAAGTCTGTTCGCTTTGGGGACTTCCAGTTTTGTGAGCAGGCCAAATCTGTTATTGTGGTGAGTCCTGAACAATCACAAATCCCATCCGCTTGCCTCAGATGTGTAAAGCAATTTGTTTTTTTGCTCTTTTCTGAAAGCTCGGATTAACTTGGACATTCATTTAAGTTTTATGGAGAAATGCTCCCCAATTTGCATATAGCATTTTCAGCATCAGGTAATGATGCATAGTTCACAAACAAGATTGTTAGTTATGTTTAGTTATACAAACATCACTTTTACCTATTATCATTATTGCCATAAATATCAAACCTTGGTTTCTTGCATGTCCTCGCATTGTTATGCTACATACATGTGACTTAAAGTATCTAATGTATGTAGCATAACTACATGTGGGGGCAACCTTTCAGAGATTAATGCATCATTAATATGTTTGTCTAAATGTAGTTTGTTTGTTTGAACACATGTTTTGCAGAGGAACACGAGTCGGCAGACGAAACCCCTGCGGGTTGAAGTCATGCACTCCTCTGTAGTGGCTCATCAGTGTTTTGCGCTCAAAGCTCTCACCTGGCTCGGCCAAATCATCAGATACTCAGGTCAGTTTCTGCATCTTTCTCTCACTTTCTTTCTTTTTCTGCCTCTCCTTTGAATTCTTTAATTTCAAGCTCTTTTGGAAAAGCCAATGTTCTGCAAAGCCAAATTCTTTTCCATTTAGCAGGTGCAATAAATTAGGCTTTATGGTTGGTCATTTTGTTATTTTGCAATGGATCCAGTAATTGAGTTTACCAAATGCTACCACCAGTTTTTGGAGTTTAAATGGGTGATGACTTGTTGTTTATTACTATTTTAATGTGTATCCTGAAGTTCACTTATGTTAACAATTTATTTATTTTTCCCACCAAAAACGTGGAAAAACAATTTTCAACCCTCATCCTGACCTTCTGTCTGAAATGATCCCCTTTTAACAGACGGTTCCTTTAAAGCACTGTTATGATTGGATAACATCATTACATGAAACACTATCCGTGCCCCCTCGATGTTGCACACGTGGAAGTGTTTTCCAAATGAAACTGCCATTTAGAGACAAAGCGTTATGAAATCGTTTGCAAGGACGTTTTAATCTATGAAACTTGCAGGATGTTTTAAGTCCTCTTATGTCAAAAGATCAAGGCAAATTTGATTTCTTATGTCATGTCCTCTTTAATGTAGCAGTGTGCCTTGTGTCAGTGTTTGTGAAGAATCAGTGCCTGAGTTTGTTGCTGTTCCTATCAGATGCTCTGAGGAGGATCCTGTGTCAGGTGGGTCTGCAGCGAGGACCGGAGGGAGAGAACTCTTCTCTGGTGGACACACTCATGCTCTGTGACTCCAAGATGTGGAAAGGTGAATGAATGTGCTGACATCAGCTCTACTGAGATACTGCAGCATTGGAGAAACACAGCCCAGTGAATGTCATGAAAGCGTGTTCAGATCACACTTTACCCCAAAATCAAAAGAAAAACAGATTAAGATTTTTAGCGTTCTAGGAAAATGAAGCAAGTGAAATTTATTTGCATTTCATGGCAAGACTGATTTCCGTCCAAGTCTCATTAATGTCATCTTTGTACGTTGTATATTTTTATTCACATTATTTTTAGCTGTCTCTTTCCATTTTCAGTGTTCTTGTTACACATTACATATACTTACTACTGTATTGTAAACTATATATAATTAAAGCAACTAACATTTTAGAAAGTACATGTTGTTAATTAATATTGATCAGTACTTAACGATATACTTAAATGTATTATATACTTTAAAGTGAAGTGTAACCATAATTTCTTGTTTGATTCTGGAAAATGTTGTTAATGGGTTTTGTGAGATTCACCCAGATAAATTCTAATCCAAGTATCTAATCTTGTGTTTCCTGCAGGAGCGAGAAATGTTTACCACCAGCTCTTTATGAGCAGCCTACTCATGGATACAAAGTTCAAGAAACTTTTCGCAATCCAGTTTGCAAAGGTAAGACTTTTACACTTTGCTATGGCACAGCGAGTTTGCATTCTCATGATTACTGAGGAATGGGATGAAAAAAATTAATTGCAACATTTCATCTCACAAATCTGAGAAAAGTCGGTTTGTATAAGCTATAATTAATTAATTTCAGAACTGTGAGATGCAATTACAATTCTGACTTTTTCTCTGAATTGCATTTGCTAGTTATAAAATCCAATTCTGAGGGAAAACTGTTTATCTCTCTCAATTGATCTCTCTATATGGTATGTAAACTCATATTCTCTAGGGAAAAAGTCAGAATTGTGAGTGAATATGGTGAAAAAGTTGTTTTCCTTGTAACTTATTTCAAAAAGTGAAACTGTCATATATTTTAGATTCATTACATGTAAAGTAAAACACTTCAAAAGGTGTTTTTATTATATTGATGATTAGAGCTTACAGCTAATGAAAATAAAAAATCAGTATCTCAAAATATTAGAATATTTACATTTGAGTTTCAATAAATGACCATCCATACAGTATACATTGTGGGTATCTCTTGTTATTTGAAAGCACAATAATGGGGAACACTGCTGACTTGACAATGATCCAGAAGACAATATTTGACTCCCTCCACAAAGATGGTAAGTTACAGAGGGTCATTACTGAAAGGGGTGTCTGTTCGTAGAGTGCTGTATCAAAGCATATTAAATGCAAAGTTGACTGGAAGGAAGACATTGGGTAGGAAAATGTGCACAAGCAACAGGGATGACTGCAAGCTTGAATACTGTCAAGCAAAGCTGATTCAAGCACTTGGGAGACCTTCACAAGGAGTGAACTGAAGCTAGAGTCAGTAAATCAAGAGTCACCACGCTCAGACGTCTTCAGGAAAAGTGCTACCAAGCCACTTCTGAAACATCATCAGAAGCATCTTACCTGGGCTAAGGAGAAAAACTTAGAATACTAAACTAAAAGAACTGGACTGTTGCTCAGTGATCCAAAGTCCTCATTTCAGATGAAAGTACATTTTGTATTTAATTTGGAAATCAAGGTCCCAGAGTCTGGAGGAATGTGGAGAGGCACAGAATCCATGTTGCTTGAAGTCCAGTGTTAAGTTTCCACAGTCAGTGATAATTTGGGCTGTCATGTCATCTGCTGGTGTTGGTCAACTGTATTTTCTGAAGTCCACAGTCAACGCAGCCATCTACCAGGAAATTTCAGAGCACTTCATGCTTCCTTCTGCTGACAGGCTTTATGGAGATGCTGATTTCATGTTCCAGCAGGACTTGGTACCTGCCCACACTGCCAAAGGTACCAAAAGCTGGTTCAATGACCATGGTGTTACTGTGCTTGATTGGCTAGAAAACTCGCCTGACCTGAACCCCAGAGATAATCTATGGGGTATTGTCAAGAGGAAGATGAGAGACACCAGACCCAACAATGCAGATGACCTGAAGGCCGCTATCAAAGCAACCTGGGCTTCCATTACACCTGAGCAGTGCCACAGGCTGATTGTCTCCATGCCACGCCACATTGATGCAGTAATTCATGCAAAAGGAGGTCCAACCAAGTATTAAGTGCATCGAAAAGAACACACTTTTCAGAAGCCCAACATTGCTGTTTAAATTATCCTTTGTTTTATTGATATTATTTAATATTACAATTTTCGGAGACACTGAATTTTGGGTTTTCATTGTCTAAAAGCCATAATCATAAAAAATTTAAGAAATAAAGGCTTGAAATATTTCACTCTGTGTAATGAATCTATATAATATATGGGTTTCACTTTCTGAAATGAGTGACAAAAAATATTGATCTTTTCATGATATTATAATCTTTGGAGATGTACCTGTATATTTTTTATTCAATGGCAGAAACAAGCTTCCATAATATAGTGCAAGGCGACGCTTAAGAATAAACATTGAAATGCATACAGTTTGTCAGCATACAAATGCATGCAGAATCATTTAAATTAAAATTTATCATAAGCTTAATTGATTTGGTCTAAAGAGAGAAGAATTTATGACTTTTTGTTGGAATACTACTTATAAAATAGCTAACAAAAATAAATGTTGGTACCTGGAGTTTGACTAAAAGTTGACTAAAATGCGACGACTTTTCGTCGACTAAGACTATGAAAGACTAAAATATGACTTAAGACTATTAAGCATTTTCGTCTCAAGATAAAGATTAAGACTAAATAAAAAATGCCTGCCAAAATTAACACTGTTCGCATGGATATAGTTATTAAAACATATTTTAAATGGAGCAAATTCCACACACATTCCAGTGTAAGTGCGATACTGAGAATACAGTTTTTGTTTGTTTTTGCAAACTAGTGAAATCATTTTCTGTGGTAATCAACAAAATGTTGTAGATTAAACTTGCTGCGCGGTCATATGAATTGGTGTTAGAATGTGCCAAGTTTGACACTTGAATATCCAGTTCACTTTCACTTCACACTCAGTTTGATTCAGCTGATCTGGGAGGATAAGAGCGTTTGAGCAGCCATTGTTCAGTGAGGGGTATCGTCTCAGAGAGAGAGCATGTGTAATAGAGAGAGATACTAGGACTTAGCAGAGCTGCTCTTGCTGTCTTTGATTCGCTGCCAGCTGCAGTCCTCCGACTGACCGAGTCATGCTGTGACAGCAGGAAATCTTTCTCTTAGAGTGCACTCTGAAGTAGGGCCCTATTTTTTTCTCTCCAATTTGTCCATTTTAATATTTCTGGATTGAATTTTCTACTTAAAATTATTACAAATAATTAATATTGTATTAATAATACTTATTTTTTATTAAATATATATACATTTTAAATATAGCATTTTGGTCCTGAAACATGTTTTATTATTTATTAAAACATTTTTTCAGAAGTTCTGTGTTTTTGGAGTCTATTTTATTATTATTTTATTTTAATTTTGAAATGCCTGTAATCAAATGAAGGCATAAAAACTTTAAAAATAAAGATTTATTGTTTTGATAAGTATATTCTACGGTACAATAGTGATATTTCTCTCACAGTTTCTTTATTTTTTGAGGTGGGATGTCGTGAAGACCTTTGGGTTTCTGTGAGTGTTTGTATGATAGTTTTATCAAATGAAATGGCAAAATGCTGGTGAAGTTACTCTCAGAGCAGCTCTGGAGAATACGTGCATGTGTTCATGTCCTCAAATAATGAGACCGTGGATGCTGAAACACCACAAGCATTACGCATGATTAAGAATGTGCAGTACATATTGCGATATGATTGTACAGAACATCCCTGCTTTTGATTTATTTATTCAAATTTTGCACAATTCAGTGATACTCCACGTTAAATGGTATTTTTAATGACTCCATTGCACAATTCTGTTTGCATTTTCCACTTTGCAGAAACCATAGGGCCCTAACTCAGTTAGCTTAAACAACTCTAGAAAGTCAGAGTGTAAAGTTTAGCTTTAGCTCCAGTCCCCCGGCTCCACATGTGCCCCAGTGCCACGGTGTAACTTCAAGCCGTATGCGCCAGACACCGAACCGAGTCGGGGGACGTAACTGCAGATGCGCACCTGACCTCTGACCCGGAAGGTGAATCTGCCCCTTCCCTTAGAATTACCGGCACCTCCAGACAGATTTTATGGAGGACGATCACGAGCGTGTAGTGTCAGTGACATCTCTGTCAGTGCAGCTCTTCACCGCCCCCACTGTGGTGAGTACCGCCAATCCCACACACCTCTCCTTTCTCTTCTGCCTCTTTCTCCTCTCCCCTGCCTCCTTCACCACTGCCTGCAGAACTATGAGCGCTTGCAGAGTGACTACGTGACGGACGACCATGACAGGGAGTTCTCCATCACTGATCTTTCTGTGCAAATGTTCACCGTGCCTTCTCTGGTAAGTATGTGCAGGAAGAGACGGCCTGCCGTGAGGAGGAAGCTTGTCATTTCAGATTTTTGGTCTCCTAGGTCCCTTTCCATTTTTCCTGTTTCTTTTTACAATTGTTCATTCCTCTTTCCTTACTCTTGGTTCCTTCCTCTTTCCTCTTTACTGTGATGCACTGAAATTATTATCATTTTTTAATCAAAACTGAAATTTAAGTTTTCAGTTATCCATATACAAAATTTTATAATAATCAGATTTATTTAGTAATCAACACTCAAATAAATACTGAATTGTATGCAAATATAAAGTTGCACATAACTTGCAAGTACAATTTTTAATGATAAAATTACAACTTGTAGTTGAAATCTAAATATTTAAATTTACTGTAATAACTTGTTTTCATGACGTACTCGTACAATAAACAAGACATCACTTACAGGTAAAGAATATATGGAATTTGTAATATAGTGCATATATTTAGCAAAAATCTCTATTATATATATTTTTTTTTTGCAGCTGACTAAGATATGGACATTGAATTGCTTTCTTGAGTTAAATGTAAAGTTACTTGACATAGTTTTCAATTTCTTTTATTTTCTTTTTTTTTTTATTTAAAGGGGTCATTGGATGCCCATTTTGCACGAGTTGATATGATTCTTTAGGGTCTTAATGAAAATTCTATAACATTCTTTGGTTAAAATGTCTCTATGGTAGTGTAAAAAACACTACCACTAACCACTAACACAGTGTTCCTGTGGCTCAGTGCAACAGGTTGTGGGTTTAATTCCCAGGGAACTGACAAAAAAGTATAAACTCACTCAGGGCAGGTCTAAGGTAAGACGCTAATGTCAATCAACTATCGTGGGAGGGGCCTGTTCAGAACTACATCATTCTGACAGAAATCACAGAACAGCCTGATTTGAGAGAGGGATTTAAAAAAAAAAGATTTTTATCATTATAGGATGGATGTGTACACACACTTCCAACACACTTATGTTCAAACATCAAACGAATTTTGCATCCAAAGACCCCTTTAAGTTATAGAATTTAGACTTTCATATCAAAAGTAAAAAATTAAGTGGATTATTGGATGGTATGTATACATCGAATAATGTTTTAGAGAAGTTTTGTTCAAACATCAAACCAAAATTGTAGATCAATTAAAATCAAGATATCAGTATTGTCCTAACAGCAGGCACTGCCTTGAAAAAGTACAAATAAAACATCAATACATTTAGTTTTGCCGAAACCAAAAATGTATTTCTGGACCAATATTTTTGGTTACTTCCTCTTGTTTTCATCCTCTTCGCTTTTCCTCTTCCCTCCCCCGCTTAAATTTTTCTCTGCACTTTCACATCTGCTTTCTCCTCTCTCTCTTTCCTCCTTCATTTCCATTGCCTTTGTTTTTGTGTTCTCTTCTGTCTTCTCCTCTCAATAAATGTGAATTTCACATATAGAAAAACAGTTTACCACCCAAACCTCCAGCATTCTTTCAGATGTGACAGTGGTGTTTGTGATATTTTCCAGGCGCGGATGTTGATCACTGAAGAGAACCTGATGACCACCATCATCCGCACCTTCATGGACCACCTCAGACACCGAGACCTGCAGGGCCGCTTTCAGTTTGAACGCTACACCGCGCAACAGGCCTTCAAATTCCGCCGAGTCCAGAGCCTTATAGGAGACCTCAAGTAAGATCCTGAGCATGTCTGCCCATTTGCACAGGAAGGACTTAATATAATGTTATCTTTTTGTGTCTAAAATTCCCATTTCTCGAGATGCGTGTCATGATGTATTTCTCTTGGATGCAGGTATGTCCTGATAAGCCGTCCAACAGAGTGGACCGACCAGCTCAGGGACAAGTATCTGGAAGGTTTTGATGCTTTCTTGGAGTTGCTAAAATGCATGCAGGTGATTACTAATCTGATTTTAAGATTGTGTGTCAGTGATATTTGAAATTGGGCACTAAAACAGCTGTGTGTGTGTCATCTTTGCAGGGAATGGACCCGGTAGTGCGTCAGGTGGGGCAGCACATAGAGATGGAGCCAGAATGGGAGGCAGCGTTCACCTTACAGATGAAGCTCACACATATCATCTCTATGATGCAGGAATGGTGTGGCAGTGATGTAAGTGCATGTTAGACAGTCACTTTAGTACCCATAATGCACCATGGGGCCTTGATTTAAGTATTATTTGTCGCATGTACAGGAGCGAGTTCTGATCGAAGCATATAAGAAGTGCCTGAGTGCGCTGACTCACTGCCACAGTGGCTTCACAGATGGGGAGCAGCCCATAACCCTCAGCATGTGCGGCCACTCCGTCGACACCATCCGCTACTGCGTCTCTCAGGAGAAAGTCAGCATACACCTGCCTGTGTCCCGGCTTTTAGCAGGTCAGTCCAACATGGTTTCACACAGTGCAGCAAGGCCGTATACATTCTACAAATTTTGAGAATAAATCTGGTAGAGTTCTTTGAATTATCATTGTGTGTGTATGGAATCTATAAGTTCACTTTTGAAATTGCAGTGGTTGATGGAGGTAACCACGTCATATTAACTGAACTGCAACTCTCTCTTTCTGTTAGGTTTACATGGTCTGCTGAGCAAAACTGAGGTTGCCTATCGATTCCCTGAGCAGCTGCCACTGGTAAGTTTGGGGGTTTTGTTTCATGGGAATTGTTGCAAAAGTTTCTTGGTGATTTCTGAAGCCTCTTTTGTCTTTCACAGAGTGAACTGAGTCCACCCATGTTGATCGAGCATCCGCTTCGCTGCCTTGTACTCTGTGCCCAGGTGCATGCTGGGATGTGGAGAAGAAATGGCTTCTCTTTGGTCAATCAGGTAAGATGTGTTATAAATGTGTTTTATTTTTATAGTCAAGAAATGTAACAGTATGATTGCTAGTGTTGATGCCTTTTCATAAAATATATTGTGCTCTTTCTTGGATTGTTTTTGCAGATCTATTATTATCACAATGTGAAGTGTAGAGTGGAGATGTTCGATAAAGACCTCAGCATGCTTCAGGTCAGTAGCATGAAGATATTTCATTCCAAAATTATTAACCAAAACGTATTTCATTACAAAATTAAAACAACATTTGAATGTGTTAATTTACATAAAGAAATGTATTTTAGTAATAAAAAGAAAGTGGATTTCAATAATTTTAGTTAATGAAAATATGTGCTTCAATGTAATCTGCTAAAAATGTTGCAATACAAAAATATTTTAAAAGGTCCTAAAGTTGTAATTCATTTATCAAAATTTTCTGTACGAATATTCTCAGTACTGTTATGTGGAAAATAGTCCACAGTGATGTAAAGTTTTTCTTTTGCCTTAAGCTATAGAAATGTCTGTTGTCAATATGCATTTTTTCTAGTTAATATGGCAGTCAAATACAAAAAGAGCCTTCGGGACCAGTTCAATCGTGTTATATTTGAAAATATTGCACAAATATCATTATTTGTGTACATTTAAGTTGTTAATTCAGCACAGAGATAAAGCTCTGCTTACTATAGACCATAATTAGACATGGGAGTAAGCAAATTTGATCAGAATTACATTTATTTATACAATTTTTAAAATAAGAACGTCAATGCTTGTACACACAATGGTAATTTGACTGATATATCTCCCCAAACTATGTCATCAGTAAACTGTGGAGGTGTCATTGAAATTCATTGGTTAAAGTGCTGAAACACTGATATTATTCAAATGGTAGCAATTGTAGAGAATCAAGAATCTATGGAGAATATCAGACATCTGAATGCATTGCAGTAATGACAGTTTGGCAGGAAATTGTGCTTATTTATCATGAAAGCAAAGTACACGAAACAGTTTAGCACAATTTGATTCATTTTCTCTATGCTAAGTACAAGCTCTTATTCATGCTGTTTTTGGATCTAGGCTGGAGCTTCCATGATGGATCCAAACCACTTCCTGATGATCATGTTGAGCCGTTTTGAGCTCTATCATATCTTCAGCTCAGCAGACTGCAGAAAGAGATACAGCAGAGAGAATGCTAACAAGGTCTGCTTGCCTCCAAACCACTTTTTGTCCCCATTTCTTTTCTCTTTACTTGATTTCTCTCTGCCTGCACTCATTTCTATCGCCAGTGACGTGTTTCTCTCCCTGTCTCTCAGGATGTGGTTCAGCAAAATAACACTCTAATTGAGGAGATGCTGCATCTGGTCATTATGATCGTGGGTAAGTGAATATTTCTCAACACGACAATTTAAATGTTTTTATACGGGTGTATAAAGCTTATTTAACACCATAGAACGTTTGAAAAATGTCTTTCATGTTTTTTCTTCCCTGCAGGGGAGCGATACACAGCAGGTGTTGGTCAGGTGGAGTGCTGTGATGAGATAAGGCGAGAAATCGTTCATCAGCTATGCATTCGACCCATGGCCCACAGCGAGCTGGTCAAAGCCCTGCCTGAGAATGTAAGTCAAGCCTCACCTTTGCCCAAGATCATAAGAAAATGTTGCCATTGAAACCTGACTTAAAAAAACATTATGCAAATATAGGAGAGATGAGCCAGTTTTAAAATTGTGAATCCGTATTAACCTTCTTATTCCAATAATTGTATAAAGCAGTTAATTTCTGCCATTAGGGAACCATCATTAAATTCTGTACAATTCCCATCCCTAATTACGGTCTGTATTGAACCGAGAATAGCTTTATTGACTATCTCTGTGCTGATATAACAACGTACAAATACACATGATAGTCAGACGATTACATTTAATAAAGATTGATCTTGTCCTAAAGTTCCTGTTGATCTAAAGGATCAGGACAGTTTTATTTATTTATTTTGACCGCCATCTAGTGGTATTTTGTGCTTATGAATTTGACCCATTCTTCTGCACACAGGAGAATAAGGAAACCGGCATGGAGAGGGTCATCGACACTGTGGCTTTGTTTAAGTGAGTGTCCTGAATAAAAGAGTGTTGTCCAAAGAGTTGCATTGGTCTGTGTGTAAACCTGTGTGAATTGTGCCATACAGGAAGCCTGGTGTAACTGGTAGAGGACTTTATAAACTCAGGCCGGAGTGTGCCAAGATGTTCAACCTTTACTTCCACCATTACTCCAGAGCTGACCAGTCTAAGGTAACACTGCATTATTGAAATTGAAACTCACATAGAGTAACTGTTAAAAACCTTTTATTTATTTATTTATGTCTTATTTTGTCCTTCAGGCTGAAGAGGCCCAGAGAAAAATAAAGAGGCAAAATGGGGAAGATTCAGGTACACACACACACACACACACACACTTCAAACATTTCACTAAGAAAAGCACGTTGTGTCATTTAAAGTGGCTCATTTAAAGTTACTTTTTTTTACATATCTATAGTTATGATTCTCTTTTTATTTACACATTTTGAGAGTATGGTGATTATAAATTGAGCAGCAAAGAAAACATTCATAACATTATGTTGGGGTGCAAAATTTTGGGAAAACATAGAATGATAAATATCTCTATAAAAAAACTAAATTTGTGATTTTAATTTAATAAGAAAAAGGAATCCTGGTTTACTTTGCTTGTTTTAAGGCTCCACCATTTAATAATTATAATCATCATCATAATAATTAAATTTAAATAAATAAATTAATGATTTATTAATAATTATATTGTTGGTGTTACTTCTAGTATAACCAAATAAATTCCTAAATACCAAAATATATATTACTAATATTTATATTTTAATATTTCACAGTGAAATATAATTAAATATTTAAGAAAAATAATATAATTTTATTTTACATTACAACTTTGTCAAACTTTTGTTTTGACGGAACTTTTAAAGTTACTCTTTTGCTGTTAGACCTCCATTTACTGCAAACCGAGAGGCTACAAACACCAGTGGACAATGAGCTGCTCACACGTATTAAATGACAGTCTTTACTAATTGAAAACGTGTTTTGGTTTATTCTGATTAATTGTGCAGCCCTGCTGTTATGTGATGATACTGCCAGTGTAAAAACTAATTTCCATGTGTGTTTGTTATAGTTCTGCCTCCACCTGTTCTGCCTCGGTTCTGTGCGCTGTTTGCCAGCCTGGTGAACATACTGCAGTGTGATGTGCTGCTGGGGATTCTGGGAGCTGTGCTGCAGTGGGCGATGGAGCCCAGCGGGGGACACTGGTCTGAGTCCATGCTTCAGCGGGTACGTCTTTGTGTGAGGGACAGCGAGAATCTCCAAAAACTGGACCTCTCTCTCAAATAAGAGCATAATAGATTGTGATAATTAGCATTAACACTTGCCCTGTTTTGTGGCCATTTAATAATATTTACATAAATTTCCAGCAAAAGTAACTTTATCATGAACGCAATCTTGACTTAAATTAGCATTTACCATGATGTTAGACATTGTTCTTGCTACGCACCCAAGTTAGCTCAGTATGAACATGTCCTGCAGGTGCTGCATCTCATAGGCATGGGCCTGGTGGAAGAACAGCAGCATCTCATCGCCAGCGCAGATGATAACGATTTCAACTTCACTCTCAAAATCTCCAGTATGGCTTTTTCTGTTTCACACATACATGCGTGCACACACACACACCTCTGAGTCGAGCTGATTGAATCTCTTCATTATAGGACCAGGTGAGGCTCCTGCTAACACTGCCAGTATCTTGGCTCTATTGGAAACTCTTCAGAACGCTCCTCATCTGGAGGTGCACAAGGACATGATCCGCTGGATCCTCAAGGTAAAGCTGATCCAAATCTCATTACAAAGACACTAGAACAAACTAATTTATTACTTTATTTGTAATAATTAATCTTAATTTTTGTAATAATAATAAAACATTTATTTAGATTTCTTACATGGTTTATTTTTTTGTTTATTTGAACTTGTTTGGTATGTAAAAATATATTTTTTTTTTGTAGTTTTATTTAGTTTTGGTATAGTATTTAAATTTGTATTATTTCAATATTTTATATTAGTGTATTTATGAGCATCATGTTATTAATTTTACAGTTTTTTATGTTAGCTTCTTTTTTTTGTTTGTTGTTTTTATTTTAATTGAATTTCTTGCTACATTTTTCTCTATTTTAAATCTAAATATGAAAAAGGTATTTTTCATGTCATAATTCATGTTACTCATGTATCTGCAGACTGTGGCCAACATCAAAACCACGCGGGAGTGCACGGCCAGTGCGCCCCCTAGTGACAGCTCAGGGCACAGTCAAGAGGAGGTGAGCATAGGAAGCGTAACACGCTTGCATCATGATCCGTTGAAGTTGCATTGTTGTCTGACTGGATGTATTTGTATGTGCAGACGGTGCGGGATAAAGATAAGGCGGAGCGGAAGAGGAAAGCAGAGATGGCGCGGCTCCGGAGGGAGAAGATCATGGCTCAGATGTCAGAGATGCAAAGACACTTCATCAACGAGAACAAAGAGTTGTTCCAGCAGAGCCTGGAGGAGCTCGACCCCTCCGCATCCTCCTCTCTGGAGCACAGGTACACACGCATCCCGCCGGAAAAAGCCATGGATCAAACATGAGTTTCTCTAATTTCTCTCTCTTTATAGCCCCAGTTCGTGTGATACTACACTGGTCTGTGTGGGTCCGCGACGGTGGCGTGCAGGCGGCAGCGAGAGGAGGCAGGTGGTGACGTGTATCCTGTGTCAGGAGGAGCAGGAAATCAGGACTGACGGCAAAGCCATGGTGCTCGCTGCTTTTGTCCAGCGCTCCACAGTCATGTCCAAAAACCGCAAGAGACCTCCACACAACCCAGGCATGTTTTTATGTGTGTCTTTGGGTCATCATAGCATTTAAGTGCACGTTTGCTTTAATGAATGCGTTGTGATTGTGTTGCAGATAAGTATGACCCTCTCTTCATGCACCCTGACCTGTCGTTCGGCACGCACACAGGCAGCTGCGGACACATCATGCACTCGCACTGCTGGCAGAGGTAAGAATCATCATGAAAAATGAGAAACACATGCTTCCATATGCCGATAAATCTGTTCTTCCTATCAGAGGAGCAAAATAATTGAACTGTAATTGCCTGCTTTTCAGCAGCCTTGGTTTCAGAATATTTTTCTCATTTATTTTTAAATAGTTTCCACCTGTTGTAAGATTTAGATCATCTAGTGCTTAAAAGAATTATGACAGATTTAACCCGTTAAGAGCATTATCTCTTGAAGAGTGCAGTAACATTTTAGAGTGTTTAGCGGTTGAATAAGTGGTACTATGAAACATGCAGTAAACTCTTAAAACCCCTCTGTTAATACTTATCTAATCATATAGATTCATTAGTTATAACTCCACAAGCACAGTAGTTTACAAAGGCCTGTTTAACTCGCATCCCAGAGGTCCCACCTCTGTTATTTATTTTCAAATTAAACCAGTATACTGTTTTCAATAGAAGTCATATAGGCTATTCTCTAGAAATGTGACATACCGTATCAGAAGTGTAAAATAAAGTATTATAACATATAAGTCATTTCATTGTAAACTGTTTAAAATATTTAATTTGGGAATGTAACATGCATCAGCAGTGCCCACCATTTCACTAGTTTTAGACCAGGGTACCCGAGTTTGGTCCTGGAGGGCCGGTGTCCTGCAGAGTTTAGCTCCAACCCTAATCAAACACACCTGAAGCAGCTAATCAGGCTCTTACTAGGCATACTAGAAACTTCCCGGCAGGTGTGTCGAGGCAAGTTGGAGTGAAACTCTGCCGGACACCGGTCCTCCAGGCCTGAGTTTAGGCACCCCTGTTTTAGACATTTTGATCAACAGCATTACGAGAAAAAAGTTACACTATAAATTGTTTTATTTTAGAAAATGAATCGCAATATACAACACTTATTTTACAGTGCAATTACAAAACTGATACATGTTTAAGAACTTTATTTCATAGTATGACATTTGTTAATAATTACTATAAACTCCTAATTGTTATTTTATAGTCATATTGAGTCATTAAAAAAATAAATACATGAAATAAATATCTATAATTAGTTTTTGGTTCTTGTAAAGAGTACGACAAAGGGTGAATACCCACATTTTAAGTTTTTTCCAAATTGTTCAAACTCTTGAATAGCACACAAGTCTTCAAAGTAATTTGTTCCTGCTTATAAAGTTTATATTATTTATTGCACAAATGCACACCCCTGCAAAATGACCACAGTGTCAGGTTTGTCATGCATGATTTATTTTAGCATTTCTTTGTTTGGTAACTGTATCTAATGTCTCCCCTGCAGGTATTTTGAAGCAGTGCAGGCTAAAGAGCAGCGCAGGCAGCAGAGGCTTCGTGTGCACACCAGTTACGACGTGGAGAACGGAGAGTTCTTGTGTCCACTCTGTGAATGTCTGAGTAACACAGTCATTCCTCTGCTGCCTCTTACAAAGACCAGCTGCAGGTACTGCAACAAGCACACACTTGACTTTGACCTTCAGCTGCTACTTTTTTGTTGCACATTTTTGTTGGCAAACCCAGAAATGAGCATCACCATGATTCCTTTGGCAAAACCCTATATGATTTTTCTTTTGGCTTTTGGATTATTGCAAACAAAAAGTTAAACAAAAGTTTGATTCTTACACATTAAACCGGAAGTGCTGAAATACTAACTCTTTTCTGTGTTATAATCTATAAAAAGTAATGCCTGCAGGACTCTATTGGTATAATAAATGGTGTGACCAAACTGTAATATGAAGCTCTCACTGTGTAAGTAATAGATAATTAGTGTGACCTCTCAGATTAACACTCCACATACAGGTGAATGAGTAAATGAACGGAGAGGATTGGCTGATTGTGGGGAGTGTTACTGTAATACACTCATCTGTAATAAATCGGGCATCCGCTTTGATCCTTTTGTGTGATAAGGAGACTGAAAGCCCCCCGATCATATGAGCTCAGCACTGCTATTAATACACACCGCCACAGGCTAAGCACCCAGTGCACTTTAAACGTCAGTGTAGATGGTAAAAGGAATGTTTTTCAAAGCCTCCATGCACTTGAGCACTCTATGTACTTAAGCCTAATTTGTCATTGCACTGTAAGTCATTTGGATAAAAGCATCTGCTAAATGACTGTTTAGTAAATCCATAATAATTAGTAATCAATAAGTTGTATGCATGTTTGTGGTACATCTGCTTTAAAGTGCAGTCATTGTGCAGATTTCCCCATAGATTTAGCAACGGGTTTAAGTTGAATTCCAGCTGTCACTTGAATTTGTTACGTTGATCAGCAGAAAGCTGCTTTGTATGAAAGTGACTTTTGTTGAGCTTCTAACATCATTCATTTCACAGCTTCATTTATGACAATGGACCTTTTGCGACTGCGCATCTGTTGCATGATTTTTGTCTTTTTCTACTGAAATATTGCATCATTGGATGGATTTGATCGCATGTTTGTGTTTGTTGCAGCTCTGAACAGCCTGATCTGAGCCAGTGGTTGAACATCACATCTCTGCAGATGAAAGCCCTGCTCTCTGCTCACAGGAAGGCCAAGGCTGCAGATGCTGATAGTGTTGATATGGATGGTGTTAATGACTGTCCTCCACCTGATGGCTTCAAACTGGACTACACTCCAAAGTAAAACTACCTACAAAACTACCAGCCATTTATAGTTCCACTACACTAAAGCATCCTTTGAAAAATCATCTTTAATAAAAACGTTTCTTTCTGTCAGGAACCCGTACTCAAGCACCATAAAGGAGATGTTGACCACGTTTGGGACAGCTACATATAAAGTGGGTCTTAAAGTGCACCCAAATGAGCAGGACCCCCGCATGCCAATCATGTGCTGGGGCAGCTGTGCCTACACCATTCAGTCCATAGGTCAGTCCAAGAAAGTGTTGAACTAAAATGCACAATACTGGTTAGTAAATCAGTGCCAAAACATGTGGAACTATTTCCTCTGATAATGTAAATGAGCTTTTAAAATTGTGATTCTTACCTTCATAATATATGCGGGTCTGTTTTGATCTGGATACATATATTTGAAAAAATATAGTGTTTAATACAGGAACCAAACATTTCAAATGAGAGAGAAACTTAAAAGGGTCACCTAATGCATTCTACAGATTTTGTTTTAAAACATAAGGTTAGATTTATCTAAAAAATGTATTTAGCCTCTTTCTCATGTCTCACATACTTTTGAGACTGAATTTTTTGAACATGAATATGCATGCATATTGATGAACAATTGTAGCCTAAAAAATAATCAGCTTTTTCATCTAAAAGTGAAAGTTTCTACAACTAAAATGGAAAAAGCAAAAATCAGAAGTTGCATTTGTTTTGACAAAGGAATGTAATTAGATCATTTGATTTCAGTCATAAAAATAGTAAAGTTCAAATGTTATGTTCTTATGTACATTTCATGTAACGATATCCAAATATTAAAAAAATATTTAGATTTTTTTCTTCTGTAATTCATGCAAAATTGTATATTTAGTCAAATGTAGTAATGACATGGTAATAACTACATTAAAGTGTTATTATTCATTTTTAGTAAACAAAATACATTGTTAAACTTATATTAATAAGTATGTAATATTTATGTATATTAAAATAAAAGCTTGAAAATGAAATATTCCATTTAGTCCAAATGGACCAGCGATGTGCAAAAAATATGTAAAACAATGTCAATATTGAATGCATTATTAAGGGTAAAAGTCAATTGAAAAGTATATTGAAATTGTCATCTCAAACAGAGAGATTGCTGGTGGATGAAGAGAAGCCTTTGTTTGGAAGTTTACCATGCAGACAGGTAATTAACCACATTATACACACTATTGAATATTTATTTGAATTTCTTATGAAATCAATGAATAGTGTCCTATTCAAGTGGCCTCTTTATTCTTTAAATCTTTACTCTTGAGTTTGATAACCCAAATGTTTTGTGCATGCAGGATGACTGTTTGAGTTCTTTGACTCGGTTTGGCTCTGCCTGCTGGGCTGTCTCCTCTCATGCCACTGTACAGAATCACTTTATTAGGCTCTTAGCAGGTAACAATAAGCACTACAGTCTCTTACCACAAGTAGTTGTTTGGGCATGAAGCAATTATTATGAGAAATGAATGACAACATGAACATCTGTGTTGATTCAGCCCTTGTTCCTGATCCTCGGGTGGAGAATACACCGTGTATTCTGGACATAGACATGTTTCACTTGCTGGTAGGTGAAAATTAAATAACTTCGTTTAAGTTGATAAATTGGCAGCATTTCTTCAAGCTATCTTGTTCACAACTCTAAACAATAAAAAATGTGATCAACAAAAACTGCATGTGTAAAAGTGCCTACTCCGATTCAACCCGTTGTATGGGAATGACCTCTGACCTCAGTTAACGTGTGTGACAGGTGAGCTTGGTGCTGTCCCATCCAGCGGTTTTCTGTCTGGATTCCTCGGGGATGAGCGCAGACGCTGCACAACTGCACTTTCTGCATCTCGTCACAGTTGCTCACATAGTCCAGATCCTCCTAACCTCCATACCAGGTGAGAGCCTCATCCTTCCCCTTCACAAGCAGCCACATGACCATAGAGACTTCATAAATGATTTCGTTGACTCCTGTGCACCATCAGAGGAGGTGCAGATGGAGCAGGAGAGTGAAGGAGCAGAGAGGGAAGAGGAGGAGAAAGTGTGTATGCTCTACAACACACTCAGGACGCATCTGGGAAGGTGAAAGCACACACACATCTGCCACCCACAGTGTGACTGACTTTATAATTTATATAGTTTATCATTTCATGACCAAATCAAATGAAACTAATTCTAAATAAATCCCATTTTACAAAACATGTTTACCCATGTTCTCACTGAGAACTGAGATGCTTTTGTCCAAAGAAATGCCATTTTGTCTGTTAATATGTGGAAGGGATGCGCTTGTTGTCCATATCGCAAATAATTTTGTGTAAAATGGTCTCTGGTTAGCATGATGCAAAACCAGTCTAATCATATAACTTAAATTTCTCAGTTAGTATCACTGTTCTGCAGTCATATTTTCATTTCAGTTCTGTAAGGAGATCAAAAGCAACCGCATAGACCTTAACATTTACAAAAAAAATCCTATTGGAAATAAATGCTGTTATTTTGAACTCTTTATTAATTCTAGAATCTTTAAAAAAGTATTTCCGTTTTCACAAACATGTTGAGCGTCACATCTGTTAATAACATTGATATATATAATATTTCTAGAGCAACATTAGAATGATTTCTGAAGGATCATGTGACAAGTCTGGAGCAATGATGCTGAAGAGTTCAGGTTTGCATCACGGGAATAAATGACATTTTAAAATATAACAAAAAAAAAAAAAAAAATAGCAAATGTTTTTAAACCTTTTCAAATAAATTTAACCTCTTTGAGTATAAGAGACTTTCAAAATCTGCCAAATCTGTGTGATGATAATAATATGTGCTATCTACTAGTGCCTTGTTCGATACATAGATACGACAATGTATCGTCACATAGATTTGACGATACGAGTATCGATATTGTGGCACGTGTGCAGAAGTGGACTGCACTTAATTTGAATACGAGAACATTTTAAATGTTTAACAGCAATGTTTAATCTGGCCGCAGAGGAACACTCCTGGGTTGCCTGATATAAAGAGACGTAATCCCCGAAACAGAGCTTCCAACTTGTGCAATACGTTTTAAAATCCTTACCGATTATGAAATCATCAGCATACACATAAGGAGAATCTTTGCAGATTTTCTTCCCTCATCTTAAACATGCACACACTACAAGATTTGAATATCGTGGCGCATAACACATTACAAGATATTGTTAAGATTATCATACCAGAAGGAGCGCCTCAGGTGATCTCACGCAGCAGCTCGTCAGCAATGTTTACATATGTTAGCTGCAGTGGTGTAGCATCTGGGTTATGCAGGGTATGCAGATGCATATGTGCCTGGGAAGATTGGGGGCCCGCCGAGCCGAGGGGGATTTTTAATTGAAGGGGAACGAATATAAGCCTTGCACGGGCCCAGTTCTTGTCCGACTGCTTATCAGAATTCTCCACCAGAGCCAGTGTCTTTTTTTCTCTCTCTCTTCCCCTTTACACTACGACTGTGTTTTAGTGCATCGTAATAAAAAAATACGATTACCAGATTTAAGTCGAAATACCACGAGAAGGAAGTCTAAATGTTTCAACAATAAAGATTAAAGTTATAGCCTAATATTTTTGGAGTATACGTCTTTTGCATTTACGCATGCAAATGTGAGCACCGGGAGATATTTCAAAGTCTCCGCTTTCACAATCTGTTAGTTTTATAGCGAAATACAAACAATATGTAGGCTATATTGCAATAATGTGTTTGTCACACTCTGTTTTGTGACAGATAGCTGTATTCACTTCAGTTTAAGCTGCTTATTTTCATTATAAATTAGGCTAAACTGTTTTTTTTTTCATGCCAACTGATGTTCCTTCACTTTTATATCTTGCTTTAAACTTGAAATAAAGAGGAAAAACACGTTTATAATTTGTACTTCGTTATGAACTGACAGAATTTAATAGCTGAGCTGTGTTATATTAAAAGCAACAAAGCACAAAATTGTTGCGATTACTGTGTGGCTGGTGTGCTATAAATAATGAATGGAAGACATTAAATATCATGTCCAATCATTTACTGTATTATACCATGAATAAAACAGTTTGTGAATAGTCACTTAATGTTTGCAGCCTACCTCAGAAAAGACAAGAATAAATCTTATGTTAACAAATTTGAGTCCAATTCAACATTTAGAACGGTTTATTGCTGTTTAATTAAATAGGCTACATGTGAGGAATGAAAGTTTGGACGCCACAGACGTTTTTGTATTAGGTGGGATTTTTTTTTGAATATATATATATTGATTCACATAAATACAGCAATCTGTCACGCCACATTAAAGAGCTTAAAAACACATTATTGTAAGACACATTTGTGTTTCGCTATTAAACTGATTTTGAGACTAAAGACAAAATTACTATGAAACAATCATGTTATATTGCGTGAAGTTAATGTAAATCACTCTGGAAAAAAATTGTGGCATCCAGGCTTATAGATATTTTTGAAACTTGATCGATTTCATGAGACATTAATTTGTATTAAATTGTTCTGAAATATTTATTCATGTTTATTTCGTGCTGCAAATATTAAACAGGGACATATCATTGATTAACATGCTGCTTGAACTGAAGCGAATGTAGTTACCTCACTACAAATAAAAGAGTTTCCTCCGTCCACACTATTCAATGGACCTGTGCAGCAGCTGTTTTGTGGTCGCGCTTTGGCTATTGTGAAAGCACTGACATAATCAGCCGTCATCATCCTGATTTAAATCCTAAATATCAAACATGTTTGATATGATCGAGGTGGCCCCGATTTGTGTGCGAGCAGATCGGTAGGTGCAAGGTTCAATCTGTGAACGCCTCATATTACCAGATAATCCGCACCGAACATCGGGACCGATCGAGGTGCTCGACAAGATTTTTCCTCCGATTCTCGGGAGGGGGAAATCAGGGCTAAATCGGGCTAAAACTCCTGTAGTGTGAGCCAGGCTTAAGTGTGATGCTTATCTTTGTCAACCTGGCAACCATGTGCATGCACGCTGTTGAAAACTGTGTTCTTCTAAAGTGTAGAAAACTCAGAAGAGAAGACCAGGAGACTTCGGATTGGATTGTCAGCAGAATTTCTTTATTCTATGACATGTGTTGTTATCTGCAGTCATCGAAGATCTCAATCTAAGTCATTTTTACAGGGTATCTTATAGGTCTTTTTGGAGGAGGGATTCTTAGAGGTGGAGACAAACATCAAACAAAGCAAACATCTGAGGGAGGCGTTAGTTAATTACAGGAACCTTCCCGTGGTCCAATAAACCTAACAAAGGTTGAATCTCTCAGTAGTCTAACTCCTTGATCTTACCATTACAAAAGGCACAGCTGTCCCAAGCCCAAATGGTCAGGAAACAATCTCAAGCACCTTTGCCTTGCCCGACACCTCTTAGTCAGGACGGAATTCAAATCAAACATAGAATAACATTTGTGATCCTTCAATCCCCTCTTTGAGAGTTCTAATAACTCTCACAAAATACAAATTTAGACACTTAAAAGTTAATTCTTGTAACTTGTAATCGTTAAAGTTAATTCTTGTAACTTGTAATCTGTTACAGGCACATAGTACATGTTCTGTGTTGCTTATATGTAATTGCATGCTGACACAGAAACAAAACATGCAATTAGGGTCCGTGAAGATTTTACGGGTAATAGTCTCTCGTTGTGTATTTTATTCTTTTCTTCTTCTTTCTTTTCTCTTTCTTGTGTGATAGTTGGCTCGGTAATGGGTCTAGTTGTTTTCTAGAGGTTGTGGCTTTATCCGCAGGTGAGAAGGGTGGTGCATATGGATCTCAGGACAGCCATCAAATGGTATCTGCACAGAGGAAGAAAGAAACACAAACAAGAGAGAACTAACGGCACAGAGCAGTATTTGTAGAGTCTGCATACATTAGGGTTGTATCCTCTGTTCAAAATATAGTCTGCTATGGTTGTTCCTTCTTTCCCTATTTCTCAATTCCTGCGACACCTAAAGAACAGTGAGGAAAGGATGGACTAATGGAGGGAAAGGCCTATGAGGAAATCTTCACCTCAGGGTTGGCCCCGAAGCCTGTTGCTTTCGGTTCTTCCCTGGGCTCCTCACTGGTTCTTGTGTCTGCCCTATCCCTATCCCTGCAGGGGAGGAACAACCTTAATATGTGACACATGAGTCCAAGTTTTCCTTCCTGACACAATACTGCAGCTGCTGTAATCAACATCACTTGATGTGGTCCGTACCACTTAGGCTCTAATGGCTTGTTTTTGAATGTCTTTATCATGACCCATTGACCTGGGACGATTGTGTGTCCACCTTCTGGTGGAGTCTGCCAACACGACTCAACTCTCTCTTTGGCACTCTGCACTGCCTTTGTGAGGTTTTCACAGTGGCGATCAGGGCATCTGAAGCAATGTGCACATCAGCATTTCTAAGATCAATCACACCTGGCATCTGCATTGGGCGTCCAGTAATAATCTCATGAGGGCTCAGTCCTACTGATCTGTTAGGTGATGCTCTCATACTACACAGTACTGCGGGCAGTGCTTCAACCCATGGTACTCCTTCCTGATGCATTTTGCTTAGCCTGGTTTTGATTGTTCTGTTTGATCGTTCAACCTGTCCTGATGCTTGTGGCCTATAGGGACAGTGAAGGTTCCATAATCTTCAACATTCTAGACACTTCCTTGACTACCTGTCCTGTGAAGTGGGTACCTTGATCTGAGTCAATGCAATCTGGTAATCCCCATCTGGGAATGAAATCAGTGACAAGACATTTAGCAGTATGTGCAGCTGTAGCGCGCCCTGTTGGATAAGCTTCTACCCATCTTGAGAACTTGTCTATTACTACCAAAACGTCAGTTTTCCTTTACAAAGGGGGCAACGATATGTAATCAACTTGCAGGTGACGAAATGGCCCTGGTGGAGCTGGGGTATGTGCTGTTGGTGTAATGGTTGCTGGTACATCATTATTTTTCTGACATGTAACACATCTCTTGACTGTTTCAGTGGCTGCGTTTCTGAATTTTGGATTCCACCATTGATTTGAGAACCTGTGATTCATCGTTGCTGGACCACTATGACCCAAACTGTGTATTTGTTGAGCCAAATATGGCAACAGTGATTCGGGAGCAACATACTTTCCCCCTTTGGTCCAGCAGCCGGATGAATCCACAGTGGCTCCTTTGTCTAACCATGTCCATGCTTCATATAGAGGCGCCTTTATACAGATCAACGATTGATTCAGGAGGTAGAATTATCTTCTGTGCTGTACTACCTGAACACACTTGTACAGTTGCATAGAAACAAGCCTGTTTAGCTGCTACATCAGCAAGAGCATTACCTTTAGCTTCCGTAGTATTAGTTGTGAGATGTGCTTTCACTTTGATCACCGCTAATTTCTTTGGGAGTTTCATGGCAAACATTAAATCTTTCACTAATCCAGCATGCTTAATGGGATCCAGCAGAAGTTAGAAATTTTCTGGTTTGCCAAATGACACCAAAATCATGAATTACCCCAAAAGCATACCTGGAATCTGTGTAGATATTTGCAACCGATCCTGAAGCTAGCGTGCATGCTCTAGCTAAGGCTACTAGTTCTGCAGCTTGAGCTGAAAAATGATCTGGAAGGCGACCTGAAGCAACTACTTCAGTAGTGGAAGTTACTGCATATCCTGCTCGTCTGTTACCTTCAATAACTTGAGCTGAACCATCAACAAACAACTCCAATTCTCGTTCTCTATGGGAGTTTCTGCTATTTCACTTGTCGCTGCATATGTAAGCGTAACACAATCATGAGTCATTTGCCTTCACCCTCTAACACAAATTCAGTCATTGCAGACATCATACATGAGGATGGGTTCGTGACTGGTGCACGCTGTATAACAATATTCGGGGCTGTGAGAGTTGCTAACCAATTTCCCCAACGGGAGGAGGTGACAGAAGTGACTTTTGCTTGATTCATTAGTGCGGACACTGTGTGAGGGCATTTTACGTTTACAGTCTGACCTAACACCATTCCTGATGAAGCCTGAAGCGCTAGATGAACTGCCTGTACTGCTCTGAGGCATGGGCCCATACCTTGAGCGACTATGTCAAGTTTACCGAATAGTAATGAATTGGGCGTAAGCTGCCCCATGATCTTGCATTAGACATGCAGTCATAAAGCCTAGTGTTCATGGACATAAAGCACAAAGGGTCTATCAGATTGGGCAATTCCTAATGCTGGTGCTTGACATAGTGCTCTTTTCAAATCATTAAAAGCTTTGAGATGAAGTTCTTCCATACAAACAGTATCTGAATCTTTACCATGGCCTTTCAACAAATCATAGAGAGGCTGAGCCATCGAGGCATAGTCTTCAATCCAAGGTCTACAATAACCTGTTGTTCCTAAAAATGAGCGGAGTGTTTTAATGGTATTAGGCGGAGGTATGGCTTTGACTGAAGTGTGTAATGGATCTATTTCCTGCACCAATTGTTTGACCCAGAAATGTGACTTGCTTTTTTAGCAACTTGAGCTTTGTGAAAGCTGCATTTGTGTCCTTTATGCAAATAGTCCAACAATGATGCCAATTCAGTTTGATGTATGATCTGTTGAGGCAATCAAAATATCATCAACATATTGGATCCATTAGATTTCTTGATGGGCCATATGGGTGAATTACATGGACTGTTGGTTTTAACTAGCACTCCTTGCATCAGCAAATTTTCTACAATAAGTTTGATTCCTGTATAGCTTCCTTATTAATCGGATATTGTTTGGTGACCGGAGGTGGAGTTCCTGTCAATTTAACTGGTTCTACACCTGTCAACAACCCACAATCATCCTTGTCTTTAGCCCAAATTGGATGATTCTGTAAGAAAACATACTCGGGAGGGTTGCATTATTGGTAGAAATCTGTGCTGAGGAAATTTTTATGCTAGTAGATTCTGAGGACATGTCTAAAGTTAGATTTATTTGTCTCAGAAGATCCATGCCTAAAATTGCACCTGTATTTAATGGAGCGCATAGTAATTTTGTAGTCAGAGTTTTTGGGCCAAATTGTACCTCTATGGGCGGAGTTTCATACAAAACAGAATCTTCACCTATTACACCAGTTAAACAAAGTTTGGTTTTCTTGTATGGGATGTTTAAACCTTGTGCCAATTTTGTAGGAATTACTGTAATTTCTGCACCTGTATCAAGCAAAATCAATCTCTTTCTCTTTTATGCTACCTTTCACAAAAATTCTTTGGTCATTGTGTTGGATTACAGGGAAAGGTAGCTACTCACAGCCCCAATAATTAGTTTTTTCCTGGTCTTGTTGTGCTCTTAGAAGAGCCTGAACTAACTGTCCTATAGTTTCAGTGGTCACTGGCGGAACTACTTCAGGGTTGTGTGCAGGCTGAGAAGGAGCAGAATTATGCATAGCATTTCTTTTACTATCTTGCAACTTCTTCCTACACTCTTTCTCCCAATGTCCAAATTTTCACAGTATTTGCATTTGCTTTCTCTTTTAGACCATCTATTGTCTTGTTTCGTTGTGTTAAGCGTAGCTGCTGCTACTCTTACTTTTGCCTTGACATCAGCATCTCTTTCCCATGTAGTTAACCTGTCTAGGTTACTTCTGAGAGTTCTGTTAGACCAAGTTAGATCTAAGAATGGTAAAGCTTTTCTGTATTCGGCTACAAGGCCATCTGACCATATCTGAACCAGGGTCCCTTGTCATCTAGCACACTTTCAGGGTCATCAACAATTCCACTGTAGATTACAGCTGACTGACAAAATCTCTCAGTATATTCACTCACAGTTTCTTCTTTCCTTTGCACAGGTAGTAATTCTAGACCAATCTATTTTGGGTCCTAAGATATTCTTTAGGATTTTCAAAATACCTTCTCTTAAATCACCCTTACTGGCATTTCGCAGTTCAGAAGTGACAGCAGATTCAAAACTGTTGAATTCAGATTCAGTTAGTATTTGTGACATCAGCTGCGTGACTTCTGTCAGCGACATGTCATAAAAGGCGCATTTACTGATCAATGTTCTTCTAAATTCAGAAAAATGTGTGCGTGCTGCTGGTAAACTTTGAGATAGTCTCTCTATATCTTTAGGACCTAAAGCTTTGGCAACAGTTTGTATTTGCACCACAGAAGAATTGAGAGGAACACTATCAGTTTCCTCAATCCCTGAGATCTCCTCCTCGCACCACACACATTGAAGGAATTTACAGGCACATCAGTTACTGATTGGAGCTACATCTGTTTCAAAAAACGCTTGTAAATCAGGGTAAATGTTATCAGGCTGACTTACTTCCACATCAGTTTTGCCTCTTTCTTGAGGTTCAATTTCTTAGTCAAAGTGGATACTCTGTACGGAGTTCATTGTTCTGTTTCTCTAGCTCTGAAATACGCTGAGACTGTTGTGTGGCTAGCGTTACACTGAATTCTCTGTGGACAACAGATAATGCCTTTCACATTGTTCTTACGAATACATGCTCCCTAGTACCTTTTTACACTCATCTACTGACCAAGTCTTGTCTGGATGAATCTCATATTTCTGAGTTAGTTCTTGTCTAACTTTCTCAGTGACTATTATGTTCATTTGCACTCCTAAAAGTGATTTGAATTCGCTATCTGACCACAAAGGAGTCGCTAGACCACCTTTTTCAGTTGTGGGGATCAGTCTAGCATTCTTTCTAAACATTTTGTGAGTTTCTTTGTTATCACACAATCAAAACACTAAAACTTCTCTGATCAACAGAGGGTACACTTGTTAACACAGATCAACTATTGTTAACCTTCCTGGCAAAGCAGAGGATAACACAATTCACTAGCACTTTACGCTAATCTTCCTGCATGAACAGAGGATAACCAATTCTTCCCTGCCAAAACAGAGGATAACAAATATTAGCACGTAATGCTAAATATCTTCCCTGCCTGAAAGAACAGAGGATATATTTTCATCTCTAAAATAAAAACTTTAAAGGATAAACTCTTCCCTGTCTGAAACAGAGGATAAACGTCCCTGCCTACAAGAACAGAGGATACACCAAAATTATTAGCATGAAATGCTAACCTTCCCTGCCTGAAACAGAGGATAACTTTTAGTTAAACAAACCCTACAGATGTATGTTAACTCTTCTCTGACGGCACAGAGGATACACTGGTCTTAGGTTCTTTTGGAATAGAGACAGCACACTCACCACAACCCTTTTGGTTGAGAGAAAAATTCAGTCTGGGAATCCTTGTTCAGCTTGAAGTTTCGCTGGATTCCAAAAGATGCAGATCTTTGTTTTAGCTTGAAGTTTTTTCAGGTGAGGAAGCTGGAACTCTATCCGGTCACGGCAGCATCTGTTGAAAACTCTGTTCTTCTAAAGTAGAAAAACTCAGAAGAGAAGACCAGGAGACTTGGTTGGATCGTCAGCAGAATTTCTTTATTCTATGACATGTGTTGTTATCTGCAGTCATCGAAGATCTCAATCTAAGTCATTTTACAGGGTATCTTATAGGTCTTTTTGGAGGAGGGATTCTTAGAGGTGGAGACAAACATCAAACAAAGCAAACATCTGAGGAGGCGTTAGTTAATTACAGGAACCTTCCGTGGTCCAATAAACCTAACAAAGGTTGAATCTCTCAGTAGTCTAACTCCTTGATCTTACCATTACAAAAGGCACAGCTGTCCCAAGCCCAAATGGTCAGGAAACAATCTCAAGCACCTTTGCCTTGCCCGACACCTCTTAGTCAGGACGTGAATTCAAATCAAACATAGAATAACATTTGTGATCCTTCAACGCTCTCTCCTCTCTCCACAGTGGATAAACGTGCTTGCTTTCTGAAAACACTGGCTAGCTTGCAGTTTAGCGATCTCCGCTTCAATATATTCTCAGAAAAGTGTAATTCATCAAGTGTTCACATATGAGAGAGAGAAAGAGAGAGAGAGAGAAATGTTCCAGCTCTTTGTTGAGAAAGATAAATGTAGCTCTTGAGCGATTAAGCTATTTTATTGATAAAATTGCAGGGCATCACTAAACAGTTTGTTCCTGAATGTCTGTGTGCAGCCGCAACGTGATCTGTGTGAGTGACTGAGCGTGTGTGTGTGTTTGTGAGTGAGTGACTGAGCGTGTGTGTGTGTGAGATTCAGTGAAGACAGTGCATTAGTTTAGAACACTTCAAATTTTTGTTTTTAAATGTAGAGAGTGCTTTAATTTGTGCAATGATAAACTACCAGCAATGTTAAGATGATTTTTGTATATATTAATATGAGTACATTACAATACAAATTTATTAGAACGAGTACATTGTTATTTATGGGCTTAAAAACAAGATGCAAACAATCAGAATATTTTACCTGGTGGGGATTGCATATGCAACATATGCTATTACCTATATTGTACTGTGGAACAGTTATGGAGGCCCTTAATAATGCAGAGATCAACTGCCTGCTCTGCCAATAGTTAGCAATGGCCCTAAAGCACGCAGTGTTTAATAAACAGCTGTTTTACTAAATTATTCTGAGGTGAAATTAAGTGCAGTCCCGTATCGTATCGTGGCTTCTGTATCGTATCGTGGCCTATGTATCGTGATGCGTGCCGTATCGTGACTTTGCTGGCGATACATACTATATAAACGTTGTTGCTGTCAGAGATCTATGATTTCAAAATGAAGAATGAAATTATTTTTTTTATGGGAACTGTTTCACTTCTACTAGTATTGTATGACCCTAATCTGAAAGCTGTATTGTGTGTTTTAGCGGTGTGTGTGAGGTGAACTCAGGCTGGCATCTGTGGAGCTGTGTGAAAGCTGGTATCCTGCCTTATCTGAGGGCAGCCGCTCTGTTCTTCCACTATCTCAACGGAGCTCCAGCACCACCCGAGTCACATAGTAAATGACTCAAACATTACACGTTTTACTGGGTCACTCTCCCTTTTCTGTTTCATTTCTAATGCTGACTGTTTGTTCAGCTCTAGGTGTGGGTGAATGGGAGGCTCTGTGTGGATACCTGTGTCTGCCCTCCAACCTGCTCCAGCTCTTCTACAACAACCGGGAGCTCATGGAACCTCTGCTGCATGGGTAACCATCACTATCTAGCAAAGCATCTCTGAAAACTGACATAATGATCAGATGTTAGTTGAATGAATTGTGGTGCTCTGCAGGTGGTGCTCTCATCCAGGTGTGCTGCAGGGTCTTCAGAGCAGCGTGGCTCTCATCAGGTTTGTCCTGCTCCTCAACACTCAAGAGTTCACTGCAGCAGATGCTCAAGTGTTCACCATTCTTCCATTTCCTATTTTAGGTTTCCTAGAGAGTCCAATCATCTCATAGAGCTGCCGGGCGACTACAGCGCCCTGATTAACCAGGCCTCCAGCTTCACGTGAGTCACCTGTCTTTTAATCGCATTGATATAATAGCGAAGACCTGTCAGCCTAGTTCTGTGAATCAAATGATCTATTGATCCTGGTGGCATCTAGGTGTCCTAAATCTGGAGGGGACAAGTCTCGCGCTCCTACTCTGTGTCTGGTGTGCGGTGCTATGCTGTGCTCTCAGAGCTACTGCTGTCAGACCGAACTGGAAGGAGAGGATGTGGGCGCATGCACCGCACACACTTTCGCCTGCGGAGCTGGAGTCGGCATCTTCCTCAGGTTTGTGCATGTTGATTAAAATAAAAATTGATATAACAGGCAAATTATGTAAGGATAAGGTACACTTTTCATTAGGTTACCCTTTTGTGTCTGGGTCCTGATGTTTATTTTGTGATGATAAATACATTTTTCCCACATTACACGTCTACTGTGCAAATGAATAAATGATAATTGATTTGAGTTCAAATTATTTAATGTGGAAAAAGTGCTAGAGACACATGCCTAGCTAGTGTAGGGAATGTCTTATTTGACAACAAAAGTTTACAGTATGCTTAAATCTTTAACAGGTGGGATTGATCTCAAAATGGATAACAAAGCCATTTTTGAAGATGTTGTAAAATAGCCAATTTTAGCATATCGATTGAATTCTGTATTCAATAAGTCAACATGTGAAGTCTTAGGCCCTGTCTACACTAGTGCGTTTTCGTTTTAAAATGGCGTTTTAGAATGAAAACGATGTTCGAGTTCATAAGTTCGCCTACTAATAGTATGAGAGGAACACCATTTTCCCTCTCAACCAAACTAACATTACTAGTCAATACGAAAGTTGTTGGTCTCACGAGACGCGAAATAGTAACCAGAGCCGCAGCCCTGATGAATGGAGAAGAAGCTTCTGGGTCTCGAGCGCGACGCGCTGCAAAGCTGCGAGGCACAATGGTCAAAGGTGTCACCCTAGTCTAGCGCATATTTACATATACAAGCTATTTAAAAAGCAGCAGAGCTTTGTCCAGTTCTTGGAGCATTTTATTGTTTTTGTTATTCATTGAACTGAACTGTAGTTTTATGTAGTAAACTGTCTTTATATATTTCCTATTTTATATTAATTTCCTAGTATTTAAAAGTTTAATTTGTATGTTTCTGTCAGGGTGCGGGAAAGTCAGGTCTTGTTCCTGGCTGGCAAAACTAAGGGCTGTTTTTATGCTCCCCCATACTTGGACGACTATGGGGAAACAGACCAAGGGCTAAGGTACGCCTCTATCTCCGATATTTCACGCACACGATTATTTCTGACAGTCGTGTGAGATCAAGTGTTGTGTTTTGTCCTTTTTTAGACGGGGAAACCCATTACACTTGTGCCAAGAGCGCTACAGGAAGATCCAGAAGCTGTGGCGCCAGCACAGCATCACAGAGGAGATCGGCCACGCTCAGGAGGCCAATCAGACTTTGGTGGGCATCGACTGGCAGCACCTGTGAAGTTACGTGATGCTTTCCCACACCTTCGCCCCACCCTTAACGCATAAGGGGACCCGCACAGCAGAGCTAGAGGTTGCCAAGGTGTCACCAAAGCCTCTTGCTCTTCCTCCACCCCTTTCTCCATCTTTCTGACAGTGGATGTGAATGCATGACTTTGGTTTTCTTTTTTTTTTGGTGGGAGGTTTTTCTATTCCCGTTTTCTTTTAAATATGATATAAATACATATTTAAAAAGACATATAGCCAAGGAATTGAACCCTAACAATATGGGTTCCTTCGCAAAACACAGATATTCTTCATAGGAATGCTATTGAATTTCTTCGCCAAGTAATATTAAATTATTTTCAAGGTATTTTGCTTAAATATATAGGTTTCGCAAGACAGTTCTCTTATCACTTTGGGAATTGACCGGTGGTGCTGCCCTTCAAGTAAGCACAAATGTCCCTAAAAGCCCATGTGGGGATAGCACCACCTGTAGGATACACGGCATCCTCTCTGCCCACGTCATCTCGAATGCACCAATACATTGATTAAAGCCACCTAATTGACGTTCTCATGTTCATACAATACAAGCCTACGTGGGGAAGATCCAGGATCACATGAATATGTCCTTGAATGCCTGGTTTCTGTTTGTCTGGGTTGTGTTTGTGCGAGTGAGTTTTTACGTACAAGTGTTTAGTTGGTATGTTTCTAATATGATGGATTTCTAAGGTGGTCCATTTATATGACCGCTTGTTTCTCGTTCTTTTGTGAAGCGTATTTGTGTTTCTTGCGGCTGTGTGTTGTATGTGACCTTGATCTATGAAATCATGCTTTCCACGAACTGAACATGAATTCTACTCGTACACATGATTTTGACGTGTGTGTTGTGATTTTGGACATTTTGTTTCTTGATACTGCTGCACATTTTCTCAGCAGTAATGGATGCAGAGTTGCATATCCTTAATTCAGTTTCAACTTTGATCTGCTTTAGACTGTTGATTTTTCTTTATAGTGGCCTTGGCTTGGGGCTTTAGTCCAAATCAAAAGTTGTATTTGTCAGTGACGCTGAAACGCATTAAAACACACCGTTGCTTCTTTCAGAAACAAGTTTTCATGTCTCACGCAATTCAGTTGAAATTCAGTTTCTAATGCGGTGAGCACATTTCCTGAGACACTTCCAGTGGCTGCAGCAGTGTATTACATCACAAACTGACTTGTTAATATGTGAATTCTTGTATAAATGGGTACATTGTACTATATTGTAAAACATTAATGAAATAAAAAATTAAAAAAGACTTTGTGTTTTGCATAAAATGTATTGCTGAATGAGCTGATTATCCATCAGTGTTTTTTATGCAGGAAAAAAACTGTTCGGTGTGTTCCAGAACAGGTAGGCTTTTGGCCTCATGTAGGCTAATGTGTGACCCATTTTGCTGGCTACAATTCTTAACTGCTCCAGTTCTGGTCAAATCTCTTGCAATTAGATGCAGAGCTCAAGCCACTGTCCAGCTCGCTGACTAGTCTTAGACCAGGTTTTGACTAAGTCAGTTCCTCAAAAGTAATTGTGTTTGAACTGAAAATATAAATTGTGTACTACTGAATTATTATTTGGTGGTATAATTGCTTATTCTGTTTATTACAATTGTCTCACCAACACTGATCTATTTGGGTTGGTTCACATGAGGAACGATAGCTATATAATGAGTGTTGCCTGAACTGATTTACAAAACTAGGCCAAATATCAAAACTCAAAATGTGCCACTTTCATTACTGAAATGTGTTTTACTGTAATGTATGCATGACACTATTTAACTTAAAAATCAATGTATAGACTAGTAATAATCTCACCTCCCCTTCCTCACAGAATGTAACCTCTAGTCTCGGTTGAATGTGAATTGGGTAACATTTAAATATACAAACATTTCTGTCAGATATAATGTATGCTATATGCCAAACCTACGGCAACAGTATAAATGTTGCCCAATTACGTGGAAAAACATCGGACTTGGCTACTAACGTAACATGATTTGCTTCCACACATTAAGCTTAGTCAGATTTTGTTTTACAGTGTATCCTACGCTTAATCAGCTGGGGGGAAATCGTTCAAGATATTGTTCTTCTGTGTTGTTATTGTTGTGTTGTGAACTTCCATATTCTCGTAGAATTAGAACATACATCCTTAATCTTATGTTTAACGAAATTTACTGACAAATATGTTCATTCAAAATCTACCGATGACGACGCCGCTGCAGTTATTTGCATGCTAAATTGTGATTGGACCTTTTTGCCGCAATGTGTGTTTTGGCTTCCTTGTTTGAATAGTGGGATAGAAAATGAAATGCTGGCTATGGCTGTCAAAGGTATATTTTATGTATGCAGATTATATGACTTTAGATTCAAATTTTACCTCAAATTGACACGGTTCCTTTGTTACCCGTCAAACACTGTCGTTTAGTTCAGAAAATTGACGGTTGCATTTGTGGGTCGCCTTTGGTGTTAATCTTTGGAAGTTCAAGAACTATTTCCTGAACAAGAGATTGGGGTTATCCTCCATGTATGCTCCAGTAGTGCGTGTTTTCTGCTCCTGTGCGAGACGCACCTGTCCCAGAGCTTCACCTGAGAAGGTAAGCTGCTCCACAAAGCTGATTAACTGCTCTTATCCAGCCAGTAGCCTACCTGGAGAAAATACCAGATGACACGTTCTGCTAGTGCTTACTACCTGTACCCAAAGTTAGACGTTTTCACCCTTACTAATTTTCATTTCTCTTACCCTTAATATTAAGATAGTATTAATTAATATAATTATTATTAAATTAAGTCCATTTCTCCTTGATGGATTTATTTTACTACAGGGATGGGCAACTTTGGTCCTCGAGGGCCCCTGTCCTGCAGAGTTTAGCTCCAACCCTAACCAAACACTCCCAAAGAAGCAAATCAATGTCTACAAGATCATTAGAAAGTTACAGGCAGGTGTGTTTGATTAGGGTTGGAGCTAAACTCTGCAGGACACCGGCCCTCCTGGACCGAAGTTGCCTATTCTTGTTTTACTATATTGAGTATCTGTGCAGTATTATCTCAATTAAATAAATAAGTAATCTAAAACTAAATAAATAAATTATGCATATTGATTATGCTGTAGATTATGGTGCATTCTTGACAGGTTTCATGACATTTAGCCATGAATATTCTGCTGTCTTGCCATTGACTATTAATGGTCAGGGCATTGAAAATGTTCAATGTTTTAAGTTTCTCGGGACTACCATTTCTGCAACGTTAAAGTGGGACATCAACCTAAGAGACGTTATAAAAAAGAATACCATCAACCCCTTTTTCTCAAGACAGCGTAAAAAGTGTGGCGTATATCTAAAGTCGGTACCTTGATAGCGCACACACTTCTCGGAGACGTCTATTTGACGTCTGCATTTACATCTGCAAGACATATTTTTAGGGTGTTTGCTCATCTGCAATACGTCTATAGGACATTTCGTTTTAGATGTCAAATAGATGTCTTTAAGATGATTATGATTTAGAATGTATGTAAAACTGACATCTGAAAGACGTCTGTCAGATGTTTGTACACAGCAGATGCTTTCCAGATCAACAGATCTTTAACAGACATCTTGCAGACGAAAGTGTGCTATCTGGGTATGTACACTTCTTTTACGCCTCTTCCTTCAGACAGACGCCTTAGAGAAATTAAATCTAAGTCTACACGTTTTATGAACAGCACTTATTGTAGGATTGTTCATGCTCTTAATTCCTCTGGTATCTATGCATCTGCATTTCACATATATGTATAGTTGGATTTATGTATATATGTATGTATTATGTATTCAAATGAATTTGATGAGCTCACCAAGCAACTTCCAAACAATTAGGGTGTTTGGCCATTAAAAAAACACAATATAGAGTGCAACTGTCGGTTTCCCAAAGTAAAACCTCTATTAATTTTCCCCATATAATTTTCTGCAAAGGTATTCTGAGGTAGGTGGTATGTTAGGAATAGTGAGTATATTAAAATAACACAGACTTAACATTAAATCTAATTAAACATCTTTATCTCACAAATGGAGTTTCCTACATGATCCATTCAGTCCACAAAAACCGACATCAAAGTCAAGGTCAAATATACAGAAAGAGGTGCCTGTGAAAATTTGAAATGCACACAAATTATATGGAAAAAAGAGAATACAACTGATTGGGTTGTCTGATTTAGATGAACAAATCACACACAACTGACTAAAACCTTTTACAAGTTAATTGTCCCACAACTGTATACCCAACACAGCACAAAGCCTGTTTGTGAGGCAGATATTTAACCCAAGAACTACACACATTAATGGTGAACATGTTGAGTACAATATTCTGTTGTTACAGAATAGTTTCCCCATTGTTACAGAGTTCTGCTCTCCTGTAGATCACCATCAACATGCTTTTGAAAGTCAGACAACATAAGGCCTGTTAAAGGCAGCGTTGAGTAAAAAGCAAGGTGTGCCACTGTTTCCATCCCTTTAAGGTCTTGGAGGTGACTGAATGCTTACAAAAACACATTTTCCTCAGCTGCCGGTTAAAAGCTGCCACGTGACCCCTTCAAGAAGAGTGATTTAATAGTGCCTTTTGACTTTCTGGTGAAATATGTTATTGTATGTGTGAGGCTGTCAGGTTAAACATCCGCTCAACCAATAAACTGGAAATATAAGGATCAAACTATATGCTTCTACAGATGCACGTGGATAGTGAGGCTCATTTGGTTGGAATATCAGATGTGGTTAGATGATAATATCAGAACATTTACAGATATATTTAATTCTTAAAATATTTAAAAATAAACTTACATTTGATTCATATTTACATTGTAGTGTGTACATTCACATCAATTGGAATCTCATTAAAATGCAGGTGTACTGATCTCATATGTATGCATATACACCTATATTTTTAAGAGAGAACATTTTAATCAACCTTCATGCATTCCTTCTCCCAAAGGTGGGAGTGGCCTCAGACATGATGGGGTGGGAGGGGACATGACTCTCAGCTTTATGTGGGAGCCGCTTCTGCATCTCCCTCCTGTACCTGGTTGCATTTAAACAGCGATGTGATATTCGTCATGATGTCAGAAAGTGTCTCCTTCACACTCTTTTCCAGCAGCCATCCCTCACTTTCACTCTCAGGATTCTCTGGGTCTGCCAGGGTTTCCAGTGAGGTGCTCAGGTACTGTAAACCAACTGTCACGACAGCCTGTGGCAAAAAATTCAGATGGACTTAAATGCATTTAACAGTAGAACTAAACATGCTTCACAAATATATGTTTCCATTTGGAAGTGATTGTGTCTTTGGAATATATATGGCCACAAGAGGGTTTTCAATGGTTTATGAATGTTTAGAAATTCCACACAAGCTCAAAACAGAATCATTGTTGTGTGCTTCTGATGTTTTGACCCACATGCGTTCCTGGAAATGTCAATTTTGGCAACAAGATCTTAGGACTTACACCTTCGGTTTGAGCTAAGGTTAACCCTCTTGAACTACTTTTTTTTGCACATTTGGTGTCGTATCACATTATGCAATCAATAACAGTTCAGATTGAAGGTTTGCTGTGCCCATCTACTTAACTGTGTATGCATATGTAGTTTCTGTGTATTTGGTGGTACTAGTAATGTAGACAAGACAAGGAAACTGTAAATATGCCAAGTGCATGTTATTTGTGCAAAGTTCATGTTATTTGTCAACTTCTCACATGCTAAATGCTAGTCACCTATATCTAGTCAATCCATCAAGACAAAGTGTTAACCAAATCAATTAAGCATATAATTAATCTGATTCTTTCAGACCTATTTATATTACTCTTTACGCACCAACTGACCTTATAATCTAGTGGTTCACTTTATAATCTAGCAACACACTCTTTACCCAGCAAGAGTATAATCTAGTGACAAAGTCAAATGCCATGAGTGTGCTGTGTTCAACGTGGTATTCCAATCCTTTTCCCACACCCACCTGCATAATAATGAACAGAAGCACAAAAGCACCAATACTGTTCATCATGCCCCCATAGTAGGACACCAGGCCCTCACGGCAGCCTCTGGTCCAGATATTTAGGTCCTCAGTGTGGTGGTCGTAGCTGTAGTGAGCAGAGTTGTTGGTCAGGTGATGTTGGATACAAGGGCGAGGAGAGCCAGGGTTGCAACAGCTGAAGGGAACGCTTTCCATCAAGTATTTGCCATCCACGTTGCTCTGGACACGGCTAAGAAATTGCAAAGATTGAACTGTCAGGCAGATATTTTAATTATGTTGACTGGGACATATTCTTTGTTGAGGCATTTAAGATTTCAGAAGGGGCAGGCTTAGAAACATAACTCAACAAATTTGTATATCCATATAAAATTTGAGATTACTGGTCAAAGCTGAGTACTCCAGTCTGATAACAAGAAGAACACCCTTTTTTAAAATAGATGGGAGGTAAACATTGAGGCCAACTCCATGGGAGGTAATAGATTGCACAATGATTGGCATGAAAGGTAAGCTTTAAAGGACTTGGGAATGGGATCCTGACAGATGATCTAATCCATGGGCCCATGTGCCCCCCTTTAACCCATTCCCTCTTTATAAAAACCCACCAGCCAGTTATCTTCTTTTGAATCTCTCAAAACAAACTCTGAAATTTGATTCCACTTGTATTCAACATAACAGTTTTCAGGGGGTCTGCTTTAAGATTTTGAAAACATTGTTTCGTTAGAATATTTGTTATTTTTTGTCTTGTTATCATAAAATTATTACATAATAAAGTGTATTTTGGGCTACACTTCCTGAAATGCGGAGTAAAATATACAAAACTGATGAAAAACTCTATCCGTTTAGGTGCCTTACTTTCTTAAACAAGCTTTAACTTCCTCAAAACCCAGTGAATATCAGGATTCATTTTATTATTGTCCTACTAATGTTTAATGACTGATATCTTTTGAATTTGACTACATCTGTGGTTACAGTTAATATTTTACACATTTTGCTATGATAATAAATCACTGAAATTCAGATATGTCACAAGCCAACAGATTAAAGCGAAAACGCAAAAAATGATCCAGAATCTCTTCCACTTAGATCCCACCACTAATACACATTTCCACTAGTACTCAGTACTAAAATCAGTACTCACTCTTTAACCTCGTCATTGCTGAAGTCCAGGTAGCGGTTGCTAATCCACTGGATCTCAAACCAATCCTTGTAGTTGTTGTTGCCACAGCAGCGGAACTCAATCTGCGTCAAATCTAGGGTTCTCTTCATGAAGCATCGTCCTGGCGTGTCTGTATCTTTGTAGTACTTCATTCCATTCTTCAGGCCTTCAGCCAGGGCGAAATGCAGTGAGATCTGCATCAAGAAACAAAGCAGAGCCGTGACAAAAAGAGCGAAGCAGAAAACCACACATCCACTCATGTAGGTCTTCAACACTGGTTTCCACTTGGTGAACTTGATTGTATCAAGCGAGTCATGACACAATTTGCCCCCAAAAGCATTGATAACACAGGCCACAAGTCCCACCAGAATAAGCAAGTTGGGCACAAAATGGCTCTCGTTGTTGTCCATCATCTCGCTTCTTTTGCGCAGCTCGATCTTGAAATAAATCCCCATGCTGAAGATGAGGATCCCAGCCATGACAGAGAGCCAGTATAGGAGCCACAGTCCTTGGGCCAGCTTGACCCGCTTGGCCAAGTCAAATTTGATCGGCATCAAAGCCATGTTTTTGTTCTTGGTGATTAATGAGTCAAAACAATATATTCAGAGTTATACTTCTTCAGTATGATTACCTTTGTTTCAAATATACGATTCAAGTTGTCCTACAATTAAACTTGGCTTTCCCTTGTTGAAATTCTTGAAGAGCTTGAGCAGAAACTTTGTGGCCCAGAAGCTTAGTTCAGTAATCCGTCATCAAGCATGGAACGTGCAGTAGCAAGGATTCCCCTTTCCATATCCATTCTGACCACCCACAACTCAAGAAAGTCCATGCTGTTGGGCTCTTCCTCTGGGATTTCACATAAATCCACCCAAAATTCACCAGCTGGGGGGCTACGTGGCTTTTCCTGATGGTTCCCTTCCCTGCAAAAAGGGGGTGGCCGCTGAGGAGCTGTGTGATTGTTGAATCAAGTTCCTCTACGTCATCCAAATCTCACTAATCAGCGCTGATCCCATTTGCAGATGAGCTGAGGACTCTAATCTTTATCTTACATTATAATTGGTTAGTTTCTTTAGCATCAGTTTCCTCTTTTACTTGCTGGAATTGCCTGGCTCTGGGGTATCTCTGGGTAGTCTTCAGACCAAACCATTGTTGTCTTATTTCACAAGAATTGGAAGTTACGTCATTCGTTGTTGGTCTGCACATAGTATATTATTAGTATGCTCAATTCTCAAATAACAAATGTAGACCTGTCTACATGGGTAATTTCTGCCACTGTATTTAGAAGAACTTTTTAAACTTATAATAATCCTACATTTAATCATCAAATGCGTTTTTTTAATCCACTTTGCTGAAATACTACAGGGGGCACATTTAATGGGCATGATATTGTACTTCTGCTAAATGTAAGCTAACCAAATCTATAGCAAGTGTAGTAGAGATCAGGTTAGAATATTGTATCAAAGAATGTTCCTGGCCCTCAGACAGGCCAGGTAAACCTGACTGATGCTTTATCCTATTGTTTATCCTAACTACACACAAAGTGGTATAGGTGGTATAAGATTTGTATCACCCAGACTTGTAATTGAACAATCATCATAGGTCAAGCCTACTGTAGAAACGTTAAAGCTATGGACGCAAGCATTCCTTCTTCCCTTAGAGGTGATTTTTACATGATGAATGATGATCAAGCCACCTTATCGATGTCAGTAGTTTGCACATTTTTATTCCTCAATAAATCATGGGAAGACAGAAGCTTTCAGTTGTAAAACCTATCCAGACAGATTTTGCCCACAAGTCAATCTGATGTACTTTATCAAAAAGCAATCAGCTCATTTGACAGTTGCCATGAAGAGTAAAATCAATGTTCTGTGCTTGTAACTAACCCCATTTAAAGCAATCACAAGCTCTTATAATTAGTAGTGAACTTTAAGTCCTTTGCCATTTTGCGTAAGCCTAATCAAATACCTAAACATTGTGGCTCAGAGACAGTAAGTGATGATTAAGACTTTTGGCGGATTTTTGAGTCTCTTGTATGGTCTCTTGTTAGAGCAGCTGACCTAACTTTAGGCTAAGAGCTAATTTGTTTAGTTGTAGATTTGCCTTGCAGCTGTGTCTATAAGAGAACCCAAAGGGTGGGCATCAACACTGTAATTAGTGTGCATTGGTCACATGTGACAAGATTAGAAGTACCGATAGGATTTGAGTGATTTACTGTCTGATCCTTTTAGAGGGACACGTAGGCACTGGATGAATAGCACGCGATGCTTCTACCTCAGCAACTGAAATGTTGGAGAAGCTTGTTACGTTGAAGCTAAAGTGTGCATGTGTATTCCTGTTTGTTGGTGAGCTGGGGAGACTCTTTTGGTTGGCTATTGTTAATCTGGGGCATTCTCAACTCAACATGTATGCCAATGAACAGCATAAACAGTTTTTCTCTTTGTGATGACCTCTTATATTGTGGGAAAATTCTATTTGGAAGTGAGCATCCATATGCCCTACTCCAGTGGTGCCCAAACCTGTTCCTGGAGATTACCTACTTGCAGAGTTCAGTTCCAACCCTGCTTCAGTAAGTGCTCCTGATGATTTTAATTAGCTGGTTAAGCTGTGTTTGAACAGGGTTGGAGCTGAACTTTGCAGGAAGGTAGATCTCCAGGAACAGGGTTGGGCTTCACTGCCCTACTCACTCTGAAGGGCGGAGCCCATGAAGTGGGCACCTTGGAGGAAGCAGGACACTTGCGTGTCAGGGTAGTCATTTGGAATTCACCCTTCCTTTTAAACTGTACATTGCTGTAATGTATCTCAATTCCAGAGAAAGTACTACAGTATATAGTTGATGACTGCAGCAGATGAGAGGTTCATGTTCAAACTCTTACCATTTCTACACATCCTGCTTAGTGAAATTTACTGACACCTTGTGGCAAGCTGTGAAACAGTTTCTCTCACAATAGATCAAGACACTTTTTCAGTGGCCCAGATTCTGGAAACATTCCTCTATTCATTGTTTCCACAGGGGTTTTAATAAAACATCGTTTTAATTTGAGCATTGTAATGATTGTAATTAGCCCTTTATTTGGACATCAATTTTCCATCAAGTGTCATTTAGATGCTTAGTTTCATGACAATTGTGACTGATGCTTTAATGCTTAAATAATGCTTTAATAACATCTCTGATTTCAGTAGTAAAAAATGCTTGTAGAGTTGGTAAGTTCAGTTTAATTACAGTATGTAAATCAGTTCAACCAGTCCATTTCAGTAAACTGATTCAAAACTCTTATACAATTTGTCATCACAAATTGAACATAGAAGTCTCTTCATGGCATTATTCATATATATATATATTTTTTTTTTAAATCATGAAACGTAAAATAGGAAGACATTTTTTTTGTAAATTGTTCAATCTGTATCAGCCAACCCTTGCCTTAATTAAGCTTTGTCTAAGGAAGTTTGGGCATTTGTATTTGTCTAATTGTTACATTTCTTAGGCTACTCGATTAATACAAATTTCAATATTATACAATACATTGTATTTTAATTCCTCTGAGTTTGTATCCGAGTAGTTTTGAGCTGTGCTACATTGCCTCTCCCTGAGAGAGGAGCACAAGCCTCTTTCTCGCAGGACACGTTCTTTCTCAGATAAATAAACATGGCCTTCAGTTTGTCTGTGGATAATTAGCTGCAGAGTTCAGATTCATGCTCACTTCAAAGAGCAGCAGTTTCATTTTTCCCGCTATTGTGTTTCATTTAGATAAATATTTTTAACAAGGTCCACATGTTGCTCTGGCTTGCTGTCTAGGAGATAATTCTGAGAGCTAAGAACAGACTGCAAAATCTGTTTACCCATAATCTTATTGCACTGGGAGCCCCTTTTATGTATGAAGGCAACACCGCTTGCTTTCATGAGCTTTTAAATATTTTTCTGCCAGCCCACACTGTCTATTATTTCGACACATGATAGATAGATAGATAGATAGATAGATAGATAGATAGATAGATAGATAGATAGATAGATAGATAGATAGATAGATAGATAGATAGATGACAATGAGAGAAAAAGAGGGAGGTAATGATGAACAGACAGAGGAAGCTGAAGAGGAGGATTGGTGACACATGCACATTGTGCCCTGGATATGGTTGGAAGGAGGGGGCATTACAAGAATTTCATAACAAGCACGAGGGCATTAATATGTCAGGGGTTCATTGGAAGCAGATGTGTGATTTATTTTTACAGGCTGGTAGTTTGGGTCGTTGCAACAGGCATTGAAGCTATATTCTTGCAGCCCCTTCCCTCTTTCACCTCCTCTTCCTCTGCTATAAACCCACAACCTATCGCTTGTATCATGATTGTTTTTCTCTCATACTGATATCTGCTACTGTGTTTGCTTGGCTACACGTACATGTGAGAATGAGCTGTCCTGTTTTGTAAGAATTTAAAATAAGAATATTTATGAAATATATTTAATGTATACACATTTTGGTACACAATAACTTATGTTTTACATTTCAGAATAATAGCAAATTCATCAAAACTGTGAAAACACAATGGATTATGGAAACAATTGACTATATATAATATATTTGTTTACGAAACTGAAAGATACTGAGAAAAAAGTATCAGCATTTTTTCTGTTTTGCTGAGTGCATAGCATTTTTATGCCCACTAGATGGCGACTGTGACATTAAATGTATGTGCATTTTGACATTTTATCCTTCCAGACTCTTTAAAGGTTCATTTTTATGATCCTAAAGAGAAAAGCAAATTTCATTGAATGTTTACAATAGATACTTTGATATATATTACATTGGAAGAGAAATACATAAGGAGTTAAAAAAGGCATCTGTGTTCTACATTGACATCCAGCCGTCAGTCCTTCCCCCAGACTGGCTGACACATGTGAAAGACTGGAGCATTTAGAGTGACAGTCTGATGGGAGGAAACGGACCATTATTTAATCAATAGAATTGCATCAATTTAGGGAAATTTGTGTCCAAGGAAAACAAACGAACAGCCCGTCCAGAAAAGAGGCAGATTTTTCTTTTGCGTGACTCAGGCTTCAGACACGAGGGCTTCTCATGGTGTGTATCCGTGCCTGTGAATATCCTTGCAGTGATGCCCATGTGTCCAAACATGGATGCCGCTCAGGTACAAATTGAATCGTCACTCTGGCCTGTCAATCTGTTTCAAGGTCTACCTGCTCATTCCTCTCGTGACCCCTGCTTGTAAATCCTCAGCGGGGTCGACGAGTTTATGTCAGCGTGAGTGACATTAAGTTAACCCGAGAAGGTTAAGAGGTTGTGTTGGGGGGATGGACATCACCAATTGTGACAAAGAATGTGACTTCTGTAGAAAACATCTAATTCGCAGAAAACTTCAAAACAACTGACGCTTAAACTTTTTTCTTTTCTTTTTCCACAACACAATGGAGAAAAGTCGCAACACAATGGAAACAAGCTTCAACACAGCGAAATTAGCACAACACTACGAAATTAGTCCTATTTGTAATGTTGTGGCGATTTCGTTGGGTTGTGGAGATTTCATTGTGTTGTGTACTATTGGGCCACCATAATATATCCATGGTTTGGGTAACATTCAACAACAAAAAAAACATAAGAAAATTTAAATAAAAAGAAAATGCTAAAATAGAGAACCTTTAACATCCATGGAACCTTTCCATTCCACAAAAGGATAACTGAAATGTTCTTTTCAAATTGGTTATTTTAAGAAATGCTCACTGAAAGGTTATTTTTGGAGCCCAAAATGGTTCTTCTATAACATAACTGCAAAAAGAGCCCTTTTGGAACCTTTATTTTTTCATTTGCCTTTTAAAGCAAATTTAAACAATTGTTGAACATTGAAAAAGCAAAACTCTGCAATGCCATAAGTTTTAATGCACATAGATTTGAAAAATGCCTCTGAAAGCCAGTAAACAAAGACGAGCCAAGAATAAGTTGATTCAAGGAAAGGGAGAAGACATGCTATGGAGGAGAACACCTCTCGCCTTGTTTCTGACAATGAACTGCTCAGATAGGCGGCCAAAAGTGCTCTGTGAAGCCGGGCCCTGTCAGGCAGTTTTATATCAGGCTAAAAGGTGGTTGAATAAAGCTGTTAATGGGGCCTGCACTTTACTGTCTATCACTCTCGACTCAGCTATTGGGGGCCTGCCACAGCAAACATTCTCCAACTATATACACACCTCAGAGATACTAGGATATGGTCACATAAATCTTGTGAAACTTGTGAAAACTCTCTCCTATAAAATTCACATTCCAAGAATTAAGGATGCACAGATACAAGAGAATCAGTTTCTATGATGAAACATCTCCTTGTAAGATGGATTAAAATGCTTCTACACAAGGTTAGAGCACATTCCTCCTTGCCTTCCTGATCAGAGACAGAGTGACTCACTGCGGCCTCCTGCTATTCCCATACAGCTGCAACAACATATATAACAGATTTTAATACCATCCATGACACTCACAAACCCGTCTTTGTAGGATCACTCAATGGATTGTTGGCTCTCTATATGGAGTGTAGAAAGCATGAATGAAGAGCAGAAGACAGAAACGCTTGTATGGAATCTCGAGAAACCTACAGGTCATTTCTTTTTACATAAAGAAAATCAAGCCCGTTTTATGACCATTATGTGTTATTTTTTAGTTTTTTTTTGCATTTGAGTTTGTTTGTGACTCCCATTTTTCTTTTAGCAAAACTTTAAAAAGGCAGTACAAAATGCTATCATGATACTTAGGGAAAGTTCACCCAAAAATTACAATTATGTAATTGATTAGTCACCCCTATGTCGTTCCAAACCCTTAATTAAGGTATTTTTGATGAATTCCGAGAGCATTCTGACCCTCCATAGACAGCAAGGGTACTTGTCGTGGTACTCAATAATAGCAGACGACTGTCTCTTCCGGAAGAGAAGACATTGTTGAATAAAATCATTATTTTTGTTTTCTTGCACAATAAGTATTCTTGTAGTTGTATAAAATTATGGTTGAACCACTGATGTCACATGGACTATTTTAACACTGTCCTTACTACTGTGCCTTGACCTAGGTAGTTCCTTTGCTATCTATCGGATTTCATTAACACAAATGTCTTAATTTGTGTTCCGAAGATGAACGAAGGTCTTACTGGTTTGGAATGACATGAGGGTGAGTAATTAAAGACAGAATCTGTTTTGAGTGAACTAACCCTTCAAATGTCATGGAAATAATGTTGGAGTGCTTAAAGTATTAATGTTCATGTGCTTTTTCTTTTGATTTTGATGGGAAATGTGACCTGGACAACTTCACCGATTTCCTGAGTCTAACAATATCAAAGCAAGTAACATTTATTGCAAAGAAAGAAATAAAACCTTCAGTTTTTAAACAAAACATTTTAACAAAAAAGTTTAACTTATAAATCCATCCATCCATCCATCTATCCATTCTCCAAACGCTTGTACTCTATAGTCACATGAATGCTGTAGTCTACACCAAAACAGCAATGTTTGTTTCAAAATGAACAAAAAGTATATGTTTCCAGTTATTGCGATAAACTACACACTGTTATTCTGCAATGTAAACTTAAAGAGAACTGACTTCATACATTCCCTGAAAAACAACTTAAAAGCTTTTCATTCAAAAGTCATGTCAAAGGGGCTGAGAAAGTTCATTCTAACAAGAGATCTAGCATTAGATCTGGTCACTTAGCTTGGTATTTTGTTATCCATATGATATGGTTGCTAGCAATGCAGTCTGGGATAGAAGGTCCAACACATTCTGCAAGACTGGCTGGGAAAAGGCTTGAACGAAAATGGAGAAAAACAGAAGACGACATCAGTCCTAATATATTAGAGAAAAAAACATGGAAAGAAGTCCGTTTTAGCTTCCAGACTCCTTATCTTGAGCTGAAAGGAGACCTCACTGTTGCACTTGAGTGCCTTCCAAGAGATTTGTTACATTCTGAGTTACACTCCAGCTTCGAGAATATAACCTCTCAATTGCCAGAAGGGGCCTTGGAAGGGGAGCCACCTTTGGGCCTCAGATTATATTCTTTGTCTCCATTCCAAGATTCCGTGTGCAGTCAAACGAGACTTGAAGGAGACGCAGAGGAGCAGAGATGAGACAAGCTATAGATTGTAGACTGAAATGATGAGAGCAGGCACTGAAAACTTCCCTCAAGAGAAGCCAAATGAGAGATAGCACTCTGGCTGAATGTTTGGCCTCAAGCGAAGGTGAAAATGAGCAGCAATAAATCTGACAGACTTTATCTGAGAAGAGACTTAAACCTGTTGTGCGTGCTTTGGCCTGGTTTTACTTGGGCAGCAAACAACATGGCCACTCTTGATCTTTGGCTTTGCACCTTTGACCCCAATGAATCACAAAGTTAAAAATGGACTCTCTACTACAAGCAGGGAGTTGAATTGCATGGAAAATGATATATTCATGAAATTGTGCTCAGAGAATGTTTTTTTCTCTCCTGTTTTAATCAAATAAAGATGTATGGTGTATGAAGGCAAGTTCTGCTCTGCATATTTGGACAAATCATTCCCACCAAAGCATCCTTCCATATTGTCTCCCCTGGCTGATCATAACGTTTCACGCACACACAGTCGGATTGTGGAACTCTACAGACCTGCTCAGCCAACTCAACAAAATTGTGTGTGCGAGGATTCAGCACAGTGGTTAATAACGAGAAAAAAGGCTTCATTGTGACAGCAGGAGCACAAGGGCGCTTTCTGGTGATGCGTTCACTCCCCCAGGCTGACCTCTGCTCTTTATTAAACTCTAATGAGCAGCAGAGCTGAGCGGTCTTATCTTAGACCTGTCACACATGCACAAGGCAGTGTTGGTGAATTACTAACTGAAAGAAGCGATGCAAACCTAACTGTTTTTCAGTTGTGTGACAGTTGCTCATGTCCGCTATGTTGCACAATATGCTTAGTCTGTGCATTTCCAGAACAGAAATCTCATCATTGGACAAAGCCAGGTTCAAAATAGTTTTAACAAAATAATTGTATTTTGTTGATATTTTTGATTCAAACGTTAGATGGATATAAAACTGTAAAGTATAAGTGCTAATGACATGGTGATTTCTGGCTTAGTGCAGGAGAAAAATCAAATTTTAAGAAAATAGCATTTAAAGATATGTATTGTAATGAAATCTACGACACACATAATTAAAATAAATGTCTGTCTTTAAAATTTGGCCAGATCAGGTAGTCAGTTAAAAGAAAATTCAGATATTCATATCTTTGTTCTTCTTTTGGAAAGACGCAGAACAACCATTTAAGACTAATCCAATCACATTTTCATAATAGTTTAAGTACGGAAAAACAGCAGGCCTTCGTCCAAGACAGCTTTTTGTTTCTATTCTTGAAATACACCTTAATTGAAAACTCTGTCAAATTGGGGTCAGAAGATATTACCCAGAAATAACTATTCAATGCATTCCAAGCTTAATGTCTTATGAAAAGAGGCATTATTAGGCTGTCAATCAAACACTCAGCTGATACAGTGTCCTGCTGTAGAGCCGATCCTTATCTCAGTGCATGTCAGTCATACTGTATATCTCCTTTGTATAAGGACTGATTCAATTAGGCTGATTTTGTGGACCATATCAACTGATTCATTGCAAATATTAAATTGTGATTTGTTCACAAACCAGAAAAGTTCCTTCTCTTTTAAATATGACAATTCGAGATAGTATGGATGTTCATTTAATGACTGCTTAAATTTTAGTCTGTTATTCTCTAAGCTATTAGATGGCTCTTTAGAGCTCAAGCCATATAGACGTATTTTATCATATTTTTATATGGTGATTTTACATGCAAATGTTTTGAACTTGTTTATTGTCATTGTATTAAAATGTATCTCTTTGTGTTCTTAGAAAGCCAGTATGTCATACAGTTTAAAACAACATTAAGGCAAGTGAATAATGAGAATTTTCATTGTTGGCTTTTCAGTAATTGGTATTTAGTTGAAGGTGCAGTATGTAATATTGACTGCATGCATTTGAAATAGGTAATGTAGTCCAAATTAAAAATACTGTATTAGAGAGAGTTGTTTCTCCCACCCCGCCTCAGATTCACCGCTCACGTGTGTTGCCAGATTGAGGACACGCAACAGGAACAAGCACAACTGACAATGAAAGGAGATGAGCCTTAAAGGGGACACCAGATGCTCATTTTCCACAAGTTGGTATGATTCTTTATGAAACGTCTATAGCATACTTGGGTAAAAAATTCTTAATGACAGTATAAAACAACACCATTTTTACCGTGTCAAAATCAGGTCTTTCACAGCGGCCAGTTTCGGTACGTGTTGTTTTAAATGCTAATGAGCTCTGCTCCCCCCCCCCTCTCTTCCGTGGGGTGACGAGCAGTTCTCTGAGAGACTGTAAACTTTAGATGCATTCATCGCGGAACTTGCTAACTAGCACATCATTAGGAAAGGTGATTTGCAAAGATTCATAAAATAACTTACATTCACTTCTTCTGTCGGTGAAGCTGGATTCATGCGAACATAGACGCGTTTAGGTAGATCGGAGGATTTATTTCCTTCAAAAACTAAAGTAATCCACTGCGTCTTCAGTGGCTCAGATGTCAGGAGTAAATGACGACTGCTATGTTCATTATTACATCCAACAACAGAACAGCTCAATCGTTTAGGAGACATTCTAGTCAACTCGGAAAGCACATTTCAAAGTAGAATAACTGGCTGTTGCCTTGTTTTTCGGAACAAGTATGTGAACTTAGCATGCTTCCTAAATATCTGCAAACATGGTATTTTAATGCTTTAATACAGTTAAACTGTTACATGCAGCACCTTTGAGAGTTCTGAATGATGCACATACCCGGACCACACTAGTAACTTGCTCCCCTGGCATGTTTTTATTTTATTTTTTATTTTCTTATCATAGACGGACAGAAACCGAGGTCCTGACTCTCTGTGGTCATTAAAAATCCCTGGATGTCCTTCAAAAAAGAGTAGGGGTGTAACTCCGGCATCCTGGCCAAATTTTCCCATTGACCTCTGATCATCATGGCCTCCTAATAATCCCCATATCTTCTGATTGGCTTCATCACTATGTCTCTTCTCCACCAGTAAGTTGGTGTGTGGTGAACGTTCTGGCACAATATGGCTGCCATTGCATCATCCAGGTGGATGCTACACAGTAGTCGTGGTTGAGGAGATTCCTCCCTTGTATGTAAAGCGCTTTGAGTGCCTAGAAAAGCGCTAAATAAATCTAACTAATAGTTTTTATTCATTATAAATAGATATTATTCAGACTGAACAGAGATCAGCAGGGCAGTAAGACCCTCCATCTGTGGGCAGCTGTGTCCTCCTGTCTCTCCTCCAACTGTGGGCTCTGTCTTTAATAAAGGATAATGGTTCATCGGGCACCGTTTCCTACAGGCAGGCTTAAAAGCCATTTTCTCCTTATTACATGCATGATTTTAACTGATCCCAGAAAAGCAAACAAGTTTGGTCCCAGTGGAGCGCTCCCAATTGAACTGCACTGGGACCGGCCGGAGGGGTTGGGGGGACTACAGGATACACAATGCTGTCCTTTGTTGTGGGAGGTGAGCAAGAACAAGTCTTCCGGGTATACACACACCATTTAGCAATGCATCCAATTTTCTCTTTAACACAGTTGATATATGAACATCTAAACTGAGATGCTTCATTTGTGCTGGGTAATACTGCATCGGAGGCAGTGTACCGCACATGAACGTTTGTTTCGCTAGATCTCTTGACTCAGTGGAAAATACATCTCTGGATCCCACATCCAACTCACATCATCAGCAATATTTAGAGAGCAATGAAAATGACTGAAGTGAGGTTTTAAAGGCCAGGCAGGCTGTCTGTCTTGAAATGAATAAGGAGAAAAGACATTCGGCATGAGCACTTCTGCTTTTATTCTGTTGAATTTGGACCTGAGCGGCTGCATTAGATCATCAGCAGATGTCAAAGTCTCCGGTCATCTGCCAAGAAAAATGGGAACAGAAAAATGAAGTGAGGGAGAAAGAGGAAATAGAAAGAGAGAAAGCTGGAAGGTCACTGTCTGGAGAGGAAGTGAAGATAATGGTGAGATTTGGAGGAAAGATGAACGATAGAATATCCTGGAGTAATATGAATTGTTATTTCCGTGATAGCCTCACAAATTTTGAATCATAGCATGAAGTCAAGAAAGTCTATTTAGAAAGGTGGAGACCATCTGACCATCATCCCGCTAATCTTTGATGCCTTTACTGTTTGTTTTATAAGCTCATTTCACAGATAATAAAAAAATATAGGCAATTTACCTGTTTGAGAAATAATGAGTAATAAGAAGTAACAAAACCAGTAAATTACTGTAATGATGCTATATGTGAACAAAGGGTAAGACTACCAGTATGAACACGTAGAAGGTCAGGGCATGCTGATGTAATGAACACTGCCCAATCATAAAGATGGAAAACTCAGCTGCATAATTATTTCTCTATATAAATATGCACTAGACAGGCGCCTGACCGTTATCACAGATTTTTGTGTGTCTCACGCTCGAGACTCTGCCTTCTTTTCTATTCATCAGTGCAGTGGATCTGCAGTTACTGTAGTATTTGTGTGCCGTCTAACAAGCAAATGTGTTCTGTGATCCTCCCCTTGCGCCTGTCACTCAGAAGTCAAAAATGTGCACTCTTTCTTCTTTGAGGTGGGTAAAAAAAGGGCACTACTTAATTCATATGGTTTTTAAATATTTTTTATAGCTTATGTTTATGGCTTTTTATATTCTCTGAAGAAAATGCGATTGATTCTTGGTCATGCAAAACTAATTTCCTCGCACAATGCTGCATTGTGGATGGTTGACAGGTTGTAGCTAGGTGGTTGCTAGCATGTTCTGGGTGCTTGGTAAGTCAAAAGAGCCTATTCTTAAATCCATCCATCCATTTTCCAAACTGCTTGTTCTGTGTAGGATCAGGGGGACGCAGGAGCTCACCTCAGCTTCTTGGGGTACAGGCAGAAAAGACACCCTGGACGGATGGCCAGTCCATCACAGGGCCATTCTTAAATGCATAATTTGCCCAAAAATGAAAATGGCTTTAGCGAGCACTAGTAAAATATGCATATTGATGAAGCAAAATAAATAAATATTCTCCTTTATTTCCCATACTAGCATCCAGAGACTGAAATTCAAGGATATTAGAACAAGTGCCGGCCAAGTTCAACAGGCCATTACTCAGCAGCGGAGAGAAAGACATGAGTGTGCCACACAGGGATGCCAGGGAAACCCATGCCAGCCTGACGGAATATAATCCTAAAACCTCAAGCACCTTTCTCGTGCCAACCTCTGGGTGGGCACTCCTGGGTGGGTCTCGAGCACTTCTATGTGTGTGGGAGTAAAAAACACAGTGGGTCACAAGATGATACCTACAGGAGCGTTTAACACAAACCTCAGGCCCTTTTCCCCCTCTCTGTTTATAGACGTTACTACACTAACTACAGTGATGAAGTCATTTTATTCCAACTACACAGCTGGTCATTGGTCAGATCCAAACTGACAGTAACTTAATCCTCCAGTTTCACAAACAAGGCTCAAGGCTAGTCCCAGACTAAAATGTATGTTTTAGCAATCTCAATTGAAATTAACTTGCACTGACATATCTTAAATTATGCCAGTGCCATTGTTTTGTCTCAAGATGCACACTAGTAATGTTCATTTCCAAGGCATTTTTATAAAAGCGGCTTAAATATCTTAATTTAACTAACGCCTAGGCCTGGCTAAGTTCTGTCTGTGAAACCGGGCCTAAAAGTCTCACATTGAGTCATTCACCTAGATATGGGTTAAAATTGAGACTGTGACTTCCAGACTGTGATTATCAGCACACACAGTCAATGCAAACACATGCTACTGTTTTGGTGAATTAGTCTATCTATATGTCATTTTAATTGATTTATTTCAGTCAGGACCACTTTCGTCAAAGTATTTTTATTACAGTTGTATTGCATACTGTTAGTGTTGGTGGTGTGGTTCTGTTCTGGGCAAAACTCCACATGCTTGTCCATGCAGCCATTGGACAGAGCGGGGAGAGCAGGAAGTCAACCCCCCCTGGGATACAGTATATGCCTACATAATTACAATTCACAATTTACATGAGTTGTAGAAAATAGTACAGGATACTTGCAATGTAGTGAACTGTATGCGGAAAGAAACATAAGTGTCCAGACTGGATTGGTACATGTCAGGAACAGCTGACTATCAGCTGATGCGAGTTTGACTGATTTGGCCTGCCTGAACTAACGCAATGCTTGATTTTTTATTTTTATAAACAAGTTAAGATGTGACACATATGATCACAATCTAATTTTCATTTCTGCTTACCTTACTTTACCTGGAAGTAATGTAGCGCAACCAATGTGCTTATTGGTTACAAATTATATCATGGTATAACCTTGAAGTATACAGAAACATCATATTGCCATATTACAAGTCCAATAATTATGATACCATAATACCACACTGGTACTTTTGTTTGTTTACATTCTGACATAGATGCAAGTATTTTTGTGAAGCATTTCATATCAATGCAATTATTTCCAAATGTATCTATGCACATTTATTTCTAACTAGTTTGTTTATTTAAGTGGCATTAAATGTCTTGTTTTAAACAGCCAGATTCCCGAACAGATCCACTAAGGCAATCTTGATTATATTCTGAATTCATAGCAATTGAAATCAAAAGATTATTTAGGAGGGACATAAAAAACTTTACCTCTCAAGTCTTACGTTCATTTGTCATATGACAGACTCAATGAAGGGATTTTTATGAATGACAAATCACATGATTGAATAAGACAGGCAGTTTGGAGAATGGATGGATGTATGTTTCACAAATGGCATTTACATTAATATATTATGATATAATAATATATTAATGTTCAAAAACAAAGGGGCATTTCCAAAACGAGAAGTTACGACTCTCAGTTTGTATTGAATGAGTCTTGTTAGAGTAATATTACCGTGGTTATTAGGGTGTTTTTTTCCTCAAAGCAGTTGAGTATAATCTCACAGGCAATTCATTGGTTAAATAAAGCACTTGTCAAGAATCGTGTATCTAATCATGACAAACAGTAATGATATGTATCAGGATGTGTTACCAACACTATATCAAGGGTAAGATCAGGATATAGGGAGTATTTTATATCAGACACTCTGCTTCATTTTGTGCTGAAGAACATACATTATTCATGTTAAAATAACTGTATGGCTGCTTTATTTAAAGACTGAATATCTCTTATTTACTTCTGAATGTTGCTGGATTGTACATACAATCTAAATTACCCCTGTAGATGTGGAACATGATGCTTAGTTTATGTAAAAACGTAAATGCTAACCAAACAGAATCACTGCAGGAAATGTCAGACTAAGTAATAACTTGATCTCAACTGCTCCGTGAATGAGGTTACAGTGAACATGAGCGTCTCTCTGAGCAGCAGCTCTTTAGAGGAGAGGGTTTCAAATAAAAGACAGATCTCAGTCTGAATGATGAAAACATGACTCACAGTCACATGTGTCACATATGCATGCTGGCTCCGAGAGCACACTCCATAAAATCTCTCTCACACACACACACACGCACACACACACGCACACGCACACGCACACACACACACACACACACACACACACACACACACACACACAGAGACTGCAGACCTACAAACGCCAAAAAAATCTACATCTACACACTGCACTCTTTCTCCGGCAGTTTGAGTTGCAGATGTTATTTTACATCAGCATTACAATTACATAATCAGCAGAGAAAGCCATATTCAAGAACACTGTTACAGTATGATACACCTTTGTGTCAGTGTTCAATGAACTCATGTTAATGTCTCAGTCCATTTTGTGTTTAGGTTGCTGAAGTTTAGGCTGTTTGTGTCTGTGCTTTTGTGTACATGTGTTTTTGTCAGGCCCAGACAACCTGAAATGAGTGTTTGCAGACTGTGCTGCTGTGTGTTTGGTGTATGCGAGTGTGTGTGTGTGTTGAGATGTGGATAGTGTGGTGATTCTTGGCCACACTGGAATCTTAATTCTTCCCAAAAAACATAAATAGTACATTAAATCCGCAGCCAGCATTGGCTGTTCAGGACATAATGAGCACTGTTTTCATATGGAGTGCTGGATATGGTTTTCCTTTCACAATTTTCTCTCCTTCCCTCCTTTCTACCCTCAATAGCACCATTCCACTATATTGCTTTTAGTGGCATATGTTTCAACAACAGTTGAAGGGATACAGGTTTGGAATGACATTAAGTTGATTAAATCATGACAACATTTTCCTTTTTGGATGCATTATCCTTTTAAGAGCTTTAAAGGAATAGTTCCCCCAAACATTTAAATTCTCATGTCATTCCAAACTTGTGTGACTTTGTTTCTTTCAAGCTAATCAATACCTTACAACGGCAATACATTAAATCTGGAGCTACCAAGTAGAGGGCTGCATTGGGTTTGGGCTCCTGCGGGACCCAACGCAAACTCGTGGCTGCGGGCGTTTTTACCTTTGCTTTGGGCGGGAACGGTGGTCAGAAATTTTCGCAGGAGACCAGCGAGTAACGGTGGGATTTGGCATGTATTAGAAATTGAGTCAATGCACAAAGTTGATTTACTTGACAAAAGCAAAGCAAGGTAACTAAGACATCTGGAAACAATTCTCAACTGTCAATGAAAAAAAATGGGAAAGAGTTAAACTAAGTAAAATGCGATAAATGTGCATCGTTTTCAACAAACATAAATCTGGCACCTCTGCCCTGAGGCGACATACCTATTTTCTAAGTTCTATACATTTATAACAGCTAATCGTTTGGTGTGTGTGTATCATGCAGTAGCCTAAGTTTAAAAACTGAGCTAGTTGTGGCTTTGTTTTAACGGTTAATGTTTTATAACGCTAATAAAAAAATATGTTTTTGTCACGTGTAGTACTTTGGTTTAGCATTACTTCATCTTATTTAAATGCAATCGTGTTTAAAGCCTGTTATTCCGGATGTTAACTTGAATTAATATTTAGTCTGATCTTATTTGTGTACATTTTTCACAAGCTCTGAGAGAAAGTCTACGGAAGCGGGTGGGAGTGGACACAAAAATTGCGGGAATGGGCGGTCCTGGTCAGAAATTCAATGAGAGCGGGCGGGTGCGGGTTTAAGAAAACAGTCCCGCGCAGGGCTCTACTATCAAGTGTGGTAGCCCAGCAGTGCACAACACAACAAAATCTCCAGAACACAACAAATTCGCCACAACACAATGCAAAGAAATAATTTCATTGTGTTGTGCTAATTTTGCTGTGCTGTGGCTTATTTCCATTGTGTTGTGCTAATTTAATTGTGCTGCAGCTTGTTTGCATTGTGTTGCAACTTGTTTCCATTGTGTTGTTCTAATTCCATTGTGTTGTTCTAATTCCGTTGTATTATGACTTGTTTCCACGGTGTTACGGGTTGTTTACACTGTGTTACAACTTGTTTCCACTGTGTTACAACTTGTTTCCACTGTGTTACGGGTTGTTTCCACTGTGTTGCGGGTTGTCTCTGTTGTATCGTGCTAATTTAATTGTGTTGTGGCTTGTTTCCACTGTGTTACGGGTTGTTTCCACTGTGTTACGGGTTGTTTCCATTGTGTTGTTATAATTTCGTTGTGTTGTGGCTTGTTTCCACTGTGTTACGACTTGTTTCCACTGTGTTACTACTTGTTTCCACTTTGTTACTACTTGTTTACACTGTGTCTCTGTTGTGTTGTGCTAATTTCATTGTATTGCAGCTTGTTGCATTTTGTTGTGTTGTGCACTACTGGGCCACTGTAGTTAAGCACCAAAGTGGCATGAATGCATTTACACAGCAGGCATATTTTAATCTATCTTTTATGCACCATGATATCTTTACCTATAATTTTGAGCAGGCACAGAACAGCCTAAACTCTGCCATGTAAATATGCCTTTCATAATGCATGACTAAGAACAAGGTTTTTGGCATTTTATGCATCCATGGTCTGTCACGGGTCAGGGTGCATTCCTGGCTCCCCCTGCCATCTGTGTGGTCATGTCTTTTTCAGCGGTTCGTGACAGGTGCAATCAGCACTGATCTGGCAGTGGGGCTGCGCCTGTTGCCAACCGCCTCTGTTCCACCTGTAGCTCATTAACCTCTCCTATATATTTTCTCCTCTAACTAGTCCGTGTTGTCAGTAGATTGTTTTGTGTTCTCGTATTCGTGTTGTACTCTGGGTTACTCACGCTTTTCTCGCCTTACCCCAGGACGCTGAGACAGAAGGACTGCCGCCTCTTTCTAGCTCCACCTCAGCTGGTTCACCTGGGTTTGTGCTGGGTACTTCCTATTCAGCTTGCGGTCCGCATCTCGCTGCCGACCGAGCTGCATCACCCCAGAGACTGTTCGCTGTTCTCTGTTATTTTCTGTTTTGCTCACTTAGCGATTAAACGCTTTAAATCCATCTGTCCTCCGTGATTTGTGTCCTCTGTTCTCCGGCCACAGAATCTACTGACCACAGTTATGGACACAGCAGAGGAGGATGAGATGCGCCGAGCCCTGATGCAACAAGGCGCTCTTCTGGGTCGTCATCAGGAGGAGATTACGGCTTCCCGCCGCGTTTATTCCGAGATCTCGCTGGTTGAGCGGTTTGATCGGCTGCACACCAGCCCTTCTGTGGCAACCTCTCCTCCCGACCAGGATGGAACGAGTAACCGTCATGCGGAACCACGGCTCAATCCGCCAGCCCCTTACTCAGGTGAGCCCAACACCTGTCGCTCTTTCTTATCGCAGTGCTCTCTAACCTTCTCGCTGCAGCCGTCCTGTTTTCCCACGGAGCGCTCTAAGGTGGCTTTCATCATCACGCTCCTGGTGGGGCAAGCGAGAGAGTGGGGGACGGCCATGTGGGACAACGAACAAGACTGCTGTTCCTCCTTTGACAGCTTCTCGGAGGAGCTGCGCAAGGTATTTGATCGCTCAGCTCAGGGAACTGAGGCGGCACGGGCCTTGGCACTGCTGACAGAGGAGAGCTCAGTTTCCAGCTACTCTATCGAGTTTCGCACGCCGCTGCATCATGTGGCTGGAAAGACAAGGCTCTGTGGGATCACTTTCTTCACGGTCTGGCCGAACACATCAAGGATGAGATCTATTCCTTGAGCTCCCTCGAGTCTGGACGGACTCATCGATCTCGCCATCCGAGTGGACAACCGATTTCTCCGCTCGCCATCGGAGGAGCGGGTTTCCCTGAGCTCGCCACCAGAGCCGCCTCAGGAGCGGGCGAGCGACATGCCCACCCAACATCTCGGGCTTTCCGAGGAGGAGCCGATGCAAGTCGGGAGAGCACGGTTGACGGTCAAGGAGCGGCGCTATCGCCTGGATAACCAACTGTGCCTCTACTGTGGGGAGGCAGGTCACGTGGCAGCGTCGTGCCCGGCAGTGAGGCGGCATTCACCGTTCAAGGGAGAACGCACTGTGAGTGTGACTGGCACTCAACTGCCCTCTGGTGGTCGTTGTGAGTTCCAGGCCTCTTTATTAGTCAAGGGGACTATCTATCAGGTTGGGGCTCTGATCGACTCAGGGGCGGAGGGTGACTTCATGGATTCTGGGCTGGCCAGACGCTTGGGACTTCCATCTGTGGCCCTGGCCGACCCCATATTAGCTAGAACTCTTTGCGGCACCCTTCTCACCAAGATTACTCACGCCACTAAGTTTGTCACACTCAATCTTTCTGGTAATCACGCTGAGGAGATTCGTTTCCTCCTCATTCATTCACCCACCGCTCCAGTGGTTTTGGGACACACCTGGCTGGCGAAACACAACCCCCACATTGACTGGGCTCTTAACTCGGTGTTGGGGTGGAGTTCTTTCTGTTTAGCTCAATGTCTGGGTGCCGCATTTTCCCCTGTAATGTCTTGTTCTGTGTTACAGGAGGAGCCGGTGAGTCTGGCAGGTGTACCGGAGGCTTACCATGACTTGGGAGCGGTTTTCAGTAAGTCCCGAGCCTCATCTCTGCCTCCGCACCGCCTGCACGACTGCGATTGACCTGTTACCTGGCACTTCTCCGCCCAAGGCGCCTTTACTCTGTCTAGACCTGAGAGGGAGGCCATGGAGAGATATATCCATGATTCTCAGGTAGCTGGCATCATTCGACCCTCTTCCTCTCCGCCGGGCGGGTTCTTCTTCGTGGAAGAAGGATGGTTCGCTGCGCCCTGCATAGACTATCGAGGTTGAATGACATCACGGTGAAGAATCGTTATCCTTGCCGCTGATGTCATCCGCCTTCGAGCTCTTGCAGGGGGCAGCCATCTTTACGAAGTTGGACCTCCGCAACGCTTATCACCTAGTCCGGATTAGGGAAGGGGACGAGTGGAAGACCGCTTTTAACACCCCCACGGGGCACTTTGAGTATTTGGTCATGCCGTTTGGGCTTTCCAACTCCCCGGCGGTCTTCCAGGCACTCGTCAACGACGTGCTCCGAGACATGGTCGACCGATCGATTTGTTTCGCTTTATCTCGACGATATCCTGATCTTCTCCCAGAACGAGCGCGATCATGTCCAGCACGCCAGGAGTGCTCCAACGGCTACTTGAGAATCGTTATTTGCCAAGGTGGAGAAGTGCGAGTTTCACGCACGGTCGATTCCGCTCCTGGGATTTATTCTCTCTCCCGAGGGTATCCGTATGGACCCCGCCAAGGTAGAAGTAGTTGATTGGCCCATCCCAGAGAATCGTAGAGCGGTCCAGCGATTTCTGGGTTTGCCAATTTCTACAGGCGATTCATTAGGAACTTTAGTCAGGTCGCCTTTCCACTTACTGATCTCACCTCCACTAGGACGCTGCTTGTTGGTCATCGCAGGCCCAGACTGCGCTCGAAGGTCTCAAGAGCCGCTTCAGTTCGGCTCCTATTTTAACCACACCAGACCCGCCTCGTCAGTTCATTGTGGAGGTTGATGCATCAGAGGTGGGGTGGGGTGTTTATCCCAAAGATCTTCCTCGGACGAGAGAATACATCCCGCGCCTTCTTTTCCCATCGCTTAACCGCCCGAACGGAATTACGACATCGAATAGGGAGTTACTTGCTGTCAAGCTGGCTCTGGAGGAGTGGCGTCACTGGTTAGAGGGCACAGAGATTCCTTTTATCGCTTGACTGACCACAAGAACCTCGAGTACATCCGCACCGTCAGACTAAATTCTCGACAGGCTCGCTGGGCATTGTTTTTCGGGCGGTTTAGGTTTACCATCTCTTACCGCCCTGCAGAGGTGGAAAGTAACGAATTACATTTACTCGCGTTACTGTAATTGAGTAGCTTTTGTGTACTTGTACTTTTTAAGTAATTTTTTATCTGTAATTTTACTTTTACTTAAGTATATTTTGTGGGGAAGTATTGTACCGCTACATTTTAAAACACATTCGTTACTGAGTAAAAAATCGCTCCGTGGAAAAACTGCAGCAAATAATGGGCAGAAGAAGAAACTGGCGCTAAAAATAACAAGAACGATGCAGACGGACAAGACAGGCGTTTTACGCTCACATATCGAGTCTTTGCGCGCTTAAGTTCGATATTTCAAATGTAGACGCCGGTATGCGCGCCATAATGGAAGCGTGCGGTGCGACGCTGCTCGTTTTTTCCAGGCGTCCGCGCCGCATCGAGATAAAAACATCTCAACTTTTCAGAATGCCGCAAGCGCACCGCAGGTCATGTGACGAAATTTCCTTCTTGTAACGGAGAGCGCAGCTGATGGTTGCTTAGCAACGACAAACGCCCGAGCGCAACCGCCCGAGCGCATTGGAAAAGGAGAAAGCAGCGCTAGCGCTTTCCATGCTTTTAGGCGCGATATGTGAACGGCCCCTAATGGTGCAGACCCAGCTGAAAACAAACCCGTCATATTCTGCTGAAGTTGAACTAAGGAAATGAAGTGAACCCTGGCCATATATTCATGCTCTATTATGCAGTGTAAGCTGTGTTTGCCTCGGGAGACCGAACTAGCAGCTTATAACATCTCGACATCGCCCTTCGCAAGCATGTAGAGGTAACGAACGTTAACGTAAATACTTACATCATTGCATTGGTGGTTAAAATGAAGCTTTTAGCAAAAGGTTTTGCACAAATGAGCCAAAAAGACAGTGGTGCAGGGTGTGAAATATCATCTGAGATAATATAATAATTGTTGTTTTAACGGAGTGCTTTCTTTCACTGCGTGATTCAGTCTGTTAAAATGCGTTTAGAATAATCACAAAATTGAAGATATAGAAGCAGAAAATGTATATATTTATATAATTTAATATAGTAAATCAACATCACACGAAGAATGCCGTTTTTCTCAAAAAATCACCATGATTACATAGGCCTGTAGTTTTTCTTTTTACACAGTTCAAAAAACAAGAAGTTAATTAAGAGACTTTAGACACCATATTAGACACCATATTACCTGTTTTTGCTCTATTTCGACAACAAAAATAATTCCATACACAGTTTTGCGTCTCTGACTCTGAGCAATGACGGTGTTTTGTTCCTGAATTAACCGTTTAAATGATTCTGTTCAATCGCAATGACTCACTTATGAGTGACTTACTGACACCTACTGGTGGTTCTAATTTAACATTTAAAGTATCTTTTGATTATTATTATTTTTTTATTTCTAATGACTATTTAACATTTGTGACCCTGGACCACAAAACCAGTCTTAAGTCGCTGGGGTATATTTGTAGCAATAGCCAACAATACATTGTATGGGTTAAAATTATAAATTTTTCTTTTATGCCAAAAATCATTAGCATATTCAGTAAAGATCATGTTCCATTAATATATTCTGTAAATATCCTACTGTAAATATATCAAAACTAAGAGCTTAATTTGAACAACTTTAAAGGAGATTTTCTCAATATTTGGATTGTTTGCACGCTCAGATTCCAGATTTTAAAATATTGTCCGATCATAACAAACCATACATCAATGGAAATATGATTTATTCAGCTTTCAGATGATGTATAAATCGCAATTTAGGAAAATGGACCCTTATGGTTTTGTGGTTCAGGGTCAAATTTGATGTCTTATTTATCAAAACATTATTTCTGCATTTGTAACTGCAGGCTAAATGCATTCATGTCAGTGTGTAATACATCTATGCCTCTTCAGATGAAGCTTCTGCGTTTCCTCTGCATTGCACAGATTAATTTTGTTGATACTGATTTAATTTGCCTGGTAACAGCCCAAATGTCTTATAATTCTAATTAACTGATTCCTTTAATTAAAAACACCTAGTTTGAGATTTATAGGCCTATCCCAGGTGTGTCAGACTCAGTTCCTGGAGGGTCACAGCCCTAAAGAGTTTAGTTCCAACCCTGCTCCAACACACACACCATGTAGTTTTCAAATAAGCCTAAATGATTAGTTTAGCTGTATCAGATGTGTTTAATTAGGGTAATATCTACACTGTGTAGGGCTGTGGCCCTCCAGGAGCTGAGTTTGACACCTTTGGTCTTTCCCATTTTTTCCTCCCTCCCATTGTTAAAATGTAACTAAGTACTTTTTACTCAGAGTAAATTTTAAATGAGCTACTTTTTACTTTTACTTGAGTATATTTTTAGACTGGTACTTTTACTTGTACTTAAGTAAAATTTCAGTAATGTAATGGTACTTTTACTTGAGTAGAATATTTTTGTACTCTTTCCACCTCTGCCGCCCTGGTTCCAAGAATGGTAAACCCGATGCGTTATCACGTATTTTTGAGGCTGAGGCTAGTCCCACCCTCCCCGTGCCCATTCTGCCTCACGAACGGGTGGTAGCGGCGGTCACTTGGGGGGTGGAGTCCAAGGTCCGCACAGCACTGCGCGGCACTGCGCGGCACTACTATTCCCGCGGGATGCCCAGAGGGTCTGTTATTCATGCCCGAGTCAGTCCGAACTAGGGTCCTACAGTGGGGCCACTCATCTGGACTAGCTTGCCACCCAGGAGCTACTCGTACCTGCATGTTGATCAAGCAGCGGTTTTGGTGGCCGTCGGTGGCGCGGGATGCCCGTTTGTTCGTGTCGGCCTGTCCAGTTTGTGCTGCGGGGAAGGGCTCCAATCGACCCCCAGCAGGGCTACTCCAGCCACTGTCGGTCCCTTCGCGGCCCTGGTCGCACATAGCGATGGACTTTGTCACGGGCCTACCCCCGTCGGGTGGCATGACAGTAGTCCTCACCGTGGTGGACAGGTTCTCGAAGGCGGCTCATTTCATTCCCCTCCCCAAACTACCTTCAGCGAGGGAGACAGCGACTGTTGTCTTGGATCACGTTTTCCTCCCGGTGAACGTGGTTTCCGACAGGGGTCCCCAGTTTGTGTCTAAGTTTTGGACAGAATTCTGTCGACAGCTGGGAGCGACAAGCTTGTCCTCTGGTTATCACCCGCAGACCAACGGGCAGGCCAAACGTGCAACCAGGATCTTGAGAGAGTCCTGCGCTGCGTGGCGTCCGCCGAACCGTCATCTTGGAGTTCCAGATTAACCATGGTCGAGTATGCGCATAACTCTCTCCGGTCTCGTCACGGGTCTATCGCCCTTCCAGTGCTGTTTAGGCTACCAGCCACCATTATTCCCCTCCCAAGAATCCGACGCCATTGTTCCATCCGCGCACGCATTCATTCAGAGATGCCTCCGTACTTGGAGGACCGCCAGAGAAGCCCTCACCCGGACTGGCGAGAGGAACAAGGCGTCGGCGGACCGTCACCGTACTGAGCCCCCACTTTACGTGTGTGGTCAGAAGGTCTGGTTGTCCTCTCAGGACCTTCCCTTCAGACTCCTCTCACGTAAACTGGGACCCAAATTCGTTGAACCGTTCATCATCTCCAAAGTGCTCAGTCCGGTGTCGGTGCGACTCAAATTAACCCCCCCGTTTAAGAACATTCACCCGGTTTTTCATGTATCTAAGTTCAAACCCGTCATTCGCTCTCCCCTTCAGCCCCAGACCTCTGCCCCCCCGCCTCCCAGACTCATCGAGGGGTCGCCGGCCTATACGGTATGGCGACTTGTTGATGTGAGGCGTAGGGGTAGAGGCCACCAATACCTGGTAGACTGGGAGGGTTATGGTCCGGAGGAGAGATGCTGGGTTCCGGCTCGCGACATTCTGGATCGCGCTCTCATCGACCAATTCCATCGGCGTCATGGTGAGTCCTCCGGGGACGCCAGGAGGCGTCCCTGAGGGGAGGGGTACTGTCACGGGTCAGGGTGCATTCCTGGCTCCCCCTGCCATCTGTGTGGTCATGTCTTTTTCAGCGGTTCGTGACAGGTGCAATCAGCACTGATCTGGCAGTGGGGCTGCGCCTGTCGCCAACCGCCTCTGTTCCACCTGTAGCTCATTAACCTCTCCTATATATTTTCTCCTCTAACTAGTCCGTGTTGTCAGTAGATTGTTTTGTGTTCTCGTATTCGTGTTGTACTCTGGGTTACGCACGCTTTTCTCGTCTTACCCCAGGACGCGCAGACAGAAGGACTGCCGCTCTCTTTCTAGCTCCACTCTCAGCTGGTTCACCTGGGTTTGTGCTGGGTACTTCCTATTCAGCTTGTGGGTCCGCATCTCGCTGCCGATCGGAGCTGCATCACTCCCAGAGACTGTTCGCTGTTCTCTGTTATTTTCTGTTTTTGCTCACTTAGCGATTAAACGCTTTAAATCCATCTGTTCTCCGCATTTGTGTCCTCTGTTCTCCGTGCGCCGTCACATGGTCGTACCATTAGTTGTTTTAAGGCTTTTGTTAGTGGAATAAAATTAATCTTTCTCTGTAAAATCCATTTTCAATGGTTTTTGGGGGAGATTTTGCATATTGCACTAAGCTTGGAAAAGTTTGAAAGAAAACATACACACACAATCGCATGGGTCATTTACAGCCACATCTATTTTTGTTGTGTGCGGGCAGTGTGTAGCACCTCTGGATGCTTTGTTTGTGTGAGGGTTTGACTTTTGTTTTCCTTGGCTTAACCATGTGCGAGTGTACATCAGCGTTCGTGTGCGTACACTTCATCTACACGGTGTAGACTCAAAATTCTATCATCACTCAGAGTTTATGTGAACAGCCGGCGCTGGCTCGGTCCACATCCTGGGAAAGTGACTGGGATCGGAAGCGGCTCAGACTAGAAACGTAAACACACACAAACACACACACTAGAAAACGCACTGCCAAGCTCCACAGAGCCCTCACACTTAAATAAATACATGTTGTATGTAATACAATGCACACTCTAGCAGGCTGTCACATTTATTAAAAAAGCAGCTTTTAGACTTGAGCTTTATTGCTTGACAGTGCAGAGTGAAATTATGACATATGCATATGGCCTGCACATGTAAGCACAAAACAATTGCCCATTCTCAGCCGCAAGCTATCAGAGCCATATTCAATGCTACGGTTTTTACTGTTGCTTGCTTAAGGTATATATTAATATTTCTCAGATTTAGGCTTAGATTAGAGGTTTTAACTAGAGATTAGATTAGATTACCATTTTGTTTTAGATTACCATTCACATTGTCTTCATGTTTCAATCTACCTGTTTCATCTTTTCTTTTTGTGGAGAAAGCTACTCTCTCAGAAAAAAAAGTACAATAGCTGTCACGGGGGTGGTATCCTTTCAAAAAACCCTAATTTTTACCATTTACCCTTAAATGGTACATATTAGCACCTTAAAGGGGTCATGAGCTGCCTTTGTTTTTATTTTGTCCACTCAGTGATGTAGGCAGAATTTTATTTTTGGGCGGGCCTGTGCAAAAGTGAGCGGGCACTAGTATCTAACAGACAGAGTTCGACTCAATATTCAGGTCATTTCAATCTTCTTTCCTTTGATCCTATTGAAGAATAAACCGTAGAACACAATGGATGACACGCATAGTGAAACTACCACATCTCTGTTACTGTCACGAATGTGCCCAATGTCAACATAACCTAAAATCATTCGCAATAGCCCCGATAAGTAAATACTGTTGCAGATTACAGCAAGAAAAACTGTGAAACTGTGTAGAAAGTATCTCTCATGACTGGTCACTAATGCACTTCTGCTCAACTAATACGAATATAAAACACATACATGAACTTGTAGTTGTCAAGTTGTTAAGTCAAAACCTACAACATCGACATAGTGTACAAAAAAACCTGAGTAGCAGTTAGAACAATATATACATGTGTATATACATATATATATATATATATATATATATATTCCATTGTTGTTTTTAAAAGTATCTCACATTTTTCATGTCTCTTCCGAAATAATTAATAACCGATTTGAACTAAACCCATGAATTTATTATCAGAAACTATGTTCGTGTCCCCCTCTCTCATAGCTACAAGGTGTGAGTAGATATGTCTCATCATTTTGAGGTAAATGTGTTCAAAAGGATGACAAATCTGTGAGTAACTTTAAGAAATGTCACTACCGAACACCTTTTTTTTTCCCGCAACTAAGCACTTTTGGAGAGTCATTCCATAACATTGTATACCACTGTTCAGAACTGTGCTAGCTAACCATGTGCTGATTAGCATCTTTGAGTTGGATTCAAAACTATATAAAGTTGTCACTACCGAAACATTTAGTGGAGTTTTGGTAGTGATATCTTTGAATTTTGTTTGGGGGTTGTCCTATAGAATTGTCACAACCGAAACATGTAATCATTGTTTCGGCAGACATATAATCCTCATATTTGAGGGAAATAAAAAAATAGTTTAGTTTAGTACAGTTCTGCAGTTGTTTTATATTTAAGTATGTTTTAGTATAGTGTTCTAATATGGGAGTTAGAATTCTGTAATGCGATGTGGTTGCTACCAAAGCACTACTGTCACTACCGAAAATGTGCTGTCAATTCCAAAACATGGGATGTTTTGTCAAAAATAAAGTATACTGAAATATCAACTGAGATGTTATGATAGTTTTGGTTCAATGTATATTCAACTAATGAATCCTTAACTTGTAAATTAGTATGATCAACTTTTTTGCCTTTTACAAAGAAACTTAGATTCAAAATATAACAAATCTAAAAACATTACACTTGAAATATTGTTAAAAAAATGAATTGTTATTGATTTACCTCTGAATTTGTTTTTATAAAATAGGAAATGCATATGAGAATTAACTGCACAATTACTAGAAATTTGTACCTTGTATATTATACAATTTGCATACATACAATTTTTATTTATTTATTTATATGGCCCATTTTAATTAAAGTGTATAAAATGAATTTATTCAGAACTGTTGTCGTGTTTTTTATGTATTTATTTATTTGTTAATTTATTACTAAAATTAATAGACCTACATGTATGACGACTGGTGTCGTTTGTCACCGGTGTCAGTCACAAAATGTATAAAAAATAATGAAGACGAAGCTGGCAACAGCTGGGCTTAAATTCTTTAGACACCACACTACACGACTGTAAATACAGACTGAAAACACTGCCAGAGCCCAAATGACATTCATAACCGACCTGACAGTAGTGTGTTCCCGGCTTTACAGAATGAACTGGATCGTGCTTGGAACAGGCTACAGGCTATCTGAATGGGTGAACAAATTTAATGGAACAAATTTACAGGCACAACATGCCCGAAACACCCTGAATATTACCACAGCTGTCAATCAAACTCTTCAAGAATTATGCAAAAACACATTTTATTTATTTTCGTTATTTGATATGTAATTGTGTTAAAATAGATTAAACAATAATTTTAATAAATAATATATTTGTATAATAAACTTGGGGGGCCTGTTCATCAGAGTGGGTGGGCCTGTGCCCGTCAGGCCCATCCACTGCCTGCGGAGGTGCTTATCCACACTATTACATCATAGAACATTTCAAAAACTGTCGTTTTGGCAGTTTTGGTCTTCAATATAAGCAGTTTTTAGACTAACCACAAAGTTTTGAGTTCTGAAACTTACAGGGCGTTTTTATAGTACAATTACCTTTTATTTATCAAAAGAGCAAGGGAATTTTTGGTTTCTCACTTCATGACCCCTTTAAAGGTACATAGTAGTACCTAAGAAAATATATTGCCCCAGTGACAGCTTTTGTACCTTTTTTTCTGAGTGTATTCAAACTTATTTAATCATATTAGTGTAAGACTGACCACTTGTCTGAATGAAATATGCATACGATACAAGTATAAAAATCACCACAAAGAGCCATTGTAACCTGAAACAAGAGGACTGTAGAAAGTTTTCATTCCAGCGCTCTCCTCCGCCATGTCCAGATTTACAGCTACTGTATTATAATTTTGCCTATTCATGTAGAACACAATGATTTATTTTAAGGATTTGCATGCAGATACAGATAATTATATGTGCAGACGTGATTTTTGTCACATTACAGAGAACTATATCTTACTGTTTACTTTTAAAATCACTTGATAGAACAAATTACCCATTGTGGTTTTGTGAATGCTGACTTGACCTTCAGAATGTTCCATTCCTAAATGTCTTTACAACATTTCTCATAAATTACCTTTAATGTCATATTATTACTGGGAATAAATCATATCTATTATGGTGTAATTGCATAAGTTTTCCATCATGTGTCAACATTCTATAACTGCTTTCCATTATTATTTTACTGTAAATGTCTGAGTGGAGAAATTCACAGTGAGATATACGGTAGCCACTTACGTAGATATGTCAACACAAAGAGAAGTCAGACCACCCAAAGCACTGGTATGAAAGGCATTATAAACAGATAGGTAAATTGAATGAGACACATTTTCAATCGTAAACATCAGACTAATGAACTAATTCTTGGGTGAACAATTGTTTATTATATATAAGTGTATCTATTTTTTTATCGTATTGTAGTTGCAGCCATTGTATAAAACCTATAAACCACTCCAAACTGTGTGTTAAAGTGATTTTTACTCTGGTTAAGGGGGTTTCACTTCTCATTTTACCTAAAAACACCATTTACCTGTGCTAAAATCATTGAAGCACGTGGCCTGCTGTGGCTTATTGTTTAAATTGAGATCTAAACTGGTTTGAATCGATATTAACAAAGGCAATTGAGTGGCTGTAGCTCTGTGCATTCGCTTTTGCACATTTGACGGTGTGTCTATGATTGTTTTAGAGAAAGTTTTGGCGAAAAGCCTGAGGTTATGAATCTAATTATACCATAAATTAGGTCTTTTGTGCTTTGTGCCTGTGTAGCGAGTTTTCTGCTGGGTAATACGATTTAGTTTTTATAGTTTAGCAGAGAATAAATCATACAGCTATGGCTGACTACCAGAACATGGAAGTGTAGCCACTGGGGAAATGACAAAACCTACACACATTCACAGAAATACCCCTAACTAACAGGCGCCTATCTTGGCAGAGATGGACTGCACATAAATGCAGTTCTCAAGACACAAAACTAGATTTTTCAAACTAGATTTATTTTGTCGAAGCATTAATATGTGTTATCCTTATGGTTTGGAGGAAACCGAAAATCACTTAAATGTCTTTATAAAATGCCAATTTTTATGTTTTGCCATGTTTTCAGTATGTGATCCCAATACTGAGTCACTCAATGCAGAGTCCTCGATTTACACACTTTTTTTTTTTTTGAAAGGGAAGGCAACATGTTTTAGTATTTGGATCCCTGTGAATTTTGTTTTAATGGTTAAATAACATTTTAATAATCAAAAAGCATGTCTAATTAATTGAAATCATGACCCTTATTCAATTTGGCGGCAAGTCATTACAAACTTAACAAAACATACATTTTATAGGGCCCTATGAAATCTGTATTTTCCAAATTGTGTTTAATTTTACTTAAACTTTTTTTCCTGATTTAATTGTAATGGTTTAAATTAATTTAAATGATCAAACCACTTTGGAACACGTAATTACTGGAGGCGTACGGCTGGGCATTAAAACATCTGAATGAACTCTTTTGGGTATTCAACAATGGAGTTTTAATGGTCCTGGACGTCTATGACCCAAGCCAGCAGAGTCTTTTATGTTCCTGAATCATAAGTCTAATGAATGCTTCTGTGGAGGAACCATTACCAGGGATTGTCGTGATTTGTTACTTCTAAATCCTTCCCATAAATCTTGAGCCCCCGGTCCCCTTATTCCAGACTACTGCACATCTCGCTAACACACTCACCCCGTGTAACCTTACTCCACGTCCTCTGCGTAGTCGTCCACTAAATTAGACAGCTACTAAAGGTTTAGGCCCAGTTCAGTAGCACCAGTGAGGGATTCGGTGGCTGTGGGTACAGGATGAATTCCAGGGGATAATGTTTTAACCTGTGCTTGAAATCTAATAGTGGATGGAATTTTAAACATGCTGTCGGCTTCTACAAGGATGCAAAGAGAGCATTTCTCGCTTTAAACAGACAGTCTATGGAAGTGAATCACGTGTGTTTAAACTGTGTTTATAGCTGACTGGAGGTATTCCCCCTTCTGTGTTTGTAGGCTGAAATAAAAACCTAATAGGGAGCCACAAAATTCTCATTTGGCTTCAATTATAGGGCTGTGAATGAGAATGGTGGATTTACTGCTTTGCTGTGTGGTGGTTCGTTCTTCTCTCTCTACTCTACTCTCTCACCCCATGGATTGCCCTGTTCCTCATTACTATATTTTGGATACTTTTTGTGCAAATTAAGGGGAGTCCTGTGATTTATTTTTAGCTTTTGTATTCTGTGCACTTTTCTGTTTCTGTTTTGTATCCTTTGCACTGTCCACAAACTCCAGCACTTTACATACAGTTTGTGGGCCTTCTCTCCTCCTTTCCTCCTTAAATGTTTTGATATATCCTACTGCAAGAGAGATATTTGATTCATAACCTGCAGGAAAGCTAATTCCATACACGCAGGATCTATGATCCGGGTTAATAGATGACAATTAAGAGCTGTGTTCATGGGTTCAGCCTCATAGGGTGAGCGGTTGAGGCAGAGGCGAGGCCAAAACACATCTGGATAGGGGGTGTGTGCAGATGTTGGCGGGTGTTGATGGAGCCGGTGTCTCCGGTCTGCTTGTGCTGCGCTGCTATGTGTGTGTGCTGCCCATCCGCCCTCTCCCACAGGAGTAATCAGTTCTGCAGGTCCCCGTGGAGCTTTACTAGGGAGCCACAACCTCAGCGTACAGAGTTTAACACTGATTACTGAGCGCTGCTAATATACTCCATAGCAGATGACTGAAAATTTTCATATACATCCATACATGTACAAATAAACCATTACACACTGTTTTCTTTCAGACTAAACCCACCAATTTGTTATTGTGGCAAAGCAGTCAAACATTGCATTACTGTGTGTACTGTAGTGATAGAATGTTTTTTATTGATTCTCATATGAATGTGCTTCATTCCAGGAGAGAGTAGATTAATGGATGCATTTGATGGGAATTTATAAAGCTCAATGGGCATTTTAATAAAGGATGTATTAATATATAGAGGACTGGAGTGCCAAATTCAAGGAGTAATTATCGGTTTAATAATTAAAAATAAAATGTGAACCACTTTATAAATTTACTGAAAAATTGCCCTACATTTTTTTTAAAGTCATGTTTAAAATGTAAGGAAATATAACACGAATTAATGTATTATGCTATAATAATAGCATTAAAATATAGCAATGAAGTTAATAATACAAAAATAAAAACATATTAAAGAGTATTCATCAATTGCTATTTTCTATCAGTTTGACACCTGAGTTTAGTAATAATAATTATAATAATATTTGGACAGATGATCACATGAAAGAAACAAGCTAGAAATTAAACACACAAACTGCACTCTTAGTACATTTTCTAAATTAATTAAATAATTTTAAACGTATATATATTTTTTTTGTTATATTAAAAAAAGTATCAATAATCTATTCCAAAAAGCAGCCCTTCTGGTCCTAATATAAATAAATATGTGAGTAACTCGCTAAGGGTTTGTGAGGAGAGAGGGGAAAAGGTCTTATTACACAAGTGTACCTCGATGAGGCCAAGACTCAAAATAAAACTGTCACATATTCCTCTTCTGCAGTCTGTAAAAATCTCCACTTGGTCGTCAGAGCTGCTGAACTGGACAGAAACACTCCATCTGCTAGAAACACACAGACAATCACGCATTTACACACAGTCTCTGGATTTCTCTTTATTTGTCATCAGTCACTTTTCAAATATTTATCAATTATGTGGAAAATTAAACAGTTTGTTCACAATCTGTATTAGAGATGAGAGAAACAGACAGTTTAGGTATTACATCGCTCTGAAAAAAACAGTCCATCCAAAAATAAACATTATCATCACTTCTTCACCCTCATGTCATTCAAATCAAATTTGAATTTCTTTCTTCTGTGAACAACAGAGCATAATGTCATGGTTGTGTATATTACAAAACAGTCTGCGTCACATTTTAGGCACTGAGTTTAAATATAAGAAAGTGTAAATGAGATTTAAGAGCTACAGTAGAGGGGAGGATTGTGAGTAAATAACTAATTCAGTTTTAGTCTTGTCCTCCCAAATATTGTATAGATTCAGAAATGCAAATGTCATAATGAATACTAGTATGGTGCTTTAAAAACAACAAAAAAACATTCTCAGAACTTGTCAGTCCTTGGTCACAAAACTGGTATGGAAAAGAGCACCCAGATTATTCTGCTAAACAATTTTCTTTTCCATGGAGGAAAGTAATTCGGGATTGGAATGAACTGAGGGTTAAGTAAATGACAGATTTGTCATGTTTAAAAATAACGTACTTTTTTGACTTACTAAAGCATAAAAATACCACAATATAGGCTATTTGCATATATAGGAAGCATGTTAAAGGTCACTCCACCACAAAATTAAATGTTGTCATTAATCACCTACCTCCATGTCGTTCCAAACCCATTAAAGCTTTTCGTCTTCAGAACACAATTTAAGATATTTTGGATGAAAACAGGGAGGCTTGCTGTCCTATTGACTGCCAAGTAAATAACACAGACATTGTCGGATATGCTGTTTCGTTCAAATCAAAGCGTACATAAACATAAAAAAAAATATCTGTGTGGCGCAGCTGACACAGAACAGCATACGCAGTTTGCGGATACTCTCCAAAATGGCGCTACGGTGATGCGGAGGAGACAATTTATTGAATAAAGTCGTTATTTTAGTTTTCTTTGCGTACAAAAGTATTTTCGTTGCTTCATAACATTCAGATTGAACCACTGATGGACTATTTTGACAATGTCTTTCATACTTTTCTGGGCCTTGACAGTGTTATTTACTTGGCAGTCAAAGGGACAGACACAAGCATCCCGGTTTTCATCCAAAATATCTTAAATTGTGTTCCGAAGACCAACTGCTTGTGCTGTGCTACTATGTGTGTGTGCTGCCCATCTGCCCTCTCCCACAGGAGTAATCAGCTCCGCAGGTCCCCGTGGGGACACAGGTTTGGAACGACATTTTCATTTTGGGGTGGAGGGACACTTTTAGTTTACATATTTTATCCGCAGTTAAATGTGTTTCCGTATATGAATGTCAGTATTTGTTTTGGTATGTGTGATTCCACTCACTGCCAGTTTACCCAATAGTACAGAGGTCGCGAACGTCGGTTCTAGAGAGCCGCAGCCCTGCAGAGTTTTTCTTCAACCCTAATCAAAAACACCTGAACAGGCTAATCAAGGTCTGAATAGTTACTAGGAATATACAGGCAGGTGCGTTTTAATTAGGGTTGGAGCTGAACTCTGCAGGGCTGTGGCTCTCCAGGAACGGAGTTCGCCAACCCTGCAATAGTATTTTGACATTTTGGGTTGCCAGTTGGTGAAAAACAGAGCATATTGCAGCCATTAAGCCAGTCTGAGTCTGAGTTTGCAAATTCAACTCGATCTAAAAAGCCTAGGTATCTATCTAAAAAGCTCTATGACCAGAGGAATATCAAAATGCAGATAAATCAACTCATAAACTTACAATGTAAGGCTCGTTGCCTTCCAATGCCATTTGTACTCATGACTGTTGAGTGTCTTCAAACTGGCAACCCGTGTGAGTACAGACTCTGAGGAGGAGGGGTGGGAGAAACAATATTTTGAATTTGGACTGCAATACCATTTCAACAGCTAGCTGTCAATATCACATACTGCACCTTTAAAATACTGTATGTTTACAATCATCCATTTTCTTCTGATGGACCATCAGATAAGCCCCTTGCTGGTTTCAGATTCATCATAATGTACACACACACACACACACACACACACACACACACACACACACACACGTTGGTTTTTATGGTTTACGGGGACTTTCCATAGGCGTAATGGTTTTTATACTGTACAAGCTGTATGCACCTACCCTACACCTAAACTTAGCCCTCACAGGAGACGGTGCATTTCTATTTTCCCTCAAAAAAACTCACTCTGTATGATTTATAAGCGTTTTAAATTATGGGGACACTGAAAATGCCCATACCCATGTCATTATACAAATTTGTGTCCTCATAAACCACATAAACATGCCCATACACACACACACACACACACACACACACACACACACACACACTGGAATAGGAGAAAGTATTTTAACAATGAACAAATTACACACTTCACCTTCAACATTGGAAAAAAATATTAAGCACTTTCTAAAAAAAATTGCAACGCAGTCTAAAGGGCCAGGCCTTGAGGTTTAACTGCTAATCTCCATTCAGATGTTTAATATTATGACCAAAAAATACAAACTAGTAATTACACATTGCTTTGGTCCATGGTGGGAACACACACACAGTCTCCTTGAAGGACACACATAGTTTGTCTCTTGGACGGGGAGGTAGCAGCATCTGCAAAACCCATCTTGACTTAGTGGCTTGTCTTTTGTGGTTTGAGTGAGTCCTGAGATGCAGCCAGACCTGATGGGGTCAGCAGAGATTCCTCTTCTGTATACTAACTCAGAAGCCTGTAGCCTTGGAGTCCTGCATGCTCCATCATGATGGAGACTTACATCAGAAATTAGAGACTCATGGGTCTGTCTCTTTGGGCGATACGGGACACAATGATGAGTCACAGAAAGAGAGAGTCATGTGGTAAGCTGAGAGCATGCTAGTTCAACATGTTAGGAATTGAATGCTATTCTTTTTCTCTTTCACGCTTTATCTCCATCACATGCTCCTACAATGTCTTTTGAGTGTGTGTGTTTAATCTACTTGCATTAAATGCACTAAATGATTGTCATCTTACAGGCTCCAGATGGCCATGAGCTTACGTTGAAATAATTAGTAAGAGCACTGGCTTGTGGTGGGGTCTTTTTGGTCCAAATTAAATATTCCAGTTCCATTTGGCATTTAATCATCCGAATTAGTACGTAATTAAGTAATAAATAAATATTTTTTTGTCAAATTATTTCAAAGAAATAAGCTTGCAAAATGATATGTATATATAGTTTTGAGATAAAACCCAATGCAAATTACTGAATGCAAAGTCTAAGCAAAGTCTAAGTAAACATTATGTGAATGCACGTTAAATTATGCCTAGGAGGCACTACAAGTTAAAAAATAAAATAATTTTAGTAGAAAAGCTGATATATCCCATCGCATAGATTTTGCTGCCTTTTGAAGAATAAAATGTTGATAAGTTTTGGTAATTTTTACCAGTTTTCTAAACATGTTCTTATAATTACCATATGTGGTTACATCATTAACCTTCCGTTTATTGAAATCAAGTTTCAAAGTTGTATGTTTACGGATTTTATCGTGTTACTTTAAACTACATCAAGCTAATAGAGTAACAAATGTGTTGTTTACCTTTTATAGCTGTATTTTTGCATTATTAGTCAATAAATCCTTGGTAAACAACAGGTGTTTTGTGCATAACACACTTATGAAAGGCAGACTTACAGCAGTCTCTGCATTTAAGTTGGGATTGGAAAATATTTTAACATCGGAATGACACACTACTGCTTTATGTTTACTTTGTAATGCAAGTTTGTATGTGAAAACATTTTGTCCCTTTAGGCAGGTGTTCCAGCTCATCGCTTCACCTCTTAACATTTAGAAGAGTTATTTTTCTTTTTTACTAACTTGTTTAATTTGTTCTTCCTGTGTTCCCAGCAAAAGAGCTCTTCCATCATCTTACTGCAATGAAAGATAACTGTCTTACCCTAAATCATGTGGAGAAAATAGACTCATTTACATTCAGTGGACTGTTGTCAAACTGGAGCAACTCTTTTGTTCTGACCTATTGTTCCTTGAGATCCAGTTGGAAATGTTCCTGGACAGCTGGCTTCAGCCAAGAACATAATCACAATAATTATCAAGAAGAAATCATGTCTTTTTGTTGGCTTAGACTTCTGTAAAATCTAGAGTAATGATAGGAGGACAAATCACTCTCCTCCCTCAAACTCAATTTCCACTGGTCCCTCTGGTCAACAAATCACAAGACTGTGGTGCTTTCCAGGAGGCAACTATTTATTCAATTGATGTGAAATAGTGATTGCAGTTTAAGTAGCAGCAAACAAATCAATGGTCCATTCTTGTGTGTTGGGAATAAACACACTGATTTTGTGATTAAAATCAGTAACAGTAGCTTCTGAAAACATTTATTACAAAATAGATAGTTCAGATAATAGATTATTGGACTAAATAGTTTTTCAATTATAATTGTTAATGTTACTATTTACTGAACATTTGTGTCTTCTGGCATACTGCTGTTGCTGCTTCATATAGTGTCTACAAACATCTATCACGCATTGTAAAAAACAGTTGTTCCCCTTCATGGGAACTTCGAACTGCATCCTTTAAGGGTCGCTATGGGGAACGCCATCAGCGTGACCCGTGTCTAAAGCATACATACAAACGCGACAGCCTATGACGTCGCTACCGGCTTGACCACAGTATAAAGGGCGCCAGGAGAATATATCATCCACTTCATTTGTCTTCACTGACTGCTTTGTTTGAAGCGTGCATTTCAAGGAAAGAGGGGCAGCCATCTGCTTCCCGGGATTCGGGACCCACCGCTGCCGAGACACGGAGGAGAATGAAATCGTGGGGTTCACAGTTGGATCTGGCGGATGAGTTAGAGAGCGAGCTTTCTTTTTTTGCATGTGTCAGCACAAAAACGAGGGAGAGCTACTGAGAAGCGAGTGAGAAGTAAAATCTAAAGTTAAAAGCTGTTGTGTCCATTTTAACAGATGATTTAAATATGCCCACTAGAGGCTTCTCCTGATCAGATTGTTCTTGTGGGGCGGAGCCCCGCCCATATTGTTCATATTTGACATACCTAATCTACTGTAAGAAACAAAATGGTGGCGCGCATGGTTGCAGCGGCTAACGGCTCTCCATTTCAGTGCTTTTTTCTTTTTCTTTTTCTAGTGTTTTTCTTTACATTGTGTGTTATTGACACTGTGTACATTCAGTACACCCACCAAACGCTTCTGGATATCGGTGACCAACACCAAATATCTGTTTCGAGCGACTTTCACCACACGCATAACATCCCAGATGACATAGCGAGACCGGCGGTCTCTCCGTGGATTGTTGCCGGGTCTAGGAGGCGGCACCGACGGAGGAGGGAGAGGAAGCAGAAGCGGGGCCGCAGGTCAGGAGTTCTGCTAAGGCTAAGAAAACAACCACACAAGCCACCTCTACCGAGCCTGTATCTCTCCAATGCCAGATCCCTGGTGCATAAAATGGATGAGTTGGAATTACAACTCACTGGAAATCGCTATGTTCGTGACTGCTGTGTTCTGATTGTCATCGAAACCTGGTTTCATCCGGGAATACCCGATGCTAGCGTGCAGCTAGCAGGCCGCACTATGCTTTGTCAGGACAGGACTAAGGAGTCCGGTAAGAGCAGAGGAGGGGGGCTCTGTATTTATGTGTATGAAAACTGGTGTAACAACGGTACAATTATAGATAGACACTGTTCCCCAGACATCGAGTACATGTCTGTAAGATGTCGGCCTTTTTTTCTGCTGAGAGAGCTAACTGTTGTGATCATCACGGCTGTGTATATTCCACCCGACACCAGCGTAAACACAGCGCTCTCTCTCTTGCTGAACACCATAAACGAACAACAGCATGTCTACCCCAATGGTGTTCACATTATTGCAGGGGACTTTAACAAGTCCAATTTGAAGACTGTACTCCCGAAGTTATACCAGCATGTTAAATTCTCTACAAGGGGGGAGAACACTCTGGATCATGTTTACACCAACATCAAGCATGCCAACCAAGGTGGACCACAGGATGCATTGAGTCCCACCTGTCCAGTAACAAGGCATACAATATATCACAAATTTCAGAGGCTGCAGAGGAGTTAAACTGCTTCTTTGCTCGTTTGAAACATCTCAGCATCACTCATCTGCTCCAGCCCTCCCCTCCCTTTGCACCACTCCACGGTGCTTGGCAGTGAACCCCAAGAAAGCTGAGTACCTGGCAAAGTGCTCAGAGCGTGCGCCTACCAGCTTGCCCCCACCTTTACCAGGATCTTCAACCTCTCGCTGGCCCAGGCAGTTATCCCGTTGTGCCTAAAATCAGCTACAATAATCCCAGTGCCGAAGAAGTCTCCCATCACCAGCCTGAACGATTACCGTCCGGTGGCCCTTACTCCGGTAATCATGAAGTGCATTGAGAGACTGGTCCTTCAGCACATCAAGGATCATCTCCCCCCAGACTTCGACCCTTACCAGTTCGCATATCGTGCGAACAGATCCACAGAGGACGCCATTTCCTTAGCTCTCCACTCTGCGCTGAACCACCTGGAGAAGCAGCAGAGATATGTTTGAATGCTCTTTGTGGATTACAGTTCAGCTTTCAATACCATAATCCCGGACAGACTTATCACCAAACTAGACACTCTTGGCCTTCCTCCTCTTACATGTGCCTGGATAAAGGACTTTTTAACCAACCGACCCCAGACTGTGAGACTTGGCCCTCACCTCTCCTCCACCCGCACGCTGAGAATCGGCTCCCCACAGGGCTGTGTGCTGAGCCCCCTCCTGTACTGCCTCTACACCCACGACTGCAGTCCGGCCCACAATGACAAACTCATCGTCAAGTTTGCCGACGACACTACAGTGGTCGGACTCATCTCCAAGGGTGAGGAGGCAGCCCACAGAGAAGAGGTCCTGAAGTTGGCAGCCTGGTGTACAGAGAATAACCTTGCTCTCAACACCAAGAAAACAACAGAGATCATCGTTGACATCAGGAAGCACAGCACCCAGCACCCCTTTACATCAATGGTGAGTGTGTGGAGAGGGTCCACACCTTCAGGTTACTTGGCGTTCTCATCTCTGCCGACATCTCCTGGACAGAGAACATCATGGCTGTCTGCAAGAAGGCTCAGCAGTGGATACACTAAGAATCCTTAGGAAGTACAAACTAAACTCTAATCTACTGCTGTCCTTCTACCGCTCATCCATCGAGAGCCTGCTGACATACTGTATTACAGTATGGTACGGCAGTTGCACAGTTGCAGACAAGGAGAGGCTCCTGGGAGTTGTAAAGGCAGCACAGAAGATCATTGGCTGCCCTCTCCCCTCCCTGATGGACATTTACATCTCCCGTTGCCTCGACATAGCTAAAATCATCATCAAAGACAGCTCCCACCCTGGCTCTGATCTGTTCGAACTGTGCCCTCAGGTAGGCGCTACAGGTGCATTAAGACCAGAACAAATAGATTTAAGAACAGCTTCTTCCCAAAGACAATTACCACCCTGAACTCTCACATGCACTATTTTTAGTCCAACTACCCCAACCCCTGGACTCTCTTCAGTCACTATTTAACACTGTTAATTAACCTAAGCTTATGTGCAATACCATACAATGTGCAATGTTTCATATCAAAATGGGCAATATATATATATATATATATATATATAATGTGCAATATTCTTTCATATATATTTATATAGTACCGTATCCATATTTATATTTACAAATGTACATACTCCTCAAGACTGTGAACCTTGCCTCCATATGTTTGGTTACGTTATTTTGTTTATATATATGTGTTTTTGTTCATTTTTTTATTCTATATTCTTACACTGTTTGTTGCACTGTTTGACTATGTTTGACTACACTGAAATGGAGTTGGCTCTTCTAATTTCATTGTACATGGGTACAGTGACAATAAAGGCATTCTAATTTTAATTATAATTCTACTCTGTGATCTTCCATGTGGAGAATTCTAAGAGTTTAATTCTTATGTAAAGTGTTATCACATGCTTACCCATTTATAATATCACCAAATCTGTTGCACCACTGATTATTATGTATCATGACCCTCTGTATGAAACTAACATTAGTTATAACTTTAAAGGGAACAGTAAAAC